>CM065729.1:3873967-3878967 GCA_033310375.1 Conus canariensis
AAGTCAGTTTGTTTTAAAGGTGTTGTTTGTGAGAGTAACACAACAGAAAAAAAATCCTTTTTTTCTTTTGCTTTACATATCTATTTGTATGAAAAGTGCAATTATGCAAAAGAAACTTTCGGCATTCAGAAGAAGTTATTGTTAAAACAAGGGGCAGAAGTGAAAGAAGATTGTGTTTGTGTCAGTGAGCTTTGCATGACGCTGTAACGTCTTTCTTTTGAAACAGTATACATGATTTGCTCGTGTATTGTTCATATCAACTTCCGAAAAGTACATTGCATTAAAAGCATGAGAGGGAGAGAAAGAGAGAGTGAGAGAAGAGAGAAAAAGAGAGAGAGAGAGAGAAGAGAAGAAGATGACAGACAGACAGACAGACAGACAGACAGAAGACAGACAGACAAACAGAAAAGAGGGGAAGGAACAGGGAGGAATCGAGAGAAGAGAGAGACGAAGAGAGAGAGAGAGAGAGAGAGAGAGAGAGAGAGAGAGGGGTGGAATCAAGCAAACAAACAAGTAAGGATATAAACTGGTAAATGCATCAGTAATAAGTAAATGAATAAAGGAATCAATGAATAAATGGATGAAAGGAATAGATAAATAAATAAATACATAAATGAATGAATAAATAAATAGATGAATAAATCAAGAAGACAGAGCAAGCTCACAAACAAGACGGATTTGAGTTCCGATGTCTGTTTTTTCTTTTTCCTTTTTTATTTTTTGCATTTCATCTCTTCTTCTGCATTTATTTCTTGTTCAAACATATCGCTCATTTGAAAAAAAACAACCTTTGCAACGTTAAATTAGCATCGAAATGCCCGCATTCTCAGCACATCAACGATTCGCCTTGTATCCACAGTGAAACAAAAAACACCAATAAAACATCAACATGACTGCAGACTTTGTCTGAACAAATTAACACGAAAAGATGTTATTATGCATGTCTTAAATGCGAATCAGAAAATATAACGGAATGTAGAAATACTATAATGCAGATGAATAACGACAAGAAAATAATTAAAGAAAATGTTCTACAGAAAAGAATAATCGGCCATACTTTTCTCTCCTGGGCAGACCTTGACACACAACTCTTGTCTCCATCACCAAAACAATTTACGAAAAGAAAAGAATAAAGTAATGTTCTACAGACAAAAATGATCGACCGTACTTTCCACTCCTAAGCACTCCTTGTCTCCTTCACGAAAAGTTAGGAAAAGAAAATAATGAAATAGTGTTCTATCGAAAAGAATGATCGACCATACTTTCCTCTCCTTGGCAGACCTTGAGACAATTCGCTTGTCTCCTTCACCAAAAGAATTCACAAAAAGAAATGAATACAATAATGCTATATCGAAAAGAATGATCGACCATACGTTCCACTCCTAAGCACTCCTTGTCTCCTTCACGAAAAGAAGTTAGGAAAAGAAAATAATGAAATAGTGTTCTAACGAAAAGAATGGTCGACCATACTTTCCTCTCCTGGGCATATCTGAGACAATTCTCTTGTCTCCTTCACCAAAAGAATTTACGAAAAGAAATGAATGCAATAATGCTCTATCGAAAAGAATGATCGACCATACGTTCCACTCCTAAGCACTCCTTGTCTCCTTCACCAAAAGAATGTAGAAAAGAAATAATATGATAGTGTTCTGTCGCAAAGAACGATCGACCATACTTTCTTCTCCTGGGCAGACCTTGAGACAATTCTCTTGTCTCCTTCACAAAAAAGAATTTACGACGAGAAATGAATAAAATAATGCTGTATCAAAAAGAATGATCGACCATACTTTCCACTCCTAAGCACTCCTTGTCTCCACCAAAAGAAGTTAGGAAAAGAAAATAATAAAATAGTGTTCTATTGAAAAGAATGATCAACCTTACTCTCCTCTCCTGGGCAGACATTGAGACAATTCTCTTGTCTCCTTCACGAAAAGAATTTGCGAAAAGAAATGAATAAAATAATTCTGTATCGGAAAGAATGATCGACCATACTTTCCACTCCTAAGCACTCCTTGTCTCCTTTACCAAAAGAATTTACGAAAAGAAATGAATAAAATAATGCGCTATCGAAAAGAATGATCGACCATACTGTTCTCTCCTAAGCAGACCTTGAGACAATTCTCTTGTCTCCTTCACCAAAAGGACTTACGAAAAGAAAAGAATGAAATATTGTTCTATAGACAAGAATGATCGACCATACTTTCCCCTCCTAAGCAGACCTTGAGACAATTCTCTTGTCTCCTTCACCAAAAGAACCAGCCCGTAGTCTGGCCATGATGGATGAGCCCAGTGCCTCGCGAGTCAGAGGCGCCTGACTGACCGTCCGCGTCTGACACACCAGACCTTCCTTGACTTTGCACAGGCGCCCGACGGACCCGCCCTGACCACGATTGTTGTCATTTATACCACTGTCTGGCTTTCATCTTAATACCGGAGCGCCTCGCAATATAAGATTGCCGGGAGTTTACTCCGTGGAACTGTCTTTCATCTTTATACCGGAAAGCACCCTGGCCGGCGTCTGTGGAGGAATAGATCATAGATATGTAGATGTGTTTGTGTGGAAAGGGGTCGCTAGAGTCAGGCTTGTTAGGCTTAGGAAGAGGGACTGGGAGATTGAGGGAGGAGGGGATAAGGGGGGGGGGGAGGTGGGGGGGGGGGGGGGGGGGAGGGGTCGTCTACATACCAGGAGATGTGTCAATATTTGTGAAGCAATATTTCGGAAGCCTAATTTGGAGAGAGGGACAGTGAAAACTATCTGATGTTTATGATTCGTTCTGAAAAGATGGGAAGAGTTCGGTTTTCTTCGAGTCCTGACTCAGAGGCTTGAGAACTTGGGTTCTTCACCAGAAATGAACTTAACCCTGTCAACACGAATATGAAAACAACGCTGCAGTAAAGCTCGGGTTGATTGTTGAATTTGTGTATTAAGCAAGCAATGAACAGTAAGATTCAATAGCTATTCACTGCGAAAAGAAAATACAGCACATTATCGGTTTTAAACGCCTCTCTCGTTGTGCTGTAGTTTACACAATGTGTATGCGTTTTGAATCAGAATTAGTATTTTATCATCTTTTTTTCTTTTTTCCTTTTTTTTTTTTCTTTTGTGCCACCTCAGAGGCAGTGCACCCACGCCGCTCATTCCGACACCCCGTCCACAGCCACAGCCCGGTTGGCCCCGCTGCAGCCTCGGCACCGGCAATCCACAGGGAGCAGTCAATGTCAAGTCGTCAAGAAGCAACCCACCGGAGGAGACACTGCACGGCTGCCGAGTCACTTCGGTGGTGTTCAGTGGCGCCTGTTCTGATCTAACATATGCAGGACACCACCTACTAAGCCCCCTACTGACGACAATAATTGCTTAGTCGCGGAGCCGGCGTGAGTGAGCTCTCCCCCCGGAGGGCGCCACTACGTCCGTCCAACGACAGTCCCCATGGACGAGCCGATACCGGTGACCCCGACGGAACCAAACCAAGGCCACAGACGTGGAGATGACATCGAAATTGAGGTCACCATGAGAGCAGGGCATGAAGGGCCACAGAATTTGAGACTTTTTTTTCATGCTGATCGATGAGAATGAGGATGATTAAGATGATGCTACGGATTTCCATTTCGGTCTGAGACTATATGACAGGGCTGTACTCTACGCTTCCTTTCATAATATATCCCGGCGTCAACCAGGCCCGAGAGATACAGGCATCTGCAGTGTTGGTCAGGAAATTTGAGCAACACTCTCAGAGACGCATCCATTAAGTGGATGAAACTCGACTATGTGTCCCAGTCTTCGCAACTGAGCCCGTAGCAAACTCAACTCTGGGTAGGAGCCGGTCGGAGCAGAAAAATCCTACATGACTCTGATGGGAATCGAACCCACGACCTCCCAGCCGCGAGTAAGCGACGCTATCCACTTCGCCACGGCGGCTGGTGAGACAGTGATAGTTTGTTTATGAAGTTTAAGTGTCGCTTGTTCGTTGCAAGTGAAAAGTGCGCAAAATATTTTCAATTGAATCGGCACCTCGTTCTACACTACCTATTTTTTTTTCCGGGTTTAATATGCCAGTCAGTATTTGTGATCAGACTATGTCCAGTTATCTGATTCTATGGACTTACAGACACCACAGAAATGTTGTCTCGTTCGTCATTTTTTCAGACGGATTCCCCCGTCTCCTGGACAAAGGTGGCAGTACGTCGCAGGTCCTCCAGTCCTCCGTAGAGCTTCCAGGCCACTGGTATTGGGTCGGGCCAGGTTTTCTCTCGGAGCGCTTGGTGGAGCAGGCAGGACTGCAGCAGATGTTCTGTTGTCTGGCTGCCTGTTCTGCAGGGGCACTGCTCTATGTTGCGGATGCGGAGTTTAATGAATAGGTGGTGTTTCAGGCGGTTGTGGCCTGTCCTGAGCCTGAAAATGACTACCTGCTCTCGTCGAGTCAGCAGGTAGTACGGGTCTGCTCTGTTGTAGCATGGATGCTGCTGCTTCCACTTGTTCTGCAGCTTGCCTTAATGTTTACTTCGGTACTATAAACGCAAGTTCTCGTTGAAGGGAACTAATTCTGACGATCTCTGTCAAACCGTGCCTCCTTGGACCAAGATATCGCCCGCGTTATTTTGCTCAGTTCTTATTCCTCTGAACGGGTTGAAGTCAAACATACCGAGAATTTGCACTGGTCACACACTAGGAGAAAGGGAAGAGTCACTGGCTGTACATAGAAGCTTCAAACATGAAGTCAAACATGAAGTCAGATCCTAATCAAATGATCAAGCCAGAAAAAAAAAAACTAGTCTTAAAGATAAATTAGAATGATCCCGCCAGACAAAAGAGACAAATTACAAGACAAACCACGACGCGTTTAGACCTCTTTGGTCTTCTTCAGGCAAGATAAACAACATTCAGGACAATGAAGACGAAGAACGAGCAATCACTTATTTTCTCAAATTGAGCGCAAAATGGACGTTGAATCTAGGCTCTCGTGAATTTCAAATCGGAATCTTCAGTTATATCACATTGA
>CM065729.1:3888967-3913967 GCA_033310375.1 Conus canariensis
GGCAATTATGCAGTTGGGTAAGCCGTGGCCAGACATGTCTGACCTAGATACTACATAAAGGCAGCAAACCCTTCAGAAGTGAAGAGGAGTTGTCTCCCCGGAAAAGAATGTAACAATTAATTGTGTTTTATGAAAAAAATCGTCATTAAGTCGTTCTAGGTTCTTATTCAAGTCGGCATCACGTTCTTATTCAAGTTTTTATTTAAGTTCTTAACAAGTCAACATCAAGTTCTTAACAAGTCATCATCAAGTTCTTAACAAGTTCTTATTCAAGTACTTATTCAAGTACTTATTCAAGTACTTATTCAAGTTCTTAACAAGTCGTCATCAAGTCGTCATTAAGTTCTTATCAAGTCGTCATTAAGTTCTTATCAAGTCGTCATCAAGTTCTTATCAAGTTCTTATTTAAGTTTTCATCAAGTCGTCATCAAGTCGTTATCAAGTTCTTATTCAAGTCACTTATAATTATTTATTAAGTTCTTAACATATTATTGCATATCAAATGGATCAAAATGAGATTTTGTTGTTGGCAGTTCTGGCATGCTTTTTTGTTCGGCTTCTGTATTTAGTGGCTGAGATTTTTTGGACTGCTTTGGTTTTTGCTGGCGTTGTTTATATATTTTATAACCGTAATAAACCACCCCAGCAGCAATGACGCCAAAAATGACAACTGTTTTAAATTCAATATTCCATGACGACTTTGGTGTTGTAGACAACCCTGTTGTTGTAGGTCTTGAATCAACTTGTTCTTGTGTATTTACAGCTGGCATTGAAACAACTGCTGGCGTTGGCGGTGTTATGTTTTCATTATGAGTTATATTCTGTGCTCGGAACATTAATTTTTTTTGTTTGTTCCACTCTGCTAATTTTTTTCCTGCTGCAACGCGCCCAGGATGAGGAGGCTTTTTACTGGTCACTTTCTCCACCTGATTCAATGTTTTCTGATTCTGCTGATTTTCTGGCTCGGTCATTTTGAAGGGAAACAAAATCTATATGATTAAAAGTAATTAATCCCATGATTAATGGCGATAACAATGTTCCAAATCTGTAATATAGATCACATCCTAGAGACTCTAATGACTTTGTTAAAACTGGATCCTGCGTTAAATCATACATAAAATCTTGTTCAGAATCAATGGGAGCAAATCTACTAACTAGTTTAGTGTACAAACTAAGAACCGTTTGCCCAACACTTTTTACCATTCTTGACCCCAGTTGCGCTTCATACCTATTGTGATACTTTACAATGTCTTGTGGCGACATCTGTTGAATCTGTTCTATGCTGAATTCATTTCCAAGGTACTGTTTTGTTTTTCCACACGCCGCCAAAGAATACAGCCTTTCCTTTTGGCGCATAATAGCTTGGTCATCAACTTGATCATTTGTAATCATAAGTTCAGGAACGTTTAGGCTGCCCTGAAGCTGTAGTAGATCATCGCAGTTCATGTTTTATTAATAATTATAATTATTTTATTTTTTAAAAATGAGCACCGAAAAAACTATTACTAACCTTGTATACCATTCTGCTGTTATTGGAGGCCTAAGTGTAGGATACACAATGCTTGGTAAAAGCTTGTTAAGAATAAAACCAGCAGATCTTGGCAAGCTAGATTTTGAAGACTCAGCAAAGTGGTTTGCTGCCATTACAGCTTCATTTGCTACGAAAGATTTTCTAGTTAAGCAAGGAATAATTCCAGAAAATATAAATATGTAAAAAAATACATTTATAAAAATGGCTTCACTCGTAATGATGATAGGCGGCGCAGTGGTCAACGCGCTTGCTTTCAGCGGAAGTAATTACGCGTTTAGTAAACTACAAAATAACGATGAGAGAAAAAGACATAACAGAGCTATGGAGCAACTAGCCGCTGCACAAGACACCTATGAAAAGCAAAGAATGGAGCAGTTAGATTTTATTAACGACAGACTTAAACAACAGGGACATGCAGCTTACACATTTAAAGATGTTGACCAGGCAATAAAAGAATATTTTCTAGTAACAGGCAAACAAGTTGAAATATTGCCACCACCAAAATTCAGCGACTTTTATCAACCATCAGAAAAACAAAAGATGCAAGAAATATTGTTTATTGCCTTTGGCATGACCGTTGTGTATTTTGTTGCACAAAGTATTGGCTGAATAAAAAATGAACAAGATCTATTATTCACCAAAAGGATATTGGAAGGGAATCACGGCAATTAAAAAGCTAAGCCAAGCAGCTGGAGTCAGTGAACAAACAGCAAAGGAATGGTTATCTAAACAAGCGATTTGGCAAATTTATCTACCAGCGCCTAAACGAATACAGAGACCACACTTTGTGAATATAACTCCAAACGACACCCATCAAATGGACCTTCTATATTTACCCCATGATACGATTAGACGAAAAAGATTTAAGTACGCACTTACAGTCATTGATATAGCTTCAAGATACAAAGATGCGGAACCATTAACACAAAAGAGTGCTTCTGCTGTTGCTGTCGCTATACAACTGATATATCAACGAGGCCCGTTAACTTATCCTCGCATGATTCAAGTTGATGATGGAAAAGAATTTAAAGGTCAAGTGAATCAATTATTGTTAAAACATAGAGTTACCATTAAAAGAGGCATTCCGGGTGTTCACAGATCACAGGCTTTGGTTGAAAACTTTAACAAACAGTTATCTGAAAGACTTTTCTCCTACCAGTATCACAGAGAGCTGATTGACAATTCTCGCAACACAGAATGGGTAAAAAGACTGCCCTCAGTTTTGCGCGCAATGAATAATGAAGAATTTAAAGGGCTAAAACCAGTACAAGCAATCAGAAAACAAACAATAAATGTTGTTGAAGGAGACTCCAGTTCATCCAGCAAACTATTGCCATTTGGTTTGCAAGTGAGATACCTTTATTCACCGGGAGAAGCGGAAGGGGACACTCGCATCAGGGCAACAGATCCAGTTTGGAGTGTTGATCCATATGAAATAAAAAAAATTGTGAAAATGAATCCGCCCGTGTATTATTTACGAGAAACTGACACAACAAAACGACCAGCCCCCCGAAGATCTTTTGTGAAGGAAGAACTGCAGATAATCCCGCCAGACACAGTTCCGCTTAATTAATTTACGTAAATATATTTGAGTTTAAAATGGAAGCTCAAAAGGAAGAAATCTTACATGAAACTAAAAAGATGATAAAAAAAGAGACCTTAGAATTAATACAAGAATCATATGATACGTGTTCAGCTATTAAGGAAACAATTAAGTGGATTCATCGGTACATGGCAACGCATCCTGATCGCCTACACCCAAAATCCCAAATTTTGATTATCAGAATAACGGATAAAGAATATCTTGAAAAAATAAAAAAAATTCGTGCACATCAAGCAAACATGAGAAAATTTTTGTCTGAATTGGATATTGATATGATTGAGCTTCTAGATAAATTTGAGGAAAAATATAAACCCGCGGATGAAGAAGGTATGTAATTATGCTGTTTTCCAATGCCCGATTGCATATGAAAACTCTGGATTAACAAACACACGTTTTGTGTTTGTTCTATCTAATGACTTCTTTGTTACAACAGTTGTGTTGATCTCATGTAGATTAGATCGTAGTTTGTAATTGTCATGATGAAAAGTCTTTTTTTTGAACAATGCTTCTTTATAGTTGTCATGGGATATGTTTGATTGCACAACACTACGAGATATTCCCTTTGCTTTTTTAACAACTTTTTTTGGCTTGAAAGACTGTACATTTTCGACCTCAAACCAACAAACTCCTTGATCACCCCTCCAGATAATTCATCCTTCATCTTACCTAAAACCTTCTTATTAATATCTGAATGCAAAGGTGAATCTTTAGGGTAATCAGATGTGTCGTACCATCCAGCATGCCCTTTAGCTACTTCTAATTCCATGTCTTTATAGATATCTTCAGTAGGGATGTCGATTACAAAGGAATCTGTATCTGTGTACAGAACTCTGGACTCAGGATACAAGGGCTTAAAGTAGTCATAAAGAAATTCTAACATCAAAAGCTTTGATAATTCTAAAACAGTAAACCCAATAAAAACGGGCTTATCCAATTTGACTTTCTTTTTTTTCATCATTATGCCAAAAAGCTGATCATGAAATCTTCTGAAGTCCTGATAATTAGGTTTAGAAGTTAGCTTAATTGCATCGTTCTCTCTTGTAACCAATCTAACATCTTTACGCTTGTGCGGATTCTCCATAGTCTTTCCAAAACAGCTGTTGTTCATCAACTTGAAAAAGTCTTTTTCTGAAGCATCTGTGGATTTAGTTCTGAGATCAGTGTTCTTCATTATGTATGGTTTCATGAACTGTTCTTGATCAAATGCAATTATACGATGAACTGCTGTTAACTTTAAACCATGTCTTAAATAAAATTGGAGAAGTCTGTAATGAAAGACATAATTTTTTTTGCCTCGAAGATTAGGCACAAGTTTAGGTGGTTCTGTTTTTGCCATCTTTAGACTTTCTGCTGCTAATGGATAGTCATTATGCAGGTCATGGAGTTTCTGAGGATATTCTAAGTCAACTTCTAGAATGTATCCACACTGTTGATCTGGCGTCAAACTGCCCAACCACTTTAATGCTTTTTGAATATTATTCGTATCTGTGTACATTTTAAAGTTGCGTAATGGAAGTGATTGCGCCATTGCCCATCCATACAGATTGTTTGCATCTAAATACATGAGATAGTTAGACCTTTTACTTGGATCATAGTCGTCCAAGTATTTGTTGTTTGCTTTACAGTAATTGTGCGACGCCATACTGATTCCTCCACGCAATCCGTTTTCAATCATCTGAAGCATTGGCAGGTCAGACAATAAATCAATTTGTATTCCTGTAAATTTTAAGAAAGCGTCCCAGCTCATCCCAGGCGCAGAAATATAATGCGCAGGATCCAGGCTGTAATGTTTCATGCAGGTCTTCCTATAATTTTCAAAGACGTCCGCCAACAAACAGGTATCCGCCATTAAATAGGAATCATGATAGTCTCCCATTGTTTTACACTCTAATTTCTGCCACGCATCTTGAGCATGCTGGTAATCAGAATCACTGATGTCCTTTCATCTGAGACTAGAAAAGAACGCGCCTTTAGACGGAAGTGTATCTTCGTCAAACCTTTGCCAACTGTTCATGTACTCATAAGGGTAAACGCCCTTTCTAACAAGAGTTGGGTCAAAATATTCTTCTGTTATTGGGCAGGACTTTAAGGACATAGCCAGTGACTCTAATGAACCCATCATGTGTTGCATAGAGTCGTAGAAAGACATGTTATTTAAAGTGAAACACATGTACTTTTCTGATGACTGCGCAATGCATGACACCCTGAAGTCGCTGGTTACTGCTTGCATTATAAGGTGAGAGTCGTAACCTCGCAAGTTGTGAAAGAATATAGGCAGCTTCCATGTCTTTGGTTCAAACTTTAGTTGAAGATTGCATTTACTGTGTGCTGCTCCTCTGAACTTTCCGCTGATGTGATCATGGTCTCTTACTGTTGGATTCTCTGGGGAGAGGTCTAAACCACAAATCCAACAGTGAGTGGCTGAGTCATACTGTTGTTGGTCTTCAGGCGTCATTATGATTTCAGATAAGTTTAGATTATTAGAACAGGCATTACGCACTTGCTGCATGCGTTTTAAGAAGTATTTTGCAGCATTTGGTCCTCTGTATAATTCTGGCTTTGAATGGACTCCATCCGACCTAACAATGATGAAGGCAAATGAGCAAATCTGATGATTACTCATTAAGACTGTTTTAGGAAGTTTCTGTGGGGTTGGTCCTTCATAAGGAACAATGAGTGATTCGAAGTCTGCATAAACAACATATGGACTAGTTTGCAACCGTTTCCAGTTCTTAAAACTAACTTTACTGCCTTCTCCGGGCGTAATTAGTTCTGTATCACAGTCAACTGGGCTAATACAATGTTTTACATGTTCGCTCGCTGCTTTAACAGATGGAATTCTTGTTAAACATTTTCTACAGAATTCTTGTTTGCTATGTTGTTTTGTAGTATGCACTAGTAATCTACTCATTGTTCGTATCAATGTGTAATGCGGTAGCCCTGTTGGTGAAAACATCAGTAGTAAGTCAACATGATTTTTGTCTGGTTCGCCAATCGTTGGACTGTTCTTGGACACTTTAATCGGCTGTAGATTTGTTTCCTCATCCCATATGTAGATATTAACAGTTATTGGTTTGTTTTGTTCTTCAAACTGATCAATCTGATTTACACTAACAGGAAAGGATATTCCTCTAAAGTTAAGATCATTGATGTAAGGTTCATAGTTAGACACTCTCTCTGCGTTTTTGCGGACAGGATGCAGCCTAGCAAGAACGCACCACATAAAACATTTGTCGTCTGAATTCTTTATGTTTAGAACTGCTCGTTTTGCAACTAATGATGGAGGTAGTGGAATGTAAGCCTTGCCAACAATCGGCTCATACTTAGCCTGTTTTAATCTGATCTCTAAGACTTTACCCTCTGACCAGCCAGAGCCTCTCATTTTGGCTTCTTCAGCGGCCACATCAAACTGTGTAAGCAGCTGGTCTGCCCAACCAGGTGTTAAGTCATTAGAGGAAAGAATAGTCTGCTGTTTAGTTGAGACCCAGACTTCTAGATTTTCTTCATTTATTGTTATATAATCGATTAAAACAACTAACCTTACTTTAACTGGAGGGTTTATTGTTAGTTTACTTGGAACTTGAGAAATAGCGTGTACAACGCTTTCCCGCACGTTTTTTGGATTAATAACTTCTAAATCAATCTCATTTAGTGCTCTTGACAAACGCTCTTTCTCGAGCATTGCTTCAAACAATTCATCTGAACCTTCATATATCTTATCCATGCTGAGTTTCTTTTCTAACTCAAAATATTTATTTAAATTAAAAAAAAAAAATACTTAATCAGAATCAATATCAACGGTCTTTTTGTGCTTGGACTCATAAACTAAAGTATAAACGCCCTTTGGGGTTGTTAATGTGAGCTGTTTAGAACAGAGTTTAATGTTTCGTTTACTTTTTTTAAACATTCCTTTTTTATCTGGTCGGTGTCTGGTTGTTGAGAAAAAGTTGCCCGTGCCTTTCTTTGAAGATCAAACTTTTGTCTTTTGTAGTCCTCAAAATCAGCCTGTAGGCGACTAAATTCTTCATCCGTGATGTTCGAGTCGGCAAGTGCTTTATTTATTGTCAGTTTGAAGGAACTAAGTTTAGCTGTTATTAGTTGAACTATAGCTGTGTGCTTTTGGAGTTTAGTTTTTATTTTTTTGCTGGCAGCACTTACAGCTATTGAGCATAAACCAAAAGCTAAAGACACACCACCTAGAGGTATAGCTACCGGTGCACCTACGCCTGTTGCTAAGAGACCTACACTTGTTCCTGCTGTTAAAGCACTAGTGGTCGATGCTCCAGTATTAACATATGTAACAGCATTAAAGACAGCAGAATACCTTCGTTTGGTTTTACTGTATTTTGAAAGGTCCTGCTCTAGTTGGGTTTGCATTTGTGTTATGTTTGTTAATCTGAAAGTTTTTATGTCTACAGCAACAGAGTTCTCTTCTTTGGGCACTTTTGGATAAGTCGTAACAGACATGCTTTTTTAAAATAAAAATAATTTAGTATTGGATATCTTTTAATCTGTTATCTTGAATATTCAGCTGCGCATCATATATTAAAAACAAATGTACATTAAGTGGTTTATCACTCTCTTTTTCTTTATCAATTTGAATGTTTATTACGTCTTTAACTGTTCTCCCACTCCCATGCAACTGATTATCCTCTGTTGACCTTAGGTCAATCCATAAACCGTATTTCGTTGTTAAATATTCATCAAGTCTAACACTGTGAAGGTGTAGATCTTTAGACACAAGGTCTACTGTTGGACTTCTAGACCTCCCGCCTCCAAACAATTTTCTTATTTCATCAAAATGATGATAAGGTTTAAGCCCGCTACCGTAGACTTGGTTAGGACTACCCTCAATTGAACATTGTACTTTCGTTATTTTAGGATTAATAAACTTTTCACTTTGTCTTTGGTATGGTTCTTTATCATCTTCACACAGCAATAAAATACCTTTAAGTGATCGTGCTGCGGCGCTAAAACTAAAATTCCATATAGTGTCTGCCCTGCTTTTAGGATATTTTGAATGATGAATCACTCTTTCGTAATATATTGCTAATTTTGACTGATATTGTTGCTCAATCAGCCTTGCTAAGTTAGGGTTGCTAACAATGTCAAACTCTAACGAGATGTCGAAAATGCTGTACTTGGAATCAGTGTCTGTAGATTTAATGACACGTTTGTATTCATTAAAAGTTAGTTCATATGACAATCTGTCTTTTAATGCTCCTTGAAAGTATGGCGCATGCGCTTTTAACAACTCAAAATCTAAGGGTATGGAAAAGCGATTTCCATAAGCAAAACTTACAGCTTCATACTTGTTGCCGGCTTTAGCGTCTTCGGCGTCTATTCTGTGTTTTAGTGCTTCGTTATTTTCGATTCCTTGAAACGCAAGATCGGCCCTTTCATTATCGGTTAGCCATAGATCACAATAGATTAGAAATATGTCTGCATTGTGTAAAGAAAATATTTCTTGCCCCTCAAGTTTTATAGAAATTTTCTTAACGATTGCCCGTCCCAGATTCTGTACAACTGTCCTGTTTACGTCTGTCGCTGAATCAAGTTCTATTTTGAAAGTAAGCCGTGCAGATCCCGGCACAATCACTTCATCTGCTCCTAGGTCTGGAAATTTAACAGTAAGAATTTGATCTGAATCAATAGTAGATGGATTATTTGGAACAATAATATTCTGTTTATTTCCCTTCACGCCAAAGGGCTCTTTCAGTCTTCTATGCGGGTCAAGAATCGAGCCATATGCTTGTGACATTTTTTTATAAAACAAAAATAAATTATTTTTAAAACATGGCAGGCATTGAAGATTATGATGTTTTTGATCCTGGAGACGACATGAGTGAAATGACACCTTTGACACATCCATTACAATCATTGCAGCGTGAATTAACAGAAGAAAGGGCCGAAGCATTTTACAAAAGTTTAGGCCTAGAACCTCCCGAATTTATAGACCCTGATTTTGAATTAAAAGATGGCCATTTGTCTGTGAGAAACGACCAAGGGCAACTTGTTCAGCTTACAACTAAACCAGACCCATTAAAGTTTTTAGCTAAGAGTACAATTAGACAAAGACTCAGTGTGCGCGATCAAAATCGCCTTGGCATTACTAAACCAAAATTAGATAGGGAAGCAGTTGCTAAACTTCAAAACACACTACAAGAACTCCCAACAGATAACCAAATACAAAACATGGAACTTAAAGATTTAAGCCCAACAGCAGACGAAATAATAGAAGCAGAAACCAGTTTTTCAGAAGAAACAGTATTAAAAACTATGCACGATCCGCCGCTACCTATGAGAGAAATAACGGCCCTTGATCATGCTTTGAGAAGCATCAGAGGCGAATTAACAAACAATTTAGCAAAACTGGGTGAACTAGATGAGCATATAAAAAGAGAAAAAGAAAAACTAGTTGAGGCTGATGACCACAACTTAGGACCTGGTGTTAAAGAAAGAATAACACAAAGACTAAAAGATCTTGAACAAGAGAGATCAGCAAGACTAGAAGTGTTGTCTACTAACCGAGAACAATTACGAACTCAAGTGAGCAGAATAAGAGAAACTATCCAAAGAATTTTATATGAAGACACAACACTAGCAGAACGAATAAGAACACTGTTTAGAGAGCAAGGCGTCACATTAGCGAGCGTTATAACAGCCTTAGGATTTGCAATAAGTACACTGGTGTTGGCTATTACAGGCGGCGGTGGTGGGGGAGCAGTGCCACCAGGACCATCATCAGATAAATCATGGGTAAAAAAACAACTTGATCATCTTGCAAGTTTATTAAAAAAATTAGCCAGTAAGGCAATAGATTCTTTGCCTGGTATAATAGGAGGGATCGTTAGCTGGCTTTTGTCTGCCGCAAGTAAAGTAGTTGGCTTTATGGCTGAGCACTTATGGACATTAGTTGTCTTAATAGTTGGGTTAATTTTTAGTAAGATAAAGAAGGAGTAATCCTAGGCCAGTTAATCCAAAAACAAGTGCTGTCTTTTCATATTCATGGTCATTATTTTTTTTGTCATCGTGAACAGAGTCTTCAACAACCTTGGGGCTTTGGGTCTTGAGAACTGGTTGACTTATTCTTGGGGGGTCGACTACACGGGCAGGGTCAGCTTGTTTGTTTATTGTTTGTAATATTACTGGCTCAGAATTTATGTTGTTTTTCCCAACTTTCTGTTCTTTGCCCGCCACAAGGATTTCATTATTGTAGTTTATTATTGTTCCTATCTGGAGTCTGAGGTCAGAAGGCAGCATGTATAAACCAGTGCCAACAGCAAAATCTACTTTCGATCTTGCGTATTGCAAAACATTTTGGTACCTTTTAATACTTGAAGGCAAATCAATTGCAGAATTAATAGAATCCTCTAAATTTGCTAAATACTGTTTTTGGGCGTCAAAGCCAGTAGAAGGATCAATTATGTTTGATCTCGTTTGTGCTTGCGAACCTAGCAAACACCAAACATAAGTACGAATAGAGTCGTTTATTCGTTCTATTCCCGCTTTTGTTAGACCATTAGAAGTATCCAAAATAAATGTTGTCCATGCTGTTTTATGCTCTTGCTCTATGGACCCGAGGTGAACAGTTGTGCCTGAAGAGAAAGATGTGTAAGGAGGATTCCAATCATAGTTATACTTTCTGTGCACGCCCCAAAAATAAAGGGTGCCTAAACCATGATTAAGATCCAACTTTTGTCTAAAGTCTGTCTTTGGGTCAATATCAAATTCGTTACAGATCCTTTCAAAAGCCTTGTAATCTATTCTGTTGCTGAATGGATTAAACGTTTTGTCATTTGGTAATGGCGCTTGCAGTTCAGATAAAATACGTCTGAAGGTGTAATAAAAATGAAATCTATACACTGACCTCACCAAAGGATCAGGATGATTTAAATGATCAGCATACGACACTCCACACCCAGTTGATGCACAAAACACAGCAAAGTTTAACTGGTTCTGATAAAACTGCATCGGATGACTAAACCACACTTTCGGGATGTAGTCGTTTTTAATAGGGGGGTTAAGATATCTGTTCAATGGAGTACTAACCTTTACTTGAAAGGCGTCAGACTGAGTCACAGAAATGTCAAGGGTGTCAGTTGTTATATTTTTAAGATTGTAGTGCGGCCCAACAGAATATTTTGCATTAGTATATTTGAATGCACTCATTTTTAAATTTGTTTTAAAAATGTTTGTAACAATAACAACTCAAGACAGTCCTTCGTTTTTAGAATATGCTATTGATAATAACTGCGGAACCCAAAGGGTCGCACTCCATGAAATTTTTTACAAAGTCGTATGGTTTAATATAACTGAATCCAAGGAGAATAATAAGATTAAAAAATTTGATAATAGAGGAAACTTAGTTAGCCAGTTAACCATACCTGATGGTTATTACGGGTTTTGCTCGCTGAAAGAAGCAATGAGTAACTTCGACATTACTCTCAAACTTAACAATGCAAATTTGAAAATAATGTTGACATTCAAACCTGAAGAAGAAGTAGACCATTACCTTTTTGATGTAGAGCTAGCTAAAATGTTAGGCTTTGCAACTGACAATCATGGTTTTAGAGTTACATCAGACGAAACTACTTATGAGGGAGAATATCCGCTCGATCTTGCATTACATTCATTACTCTATGTTCATTTGGACGAGCTGAGCACTGATGAAAACTTATATGATGGAAGGCCCTCAACTGTTTTAAGAGCTCTTCCATCAGGGAAAGCTGCATATTGCGATTATGAAATTATACAATTCCCTAATTTACAGTTTAAAAAATTAGCTTGTGGGAGGGTCAGATCATTTAATATAAAGATCACAGATAAAACAGGGAAAGTCGTGAAATGTGATAACTTGCACATTGTTTTAGAAATAAAATAATAAGGTGTACTAAAAAATAATGTCTCGTGGGCCAGAAGAATCAGGAGTTACATTAGCGCCTGAGAGGTGTGTAACTTTAGAATTAAAAGACCTTGCAGACGTTGAGGACTTTGAACAAAACGGTGAGATAGGCACTTTGTATGGTTTTGAGTACACTAAAGATGGTTATTATAAGCGCAAAGAGGTTGACGACAACAAAAGGTTTCCTAAACTAGAACAACTACGCAATCTAGAAGCAAATAATACAGGTCAGTATGAATATAAAATAGTTCGAAAAACTGACAACAAATGGCACTTAGAACCATATTTAGAATGGGACATAAAATTTGAATTCTTAAGCCCATTTATATTTTTTGACCGTCAAAAAAGTTTCAGAAAAGCATTGAACTCTGGCCCTTTACATGTAAGTCTTATGCCAGAGGACAACAGTGGGAAAGAGATCGAAATAAAGCCGTTTGGGGACAAACAGTACATCCTCCACAGAAGAGAATCGGTTTTAAAGAAAGCTTCTACAAAATTACAGTTCATTCCACGCACAAAATTAGGAGACACGTTCACAATGATATTTAAAATTTCTGTCTTAAAAGATGAGGCGAGAAATGGAGCTCTGGGCGTCAGTGACAATCTTCTAAAAGGAATTCTTATTAGCTGGCAAAACTTAGACGTTGACAAACTTAAAGTTACTGTCGTCGTTCTTTACAATGGCGAGGATATTAAGGTCATAACAACAAGCAACAAAATTGATATTAGTCTAAATAGAAACGATCTTACAGAACTAAACTGGATTAATCTTACACATTTAGACCTTATAGGTTTTTATTATACTGAACAAGTTTTGACAGAGAGTATGATAAAAACAATAACTGGATTAGATTAAATTATGTTTTAAAACTATGGAGCAGACGACTTTGGTGTCAATGCCGATGTTAAACTTTATGACAAAAACCCCTCATTGTTCATTGATTTGTGGACAGACTGGTTGTGGAAAAACAATATTTGTCCTCGACCTATTACAAACAGTTTATAGTTATAATTTTGATCATATTGTAATTTTCTGTCCAACATTAAAGTGGAACAAAGCATATCACGACAGAAGGTTTATATGGACAGATGATGAAATCTATTTAGTTGATCCTAGCAATAAACTGAGTGAGTGCTTAGAACACTTTTATAGACAGTTTGAAGGAACGCAGACATTATTTATTATAGATGATTGTTCAGCAGAAAAGGATATAGTCAAAAAAAGAAACACTTTGTCAAAACTGGCTTTCAGTGGAAGACATGCTGGGATAAGTGTGTGGATTTTATGTCAGAAATATAACTCAGTTTTAAAAGACTTTAGAGAACAGTTAAAGACAGTGGTTTTATTCCATATGAAAGATAGAGACGCATTTGATGAATGTATGAAAGAAAATGATGTTATTGAAAACGATCAAGAAAAACGAAGGATTAAGCAAAAACTTAAGTCTCAAAAGTTTTCTAAATTAGTGTTAAAAACAGATAATCCTACACATTATGTATGTTTGTAAAGTGTTTACTATTAGAGAACTATAAAATAGGCACTCTGGGTAAGCCGGCGGAGCAACAGCGAAACCGGCTTTAGCCGGTTGGAGCTGGCGGAGGTGGGTGAGCCAGAGTGCCTATTTTATAGTTCTCTCCTCCTGTCTTGCTGACAATGCTGCCCAGGTAGGTGAAGTGGTCAACATCCTCTATGGCCTGTCCATCGATGTTGATGGGCGCTTCCTGAGTGGCGTTGACCCGCAGGCTCTTTGTTTTCCCCACATTGATCTCCAAACCTGTAGTCCTGGCGACGTTGCTCAGATTGAATGGGAAGCCAGCACAAAGATTTCGTGATGTGTTCCTGCTTGAGGGATCTCTAAATCAGCCTAGCAGAGTTATTCTGGAGCTTATTTGAGTTTTGGAAGCAGGTATGTGTGAGCCCCAGCAAAGACACCATTTGCATAGTCAAGCTTGCGGTGAACAAAGGAGCAAACAAGAAATAGGGTTTCTTCTTCTTCTTCTTCTTCTTCTTCTTCTTCTTCTTCTCTTATTTTTCAGGAGGACGACTTTCTCATCCTCCTCCCCCTCCTCCGCCTCCTTCTCCTCCTCTTCCTCCTCCTTCACCTCCTCCTCTTCCTCCTCCACCTCCCCCTCCTTCCTCTTCTTTTCTGTCTTTCCTCCTCCTCTCCCTCTTCTTCCTCTTTCACCTCCTCGTTCTCCTCCTCCTCCTTATTGTCTTCTTCTTCTTCTTCTTCTTCTTCTTCTTCTTCTTCTTCTTCTTCTTCTTCTCCTCCTCCTTCTTCTTCTCCTTCTTCTTCCGCCTTCTCCTCCTCCACCTCCTTGTCCTCCCCTCCTCCGTCTTCTTCTTCTTCTTCTTCTTCTTCTTCTTCTTCTTCTTCTTCGGTTCTCCTCCTCCTCCTCTCCTCCTCCTCCTCCTCCTCCTCCTCCTGCTCCTTCTCCCCCTCCTCCTCCTCTTCCTCCTCCTCCTCCTTCTCCTCATCCTCCTCCTTCTTCTTCTTCTTGGTCTTCTTCTTTCTGTCGGGACTGGTGTCAAAAGAACTAAAATGGACTGCTCTCCACGATCAGTCATGGGGCCAATCCATCACAGCACTTGAGAATATTGTCCGGAGGGATCAGCTGGAGGCCCCTAGTGAGCGTGGAGCCATCACCCTGAAATATTCCTGAGCTTTTGTCTGCCTTCCACACACCCCACCCCCTACACCCACCCACCCCACCCCCACCCCACCCCCTCTCTTCCACCCTCGTCTTTGGCCTCCCTGTCTCCTGTAACCTTTCGCCCCTTTGCACTCGTTCCTCTCCTTGTGTGTGTGTGTGTGTGTGTGTGTGTGTGTGTGTGTGTGTGTGTGTGTGTGTGTGTGTGTGTGTGTGTGTATTGTTTCCGTGTTTAGCGTTTTCGGTTGGTGGGGTTGTTTTTGTGTTACACGATGGACAGTTAAAATAATGGCTAAAGAACAAGGTGAGAGACGGAGGGAAGGAAGGGAAAGCAGAGAGAGAGAGAAAGAGAGAGAGAGAGAACGGTAAGGAGATCAAGGGGGAGGGGAGGGGATAAAAAGAGCCAGAGAAAGACAGATGGAAAGAAAATTAGATAGACACAAGAAGGGGAAAAGGGAAGAGAAAGAAAGAAAGACGGAGAGAGAGAGAGAGAGAGAGAGAGAGAGAGAGAGAGAGAGAGAGAGAGAGAAAGAGAGAGAGAGAGAGAGAGAGAGAGAAAATGAGAGAGAGAGAGACTGGCAGGCAGACAGACAAACAGACATACAGAGAGACAGACAGACAGACAAACAGACACACACACACAGACTGACTGACTGACAGACAAACACACAGACAGACAGGCAGGCAAGGATAGAGACACAGAGACAGACAACTATAGGGGTAAAAAAAAAACAAGCCAACAGACCTTCAGTGTCCCTTCGTGATGAGAATAATGTTCCAGTCCAAAACCATTTCATTCTTTGTTTTATTTCAGTTCCAGATCAGTTACAGTCCACCGGCTACACAAGACACTTTCAGAAGAAAAAAGAACGGATGGGCGCTTAGCGAAGACCCTCGCCAACGTAGAATAGATCCTGAATCTGTCTTTTCATCTGGTTTTCCCCCCTAAGTGTCTGACCACAAAAGATAGCGCGTTAACTGTAACAAGAGAAAAAAAATAGAGTCAGTAGCAAGGCTCTTATTTATTTATTTATTTATTCATTTTTCACAATTCTGTGGTCAAGTCAATTTATGAGTGAAAACAGAAGTGTATTGTCACTCTGGAGAAGTACTGTACACGTAGAGTGATAAACTTATTTTCCCATATAAATTTTTCTTTAAAAGGTAAAATGGTTTTGTTTTTATACGTGAACTGAGCAAAACGGCAGATTCCAGATTGTGTCTGTGCTCTACTGACCGCCGTTGTAGTTTTATATGAATTTTATTTGTTTTTGTTTTCGAGTGCCTGTTGCTCGATCACTATCCATTTAAAATGATGAATTACAAACGCCAACATGGGAAAATCAATGTCATCCCCGCACAGATTTCTTGTGAGATAGAAAACAAACAAACTCTGCACCATCTTTTTTTTTTCTGGCCTCCCTTGTTTCAATAAAGGGCAGCTATTTTGGGTCATCGGGATTGCCCTCCCCTGCAGCAGTGAAGCGCGTGAGTTGAAACGATCAGAAATTACGTTCGCTGTAGTGAACGCCTCTGTGATTCATTTGAAGTCACCCTGAAGCTAAGACTTGCCATTTCGTCATTGTTTGGGTCTTTAGATGTGTCGCTCTTTGTGTCAGCATGAGAGGCTCTTCAAACATTGTTCTTCTTTTGCTTTTTTTTCTGGATTTCTCTCATTTCAGTATTGATAAACAAAAGGAAAAAGTCGTCCATTCTTTCCTTTACATGGTGTGCTTGTGTGGGCCTGTCTATGTGGCTGATAGTTTGCCAGACTCTGTACGTATCTGTGTTTCAGTCTTTGGGTATCTGTTTTCCCGTATGTATCACTGCAGTATTCAGATAGGAAAATGTCCAGGTTAGGCTACACGGCTCCTTTTGTTTTCAATCTAAATCTTTCTTCAGTTTAAGTTTTCAGATTTATTAAGGAGGCGTCACTGCGTGCGGACTAGTCCATATACGCTACACCACATCCGCTAAGTTCTGAGACCACACAACGCATGATTTGAAGCTGGCGGATAAATTAATTAATTAAGATGAGACAATTGAAGAAGAGGGTCTCATGGCTACGACTCGGCGGATGTCTGACCTACGCATTAGCCCAACGCGCTGGTCAGACCTTGAGTGCCTACTTACCATGGTTTTTTTTATGTGTGTGTTTAGTGAATGTACACGTGTGTGTATGATGTGTGGGCATGGGCCCATGCTGTGCGTGGGCGCATGTGTGTGTGTGTGTGTGTGTGTGTGTGTTGTGTGTGTGTGTGTGTGTGTGTGTGTGTGTGTGTGTGTGTTTGGTGTGTGTACATGCGTGTGTGCGCGTTTGTGTGTGTATGTGTGCGCGCATGCGTGTGTGTGTATGTGTGTGTGTGTGTGTGTGTGTGTGTGTGTGTGTGTGTGTGTGTGTGTGACTGCATATATGTGCGCGTGTGTGTGTGCGTGTGCAGAAGTGCGTGTGCATGTGTGTTGTGTGTGTGTGTGTGTGTGTGTGTGTGTGTGTGTGTGTGTGTGTGTGTGTGTGAGCACACGTATCTGCATATGTATGTATACCTATCTCCGTATATGCGTGTATCTTTGTATGTGGGCGTGTACGCATGTGCATGTGTGTGTGTGTGCATTTATGCGTTCATGTTAGTTAGTTCAATTTAACGTCTGTTCACTTTAAGTTATATTAGACAAGTGCGTTCATGTGTATGCGTGTATGTGCGCACGTCCATGAGTGTGGACATGCACATAAACGCATGTGTATATGTGTGTGGGTAGGAGCGAGCGAACGTACGCGCACACGTTTGTATGTGTGTATGTGTATGTGTGTGTGTGTGTGTGCGCGCTCTCTCTCTCAGCGCGCGCGCGTGCGTGTTTGTGTGTGTGTGTGTGTGTGTGTGGTGTGTGTGTGTGTGTGTGTGTGCGCCTGCGCGTGCGAGTACGCGCGCGCGCGCGTATGTATGTGTAATGACTGCGTGCCTGAATGTTCAGAAGATGACGCAGGATCAAGAACAAGAACAAGACCATCAAATACAACATATACGCGCAACACGCGCACACACATACATATAACAATAAGGACAACAACTCCTCCCCCTCACACACACCCATGCGCACACACACACACACACACAACACACACACACACACACACACACACACACAATATATACACACACACACACACACACACACACACACACACATCACTCACTCACTCACTCACCACACACACACACACACACACACACACACACACACACACACACACACACACACACACACACACACCAACGCTTGCACACTCATGTCCGCGGACCCTCTAATTCACACGCTGGCATCACCCCACTGATGAACACACACACACACATACACACACACACACACACACACACACACACACACACACACACACACACACACACACACACAAACATAGACACACATCACACATACACACTCACTCACTCTCTCACACACACACTCACACCAACGCTTGCACACTCATTATGTCCATGGACTCTCTAACTAACACGCTGGCATCACCTCACTGATGAACACACACCAGTGCACACACGTCTACAGTATGCGCTGGGGGCCCTGAGAGATTCGAAGTCTTATCTCAGTCGACTTGTGTTTCATCTTTTGTGTCTGTTATTGGAAAGGCCCAGTATGAGTTTGCCCCAACCTCTAGAAGCCTTCGCAGTGTTGGGCTTTAGATTATTCCAATGTTTGTTTGGTTGGTGATGTTTCTTGCTCTTCCCTTAAGTCTGGATGTGCGGCCACTTCCTCTCTTGATTTTCAGATCTGAAAGATGGTCTATGGTATAGTGGCTTTGCTCTCGTTTGCTTGAGTGATTCTCCAGATTTCTTATGACATCAGATCGGCCAAGCTGTAATCTAGTTCTTATCGTTGCCTTACCAGCCAGTGTGTCTGCTCTCTCATTTCCTTTAAGTCCAGCATGTCCAGGGCAATACATCCATATGAGTCTCTCCAATGGAAGGCTGCGCATGAGTTCATTCCAAGCAGGGTTTCCCATTCCACTTAAGTCTGACTGTTTCAGTGTGTTCTTTTTACTTCATTATTATGACCTTATTTTCACGCCTAATGGCTTGTGTACCGCTGAAAACACTTTGCGCACTGAACAGTCAGATACAGTTCCACATGTTTCGTCTGGTAAACAGCCATTTCTTTAGTCGTTCAATGTGTTGGTGTTTCAGTACAACGATGGTAAGTATTGTGTGTCTTGTATTCTGCTCAATTACACTGCTGTAAAAACACTGACTATGACAAGCATTGCACCAATGCTTGACTGTACATTAAAATTGATTATGTTGCTTCATATTACTTACAGTAAGCTCCCCAGTTATTTTCCAGTCACTGAGGCCAACTTATCTGCACAGCAGTAGAATGGAGCGTTATCTACCGACTCGTTTCTTGTTGACAGAACTCTGCAACAAACTCTTTCTTACCTCCCTTCTTTCAATAGGAGCTGCTCTTATTTATTACCAGGGCTGCCCTCCTCTGAATCAGTGTAGTGCGCTGTGTGAGAAGGATTACAAATTACATCCGCTGCAGTGCACGCTTCTGTGATTCATTTGAAGTTATCCTTGTGCAAGGCTTGACACAGAATAAGATTTCACGTCCCTTGTGACGCTCACTCGATTTCCTCTGATATTGACGGAGTTTTCTGCTACTCTGTTCGGGCTTAGATTTTTAGCTGTTTGTGTGAACATGATTGGAACAGGGGACGTACTGACCTTTTTCCACAATTTCCAATCAAGTCAAGGTGGATCGATAAAAGCCAGGTTTCTCTGTCATGTGTGTCGCGCGCGCGCACGTGTGTGTGTGTGGTGTGTGTGTGTGTGTGTGTGTGTGTGTGTGTGTGTGTGTGTGTGTGTGTGTGTGTGTTAATTTGTGTGTCTGCATAAGTGTGTATGTGTGTGAGTTTATGTTTGTGTATGTGTGTGTGTTTGTCTGTGTATGTGTGTGTGTGTGCGCGCGCGCGCGCGCGCGCGCGGCGTTGTGTGTGTGTGTGTGTGTGTGTGTGTGTGTGTGTGTGTGTGTGTGTGTGATGTGTGTGAGCGTGTGTGTGAGAGAGAAAGACAGAGAGCGAGAGGGAGAGAGTGCGTGCATGTGTGTTGTGTGTGTGTGTGTGTGTGTGTTGTGTTGTGTGTGGTGTGTGTGTGTGTGTGTGTGTGTGTGTGTGTGTGGTGTGTGGTGTTGTGTGAGACGGTGCCTTCGCGTGTCTGCGTCTTTGTCTGTGTGCTTGCATGCGTGTGTGTGTGTGTGTGTGTGTGTGTGTGTGTGTGGTGTGTGTGTGTGTGTGTGTGTGCGTGTGTGTGTGTGTGTGTGTGCGTGCGTGCGTGCGTGTGGTGTGTGTGTGTGTGTGTGTGTGTGTGTGTGTGTGTGTGTGTGTGTGTGTGTGATACAACCCATTGTGTTGTCTCTGTGTCTCTTCCTTTTTCTATCTTTCTCCAGACCTCTTCCTCTCTTTGTCCTATTTTCAGGTCACACCAGTAACGTCTTCTCCACAGCATGAAATACATCCCTAAGCTAATCAGTAATATACAGATAATCTTCATCATAAATGTTTTCATTTGTTTGTTTGTATGTCTGTTTGTTCGCTTGCTCTATCCATTCTGAGGAAAAAAAACAATGTATATGACTTGTTCTTGTATCATGTACAATTGCTGTGCTGTCCAAGACGTTATTACTGGCATCAGGCATTGAACTGGCTTTAAGAATGATTGCTTTTGAAATAAATTTTTATTTTGTCCTTCCTTAGTTTGTGTGGCTGCTGCTTTGGTACTATCCTTTTGAAGTGTCACACGACGCCAATCCCGCCAGTGAAATTACACATCATCTCCACCTCTTCCATTACATTGTTGGGATAAAAGATTTTCCACCAACCTCCATGCTGCCTCCCTCGTTTCAATAAAAAGCCATTATCTGTTAGCAGGGCTGCCATCTCCTGAAGCAGTGAAGCGTGCTGAAGAGAGACGGTTAGAAATTACGTGCGCTGCAGTGAACGCTTCTGTGACTCATTTGAAGTCAGCTGTGGCCAGACTTCACAGATAGCAGGAATCAGAGTTCCATGTGACACTCATTGGTTCTTCTGTGGCCTTCACGGCGTTTTCGATAATTTCTTTTGATCATCAGATCTCTCTGTCTCTCTCTGTCTCTCTCTCTCTCTCTCTCTCTCTCTCTCTCTCTCTCTTCTCTCTGTCTCTCTCTCTCTCTCTCTCTCTCTCTCTCTCTCTCCTCTCTCTCTCTCTTCTCTCAGACTTCACAGATAGCCAGAGTCAGTGTTCCTTGTGACACTCATTGTATTTTCTGTGTCCTTCAAGGCGTTTTCTGTTATTCTGTTTTGGTCGTCATCTCTCTCTCTCTCTCTCTCTCCTCTCTCTCTCTCTCTCTCTCTCTCTTCTCTCTCTCTCACACACACACACACACACACACACACACACACACACACACACACACAGAGAGAGAGAGAGGAGAGAGAGAGAGAGAAGCTATTGATCTCAGTGTATTGTGTCAGCTTTTGCATTTGTATTTGTTATTTGTTAGTAAAGCAGCTGAAAAAAAACCTATATTCTCCTCGCCGTTTTCTTTTTACCTCCCAAACCTAGTTGTTAGTCACACCTGTAGTACTTGTCCATAAGGAAAAAAAAAACTCCTTTTTAACTTTGAGGACCTGTCGATTCACCTGCATAGACGGTTACTCTGAACAGGAGTCTCAGATGCAGATTTTGCTATGAGCAGGGTTTGTTTTTTTCTGTCTCTTTTTTGTTTGTGTTCACAGCAAACGTAAGGCTTGAGAGGAGCGCTAGCAATATGGTTGAGCAACAAAACTACAACTCTTTTTTATTGGATTAGTTCAGGTCTCCACTGCTGCACAATGTCCATTTACGATTGCTAGCTGCGAATTTGAACCAAATACGTTCTTTCACATCGCTAGGCTTACTTTTTGTTCTGCACAGACGAAAACACTCGCCACAGAAGAAAAGTGACTATAATGTTGATGTATTTTTTTCTATGATATATTGTGGAATGAATGATATGTATTGGCCAAAGAAATAAAAGGAGAGAGACTAAAATCCCCGTGCCAAAAGAGGTTAGGCACAGAAAGAAAGAAAACTTATTTTCAGGGAAGAACTTTAATATAGTATTCTGATTGCTTTTATCGAAAGAAAGTGAGTCAGATGTGCAATTGTGTGTGAGGTGCTTGTTTGTCTTTGCATATGAGTATGAATGCAAAGACCGTTGTGTGACACAAGCCACCTGCAGTGTTAGGAAATCTGAGCAACACTCTCCGAGATGCAGTCTAATCACTGCACCATAAACACTCTCCGAGATGCAGTCTAATCACTGCACCATAAACACTCTCCGAGATGCAGTCTAATCACTGCACCATAAACACTCTCCGAGATGCAGTCTAATCACTGCACCATAAACACTCTCCGAGATGCAGTCTAATCACTGCACCATAAACACTCTCCGAGATGCAGTCTAATCACTGCACCATAAACACTCTCCGAGATGCAGTCTAATCACTGCACCATAAACACTCTCCGAGATGCAGTCTAATACTGCACCATAACATCTCAATGCGTCTATCACTGCACCATAAACACTCTCCGAGATGCAGTCTAATCACTGCACCATAAACACTGTCAGAGATGCAGTCTAATCACTGCACCATAACAGCTGGTGATCCATTTCCAAAATCGGTAATACTTAGTTCACCTACAACTGCCCTTCAGCCAATTTTTCAGTATGTTTTGTGTTACTATCTCTTTGAAAAAATACTTTGCATGTATCATCTTTAAATGTTTTGCTGCCAAAGATGTTATGACAAGCACTTGAAAACTGGCTGCGTGCTGAGAATCATTTAGTTTCATGTTTTCTCGCTTCGTTTATATGTACCTGTTGCTCATATGTTTACAGTTTAAATCCATGAATTCCGCTTTGCCCTTTAGCGGAATTCGGCTTCATCTCTACGCTCCACTTCGCCACAAAGGCTGCACTAGATTCATTCTAGCCTCCCTTGTTTCAAAAAAGGGCCGTTATTCGTTTGCAGGATTACCCTTCCCTGAAGCAGTAAGGTGATCCACGGGAAAGAATAGAAATCATGTCCACTGCTGTGAGTGCTTCCATGATTCATTTTAAGTCACCCTGCAGCTCAAGTTCACAAGCTGTAGGAATCAACGTTCTTTGTCACACACCTTTCTCTTGTGTGAGCACTGCAGCTTTCTGTAGAACTATTTGGATCTTTGGATGTTTCGCTCTTTGCATCAGCCTCATGGGAATTTGATATATGGCGATTTCTTCATTGCTAAAAGTTTGTTTTTACTCTAGGCCTTCCTTGTAAAGGGCTAATTAATGTTACTTTTTGCCCATCCGTGCTTTGGCATTGTGTGTAGGCATATGTATGCACGTGTGCACATGTGTGTGTGTGTGTGTGTGTGTGTGTGTGTGTGTGTGTGTGTGTGTGTGTGTGTGTGTGTGTGTGTCCCTATGATTATCTGTAATTCTCTGCATCTTACCACTTCAATGAAGCATTCTGCCTTCTCAAAATAAAGACCTTGCTCAAAAGCCTCATGGCTTAAAAACCAGAGCTCTCTCTCTCTCACTCTCTCTCTCTCTCTCTCTCTCTCTCTCTCTCTCTCTCTCTCTCTCTCTCTCTCTCTCTCTCTCTCTCGTGCTGTTCTTCCTTTCTTGTGTTCTCTATACCGACTTCTGCACATTGCATCGATGAAAGCCCAGGGAAAACGCTGTGCAACCTCCAGTGGAGGTAACGATCTCCAGTATAGAGATAACGATCTCCAGTTAAATATACACGGAGGATTACCTGGTATTTTCGCCCTCCCCAGCAAAATGACTGATGGGAGAGAGGATGTATTTCACGCAGAGAGGGAGCTGACTGTGCTTGTAGGACTGTGTCTTATCATATCACCTCGGTCATAGCCACGTTGTAATACTAACAAGACTTAGCTCTCTGCAACCACAACATATCGCAGTTCGTCGATTTTTCACAGTGTGACAAAACGTGGGGCACCTGCATTACGGAAAGGGGTCAGACAGCACAGCAAGCAAGAAAGAAAGGCTGACACAAAGAAAGAAAGAGTGAAGGGCCACTTAAAGTACGAGAGAGAGAGAGAGAGAGAGAGAGAGAGAGAGAGAGAGAGAGAGAGAGAGAGAGAGAGAGAGTGACACTGACACAAGTTTAATTGTGAAGGCCAAGAGAGGAGAGAGAGAGAGAGAGAGAGAGAGAGAGAGAGGAGACAGACAGACAGACAGACAGACAGACAGACAGACAGACAGACAGGCAGACAGACAGACAGACTGACTGACTGACTGACTGACTGACTGATTGGCTGACTGACTGACTGACTGACTGACTGAAACCATTTACCGTCAGATTAACATATTGTTGTACTGACATTCAAAACCATGAAAATAATAGAAAATAACCAAAACAATACAAGTCACATCTGAATGATATAAAAAAAAAATCATAAAAGAAACTTAACAGGAAAATATTTAACATCTATGAATAAAACAATAAAACCAGAATTTGTAATTATAAACAAATTACATCTTAACCGTACTGAAAATTAAAACAACTCTCTCTCTCTCTCTCTCTTCTCTCTCTCTCTCTCTCTCTCTCTCACACACACACACACACACACACACACACACACACACACACACACACACACACACACACACACACACACACACACACACGAATCGTAAATACCAAAACAAGAGTAAAACTGCAGACGTCTACACCCCTGCGGAAGAAGACCTTCATCTCTTTGATCCGATTATCCTAGCACCAAATATTGTCTTGACTGAGGATCAGACAAAAATCTGCAGAATGTCTGATTGTTTTGCACCCTCACCAAGACACCCTCTAGACATTTCTGACCAACTTCTTGGTACCCATGCCTGGGCGGAAAGACTCAGGTGGCACCGGTTTCATCAAAAACAGAAAGATTCGGAAATGAGTGAGGAGGAGTCAACAGGCGGGAATAGAGAGATGATGAAGAGGAAGTTTTCATAAAGAGACCTTGGTACAAATCAACTGGTGCAAGTGCCCCAAGAGATGATCCTGCTCTTGAGTTATTCATTGAAGCGTGCACTAGAGATTTCCTAGATGTGAATAACCGGAAACGTGTGAAAGACAATCTCACAAAAGGAGAGCGGAATGCTTTGCGTGAACTCAGAAACTTGCCCCTTACTCACCAAGCGGCCTGCCGGTTTGCAGATAAATCAGCAGTAACAGTCATCACCTCTCTTGCAGAAGATGATAGAATAA
>CM065729.1:3923967-3926467 GCA_033310375.1 Conus canariensis
TGACCACTGCTGAAAACGATCTCTGAATTGAACTGTTCAGTCCAGTTCCATCTGCTTCAGATAAATCAGCTACATTTCGTTTGAGTTTAGCAATGATACAAAATCCCTTTCCGGAGTAGTTTACAACTATTCTGCTGTAAGAAACACTTCCTGCAACAGGCATTGGGCCATAGACTGACCCATCATTGAAACAAATGCTATGAATGTATTTCATTTCATTTCCTATAATTTTCCTTTCAATGCCTGTTGCTCAGTTACTTTGCTGTGTAAGTGGCTGCCTTTGCCCTAAGCTGATAACAAAATTCAACATCATATCCCATCACTTTTCCTGTGAAAAAAACCCCTCTGATCCAGGGTCTGTTTGCCTATTTTGTTTTCAACAAAGGACTGTTATCTGTCACCAGCATTTCCCTCTTCTAATTCATTGAAGGGGTTGTGTGAGAAGGATTGCAAATTACCTCTGCTGCAGTAAACGCTTTCGCCATTCATTTGAAGTCGCCGTGACGAAATGCTCAACAGAGAGTAGGAATCAACGTTCCTTGTGACACTCGTCCTATTTTCCTTGTTATTGCTGGGGTTTTGTGTTATTCTGTTTGGTTCTTTAGATATCTGGCTGTTTGTGTTTGAGCAGAATTGAACATTTTGGCCTATTTGTTCAGTATTTACCCGTATTAGGACAGACTGAATAAAGCCAACATTTACCTAACTTTTTCACGTGTGTGTGTGTGTGTGTGTGTGTGTGTGTGTGTGTGTTGAGAGAGAGAGAGAGAGAGAGAGAGAGAGAGAGAGAGAAGAGAGAGAGAGAGAGAGAGAGAGAGAGAGAGAGAGAGAGAGAGAACAGCAGTCTTTCTATTTACGTATTTAAATCTGTGTATCTGTTTTACTTTCAGTTTCATCAAGGAGACATTACTGTGTGTGAATGTTTTTATTCTGTGTGTGAATTTGTCCATATGCATCATCAGTGTTCACTCATTGACGTAGCCCAGTAAACTGTCTGGATAAAACCAAGTCTGTAATCATTGAGCCTCCCGCTCTCATTTTTTTTTTTTTTCGTGTTTTCAGCTCACACCAGTAAGGTCTTGTCCACAGAATAAAATGCATGTCCGAACTGAAGAGAGATACACAGCTAATCCTAAACTGGTTGGTTCTTTCGTTACATGCTACGTTCAACTTTAAGCTATATGACAATCGTTTATGTTTGTCTGTTTGCTCAGTAATTATATTCTTGCTTTAAAAGTGGTATGTCGTACTTGTTCTTGTACCATGCACAAATGGTTCCTCTGTCAACAATGTTATTATATGCGTTAGATGTTGGACCAGCTCACACTAGGAATTGTTGTTTCCATTTTGTGTCTCTTTACTTTTTGTGGCTGTTGGTTTACTACTTTCTGTTGTAAGTGAAACACAATGCCGGTCCTGTTGGTGAAATTCTAAGTCATCTGCAGCACTTTTACTGTGTAGGAAAAAAAACTTCCACCAACCCCCATGCTGCCTCCCTCGTTTCAATAAAAAGCCATTATCTATTAGCAGGGCCTGCCGTCTCCTGAAGCAGTGAAGCGTGCTGAAGAGAGACGGTTAGAAATTACGTGCGCTGCAGTGAACGCTTCTGTGATTCATTTGAAGTCAGTCTGTGGCCAGACTTCACAGACAGCAGGAATCACCCTTCCTTGTCACACTCATTGGATCTTCGATGTCCTTCATGGCGTTTTCCATTATTCTGTTTTGGTCGTCAGATCTCTCTTGTGTTAGTATTGATCGTTGAATGCAGCCTCTGTCTGTCTGTCTGTCTGTCTGTCTGTCTCTCTCTCTCTCTCTCTCTCTTCTCTCTCTCTCTCTCTCTTTCTCTCTCAGTGCACGCGCGTGTGTGTGTGTGTGTGTGTGTGTGAGAGAGAGAGAGAGAGAGTTTGTATGCATGTATGAAAGAGAGAGTTTGTATATATATATATATATATATATATATATATTGTATATGTATATATATATATATATGTGTGTGTGTGTGTGTGTGTGTGAGTGTGTGTGTGTGTGTGTGTGTGTGTGTGTGTGTGTGTGTGTGTGTGTGTGTGTGTGTGACACTGTGTTAGCCAATGCGTACTGTTTCAGTCTGTGTGTTTGTATGTACTTGTGCCTGTCACTGAAGTAGCCAAATAAACTGCTTAAATATAAACCCACACGTTGGAGTCCCTCTTTGTGTTTCTCATTTCATTGTTCCATCTCCCAAGAACTGGTAACAACAATAATGCTTATTAACAGCAGTGAACGTTTTCTTCAAACTCGAGGAGCCGTCAATTCAACCGCATAGAGGATTCTCTTCCCAAGAGTCCTGCAAAAGGATTTCACGGCGTGTAGTTTTGTCACGTTTGTCACAGAAAGAGCGGGTGTGAGAAGCTTGACATGATGAGTGATTGGCTAAACATCTATCCTTTTTTTTTATTGCCTTGAATTTTTTTTTTGGCGGTGCACTGTTGCACAAGGTAAATTCACATTTGCTTGTTCACTA
>CM065729.1:3933967-3948967 GCA_033310375.1 Conus canariensis
AGGCATTTCTTTCGCCGTCTCCTCTCCCGGTATCATCTCAGCGGCATTTAGTCCCACGAAGCTCACTCCCGAGTTCTCCGTGTTCACAACCGCAGCCACGTTTGTCACATCGAAGTCCCAGCCGCAACACTGAACAGTATGTTGTTCGCATGAAGCCGACGCGGTATGACTCACCAAAGGAGACACTGCACTGCTGCCAAGTCACTTCAGCGGTGTTCATAGCTGCCTGTGCGTATCCCGCAGTTGTAGGACACCTTCTACTAAGACCCTCATCCCCCACCCTCTCTGTACTGACAATGATCGTATAGTCGTGGAGCCAACAAGTTAGAGTGTCATGTTAGTAGAGGAGGTCGTCTCGACGTCAGGTCAATGAGGGAGTACTGTCATAACTATGCCAAGCATATAGATTTTGACACACATTCACAATACACAAGAAACAGGTATTGTGGGCACTGACTGAAACTTGACATGGCCTTTGTAAATGGCAAGACCCACAGCCCTCTCCTCTCCTACCCCCCATTCACTCACCCCGCACCCATCCTCCCCATCCCTCGTCACCACTCTCGTTGCTGTTTCGCTTCCCAGCAGGAGAGTACAGACCACAGTCATGGTCAAGTGAATCTTGGATCTGTCCTTTGGGTCAGTTCAACATTGAACATAAACCCATTTTCCTGCCAGGGGAGGTAATAATGGGTACTGATTTAATGAGTTACCTCCCGTGTACCTTTCTTAAATGATAATGCCAAACACGAAATTTGAATGTCTGCATGATCAGAATGTCTTGACATTTTAAGAAAATATGCTGCATTATAAATTGTTATCAACTCGTAGCAGCAGTTTCACAAAGTTTATATTCAGTGGAAAACATGCACTCATCTTGCCAGTAAGGTGTACAGATCCGGGATTAGCCATTTGAACGGATTCGCTCCAGAATTCACTAGTTTTGTCCCTACGGCGCATTCCATCTTTTCACCAAGGTTAGACTGTGTAGCTTTTGTGTAATAAGGTTTGTAATCTATCTCCCGGATCCGAATCACAGACAAACACCAAAATTCATTGGGTCCATCTGCGGGCACTGTACCAGCCTTGGACAAAGTCTGATTAAAATAGGCTGAAATCTTTTTGGGGGTATTACTGCTGACAGAGAAATATAAGGATGCAGCTGCAGATATTACCTTCTAGTGGAGACTCGACTACCTCGACTATTAGAGAAAAAAACAAACCCATGTTTTTAAAGAAATAGTTGATACTTCCTTTTCTTGTGTGAAGATAAATGCGTGTGAGACAAAGCACTGGAAGGAAAGGTGTTAACTGATGACAGCGACAGGGGCTAAGTGCTCAAGGAGTCTGACTAAAGGAGTCTGACAACATCAATTGTAGATCCATTTCGGCCAAGTGTTCATTCCCGGTTGCTGTTTTCAAGTCTTATTTTGAACTCTCTCTCTCTCTCTCTCTCTCTCTCTCTTCTCTTCTCTCTCTCTCCTTTTGTTTTATCTCTTCCTCCCTATCTGTATGAACGCATGCATGTATCCTTGCACACACACACACACACACACACACACACACACACACACACACACACACAACACACACACACCACAGCACACACATACACACATACATGCACCTGAGTGTGTGTGTGTGTGTGTGTGTGTGTGTGTGTGTAGTGTGTGTGGGTGTGTGAGAGAGAGAGAGAGAGGAGAGGTGGTGTGTGTGTGTGTGTATGTGTGTGCGGCGTGCGTGCGTGCGTGTGCGTGCGTGCGTGCGTGTGAGCGTGCATGTGTGTATGTGTGTGTATCTATGCGTGCATGCGTGCGTGTGTGTGCATGTATTCATGTGCCTGCGGTACTCTTTACCAACAGCTCCATCGACAGAGACGTTAAGGCGGGGAGGAAAGCCGCTTAAAAAGCCATCAACACAGTAATCTTGCTCTCTCCGTGCCATCAACGCTGCGCGCCTTTCTTCGCTTAATCTATTTAATCTGCAAGCCCTACGTGTGAGTCCTTTGCCCGCCTGAATCACCGTCGCTCTCAGAGACGATCAATACCCAAGGACTGATCGACCAATGACGGTCTCATTAACCAATCAATACTTAGAATATTCCATCGGCTCGCGAAGCAACTTTGTAGCTTTTATGTTCTCTTTATTGATAAAGTTTGGAATCTTTTCGCTTCAAGTCTTTTGTGGGTTTTTTTTTATTCCAATGTGTCGGCGATACGTTAGCACCACTTTGAAGGTCATTGTGGTCGAGGCAAAGACTGTGGAAGAGTTTCTGGTCTGATGTTCGGAACGAGAAAGAAAAGGGTTTTAGGAAAGAGGAAAGAAGGGGCGGGGTGGGAGAGGGTGAAGGGAATCTCTTATTACACAAAGTTTATTGTTTATTTTTTCCACTTTTTTTCCTTCGCCCCCCCCCCCCCCCCCTCTCCCTACCCAACTCTATCACCTTGCACTCTCATTGACACCTTTGTCTTTATCTCTGTTTCTGTGTGTCTGTCTGCATGTCTGACTCTCTGTGTGTATGTGTCTGTCTTCTCTCTGTCTCTGTCTCTGTCTCGTCTCTCTCTCTCTCTCTCTCTCTCTCTCTCTCTCTCTCTCTCTCTCTCAAAAGAGAAATTTACGAACACACAAGGTGTAAACATGTTGTTCATCGCCATATCATCATCACCATCATCATCATCATCATCATCATCATCATCATCATCATCACCATCATCACCATCATCATCATCATCCATCATCACCATCATCATCACCATCATCATCACCATCATCACCACCACCATCATCATCATCATCATCATCATCATCATCATCATCACACCATCATCATCACCATCATCATCACCATCATCACCATCATCATCATCACCATCATCATCATCACCATCATCATCATCATCATCACCATCATCATCATATCATCATCATCCATCATCACCATAATCACCATCATCATATCATCATCACCATCATCATCATCCATCATCATCACCATCATCATCATCATCATCACCACTCATCATATATCATCATTATCATCATCATTATCACCATCATCTTAATCATCATCATCATTATCATCCATCATCATCATGATCTATCATTCAATCATCATATCATGATCATTATACATATTCACCATCACCATGACCATCATCTTAACCACCACCATCGTCAACATCCTTCATCATAACTGTCATCATCATCTTGACATTCGTGTCTACTTTGAACCCACCTCACTGACCAATACTCATTGTTGACTGCTCCGCAGTGATAGGAAAAAAACATGTCCCGGAGAAAAAAAAAATCTTTGGTAGGGATGTAACCTGTTCTAGGACAAACGAGAAAAAAAATCAATCGACTCTACCGGATTTCATACAGGTAAAATGCCACACAAACTGTAACATCAGGCAGCAGCTGGCAGAATTTATTAACCTTCCCCTACAGGAAGAGAAGTGGGAAACTGATATGCCAGTGTATAAACTGGTATACCTGTGTATACCACCATGTCTTCTGATTCAAATGCCACTCTTAGTGAGATCTGCCGCTGTCATTTCGGAACAGCACGTCGCTATGCGCAACGTCGCTGAGACTGAGAGCGGTTTCAAGCGAAGTTCGGAGCACCTGGCACAACATGGTGACTGTGATCGCTGATTTTCTGTTTCGTGGTGGTTCGTTCTTCTGTGCTGAGGTAGGTGTTCATGACAGGCACCGAATAAACAGTCCTCAGCATGCAAGAATGTTTTCTTTCGGTGTTTCCAGTTTACACTTCATTTGCATGTTATTACGTTTACCATAGAGAGAGAGAGAGAGAGAGAGAGAGAGAGAGAGAGAGAGAAGAGGGAGAGAGGAGAGACAGACAGACAGATAGACGGACAAAGAGACAGACAGGCAGACGGCAGAGAAATGGGAAATGATATACAGCCTTTTCATACTGTAGTATCGCTTGGAATGCAGGTTTCAAAACGCGTTTTATCATCATCTTTGTCCACTTACTTTTACTTCTATTTTCTTATTATTATTATTCTGCGTAGGCAGGCTGATACTCCTGCGGACACTCCCTGCATGGACAGGCAAGGATCCCTTTACCCACCAAAATGGAGTGGATGTTTGTGTGTATGACTGTTTTTACCCCGCCATTAAGGCAGCCGTACTCTAACTTCGGGGAAGGTGCATGCTATGTATAACGTGTCATCCATACCAACGGCCAAACTGGCCTTCTCTTCCGGAAGTTTGTGATGGGATTTTACGTGTGTGCAAGATGTTATGCGTGCGTTCACACACGGAACCTCGGTTTATAGTGTCATTGGAAGGACTGTATGGGGAAATGGAGTCAGAACCAATGTTAACTCCGAGGGAAAATCCCGCTGTGCGGAAACGGCCCGCGGAGATTCGAACTGGCAACCCCAGGATCACCAAGATTACGAGTCCGGCGCTCTACCACTGAGCTATGCTGGCCTCCACTTTCATTTAATTCATGTTGTTGCAAAAATGAACTACAGCTGATTTGTAGCTGAACTGTTCGCCATCATACCCCACACCTCATCGGGGGTCATCTGCGACAGGGTCACACAGTTCACTGACGTGGCTATATAGTTTGGCTCAGAACAGCAAAGTGTTCACCAAGCAATGAACAGCACTTTTCAGCCATCGCTGTAAGCTTCCCTGCCCCCTCCCCTGAGTGTGTGTGTGTGTGTGTGTGTGTGTGTGTGTGTGTGTGTTTCATTTTGTTTTTGTCACGGAGCACACATCGTGAAGGGAGACGTTGCGGAGGAAGACCAAAGAAGCTTTGGATACGGCCTATATGTTTGTTTGCTTCTTTGTCTCTCTTTTCGTTGTTTTTTTTTTTTTTTTTTGGTCTGTCTGTCTGTCTGTGTCTGTGTCTCTCATTCTGTCTGTCTGGCTGGCTGTCTCTTCTCTCTCTCTGTCTCTCTATCTTTCTCACCATCTCTCTGCATATTATGTGCCTCTTTTGCCTGTCTCTTTATCTGTTAGTCTGCCTGTCGGTCTGTCTGACTGTGTCTGTCGGTTTGTCTCTGTCTCTGTCTCTGTCTCTTCTTCTCTCTCTCTCTCTCTCTCTCTCTCTCCACTACACACAGAGAGAGAGAGAGAGAGAGAGAGAGAGAGACGCACACACACACACACACACACACACACACACACACACACACACACACACACACACACAGACAGACACTCATTGCACGTGATAAACGAGCTACATTTCTGCTCTCTAAAAGAGGGTCACCATCATTCTCCACAAAAATTACTTGCAAGCTCACATTGCCGCGCAGCCGTCCTCTCTCTCTCTCTCTCTCTCTCTCTCTCTCTCTCTCTCTCTCTCTCTCTCTCTCTCTCTCTCTCTCTCTCTTCACTACTGCTGCGTTTTTCTTCTAATGATTCCTTTCCACTGTAGAAGCGCAGCGTGTTGCTTGCAGACGGTTACAAATTATGTCTGCTGCACTGAATGCCTCTGTGAATGCGTCGGGGAACATTCAATCGGCACGTCCTTTTCTCTACATTTTGTTACGTGTGTGTGTGTGTGTGTGTGTGTGTGTGTGTGTGTGTGTGTGTGTGTGTGTGTGTGTGTGTGTGTGAGTACAACTATGAGTTAATCTGGCAATACATTGGTTTCAGTCTGTCAGTCAGTCAGTGTGTGTGTGTGTGTGTGTGTGTGTGTGTGTGTGTGTGTGTGTGTGTGTGTGTGTGGACTTCCAGTGAAAGGAAGTTAGCAGTGACTTACATAGGTGTTTATTTTGATTCGCGGCAGCTATGAATGTTGAATGTACTATGTAAATCTAAAAATAGTTCAAGTGATCTGTTTTCGAAAGTCGTAGCTTAATACAGTGCTTAGATTTAGGATGTTAAGATAAGAAATCATTTACAAGAAGAAGAAGAAGACGAAGAAGAAGAAAAAAGAAGAAGAAGTAAAAGAAGAAGAAGAAGAAGAAGAAGAAGAAGAAGAAGAAAGAAAGAAGAAGAAGAGAGAAGAAGAAGAAGAAAAACACACCGTTTTGTCAGGTTTCCGTGTGTTGACACATACCCCAAACAATTTGGTTCATGGTGACCATGTAAAATTTCTTATTGACAGCAATTTCCGGTTTAAGTGCTTTAAAATTTGTTTAAAGTGATTTAAGTCCATGATGACGGACTTTCTGCCCATCCTAACAAAACATTGAGTAATTTGGTCGGAGGAAGTAATGTCACTTGTGCAAGATTATTCGAAAATATTCATGAACATTTGGTTTTTGTTTGTCTTGGTTGAACAGGGCGTGGTATCTATTTACAGGCTGTTGTTGTTGTTGTTGTTGTTGTGGTATTTCAAGCAAAACATAACAGACTGCACATTTCATGTCTGTGAAAAATCGTATCCAAAGTAATGGCAGATTTTCTGTGTATAAACAGCTGAAAACGAAATCATTTGTTATGACCATACACAATAATGAATATGAACAGATTACTAAAATGTACTTTAACGAAGTTAAGATTAGGTGTCAGATTCTAATAAAGTCTAGAATGGGTGCCTCTGATACATCAGTGCATCGTCAGAGGTATTTATAAAGTCACAAAATGAACAACTTTAAAGGACTTTATGTGCAGATCGATCCTGAGGATGGAGGTACTTAGATATTATGTTGCCCACTGGTTAATTGTTTGAGAATAAAACGCATTTCAGCCAAATGTTACAACGGATCAGCATGATTTACATTAATTTGATTGTGAGCCTCGAAAAATGAAACTGTTGCAATCGTTTTTTCTTTATAAGTCAATTTTTAAGACTACGCACTATAATTGATACAACTGCTAGGCATGTATGAATACAACTTTTTCCACCTAAGTGAATCAAATTTATTTTGTCTAGTTTTCATGTATCCCTTCAAATGGGGCTTGTGCTTCTTTTGAATGAATTCTCTTCTTCCTCTCTCTCTCTCTCTCTCTCTCTCTCTCTTCCTCTCTCTCTCTCTCTCTCTCTCTCTCTCTCTCTCACATGATAAACTTCATCGTTTGTAGACACGGGCTCTGTGTCGCTGAGGGGTGTTACCAGCCAAGACCAGCCCTCTAAACATAAATTGGTCAATTAGTCCAGCAGCCTCCATCGTCAAGTTCCCAAGAGACCATCGTTCCAGCCGGAGAAGCCCTTAACCTTCAAAACTTGAGATGTTATGTTAGACCGCGATACACATTCAGCTCATCAGTACAACCACTGTAAGATCATGGATGACCTGGTGATCATTAATTTATGTGTCACAGAGGAAGAGGAGGAGGAGGAGGAGGAGGAGGAGAGGAGGAGGAGAGAGAGAGAGGAGAGAGAGAGAGAGAGAGAGAGAGAGAGAGAGAGAGAGAGAGAGGTTTGTTTGAGGAGGGAAAACAATGAGTACTAAAATCTCTTGCCCCCAAAATAACACACACACGCGCGCGCGCGCGCGCACGCACGCACGCACGCACGCACGCACGCACGCACGCACGCACGCACGTACGCATGCACACACAAGTTACCAAATGCACAAAAAACAGCATCACCCACCACCAACTAACAGGAGAGAGAGGAGGAGAAGACGAGAGAGAGAGAGAGAGAGAGAGAGAGAGAGAGAGAGAGACTGGGGGAGCAGGTGGGTGCGTGGGCAATGAATGACGGAGTCACTGGGGTAAAACACAGGTCGGGAAAGACGAAAAGAGAAATGGGGAGACGGCCCAATAGATTGACGTTCGGACGGCTGACGGTGAGAGAGAGAGAGAGAGAGAGAGAGAGAGAGAGGAGAGAGAGAGAGAGAGAGAGAGAGAGGGGGGGAGGGAGGGAGGGAGGGAGAGAGAGAGGGAGAGAGACACAAGGAGAGAGAGAGACAGAGACAGAGAGAAAGAATGCGAGAGAGAGAAAGAGAGAGTCTCGCTCAAAACACACAAACTTTATTACCAGAAAAAAGGGCTAAGCGATCCTTTGTCTTCCTATCTGTCCTTGTATTCTAAGGCATTTACTCAAACACACAAAAGAAAGAACATCAAATGGTAACGATGGCAAAGAGAATGAGGTATAAATAACAATAACAATCATGACACTAACGGTACCGCTGAATGATAATATGTATGGAAGTAATAGCAGCGGCAGTGCGGTGGTAGTGGCAGTAGCTGTAGTAATTGTAATAGTAGTAGCAGTTCTTGTTGTTGTAGTAATGATAATGATGAAGATGATGGTGCCAATGGTGACAATAATTATAGTAGTAGTAGTAGCAGCAGCAGCAGCAGCAGCAGAGTAGTAGTAGTAGTAGTAGTAGTAGTAGTAGTAGTAGTAGTAGTAGTAATATAACAACAACGGTAACTATTAATACGAGACACGTCATGTGCTGGAGAGGCTGGACGACATAGTTGCCTCATCCAGAATGAAGTTCAAGCCAAAGAAATCACGGAGTCTCTCACTGAGGAAAGGAAAAGTGGCCGGATCTGTGGTCTTCAGTGTTGCCAACCAGGCCATTCCAACAGTCACAGAAGAACCAGTCAAGAGCCTTGGAAGATGGTATGATGATACGCTGAAAGACACACAAAGAGCAAAAGAAACCAAGCAGATGGCGGAGGAAGGCTTGGAGACCATTGACCAGTGTGGGCTCCCTGGCAAATACAAGGTCTGGTGTCTGCAGTTCATGCTGATACCAAAGCTCCTATGGCCTCTGATGATATACGACATCTGCACCAGCATAGTGGAGGCAATGGAAGCCAAAATCAACAAGTTCACAAGGAAATGGCTTGGTGTCCCACCCTGTCTGACTGACATAGCGCTGTACTGTCGCCAAGCAAAGCTGAAACTACCACTGAAATCCATCCTGGAGGAATACAAAGCAGGGAAGATCAGACTTCAAAGCATGCTGGAGGACTCAGGAGACAAGGTGGTAGAAGCAATCAAGCCCCAGCTGAAGACAGGCAGAAAATGGAAAGTTCAAGAGGCGATGATTCTGCAAAAGAAAGTCTCAAGATCAGAGAAATAACAGGACACACACAGACCAACAGACAAGGACTGGGGGTGACCAAAACTGAATGGTGGTCAAAGGCCAAAGGAAAAGCCAAAAGAGACATGATGATTCAGGAGATGAGAAAAGAAGAAGACCAAAAAAGACTCCAAAAAGCAGTCCAGCAGAGCCAGCAAGGGCAATGGACAACGTGGGAGAATGCACTCCAAAGAAGTCTCACTTGGAATGACATTTGGCACATGGCCCCTCTCAGGATCAGCTTCATTCTCAGATCTGCATATGACCTTCTGCCCTCAAATGCAAACCTGGTGAAGTGGGGGAAAACAGACGATCCTGCATGCCCCCTCTGCCATGAAAAACAAACAGTGGAGCATGTCCTAAGCTCATGTAAGTAGCCCTGGCTCAAGGAAGGTACACATGGAGGCACAACCAAGTGCTCAAAGAGATTGTACAAGTAGTCTGGGCTAGTACCAACACCACAAAAGGGAAAATCAGGACTCCAAAAGCACCCGCAACATTCTTCACGGCAGGAGGCAGCAAATCATGGCCAAGAACAACAGTGCCACTCGAAACATGCAGACAGAGTCTGCTGGACGGGGCAGATGACTGGGAGTGCACTGCAGACCTCCCAGAATGGAAGAGTCACCCAGAGATCATCAGCAAGAGTGGCATGAGACCAGACATAGTAGTCCACTCTAAGTCAACCAAGCAGCTGATCATGATCGAGCTCACGGTGCCATATGAGAACAGAATGGAGGCAGCTCAAATCTACAAGACTGAAAAGTATGCTGATCTGGCAAACAGCCTGAGGAGAGAAGGCTATCAGGTCAAAGTCCTCACTGCAGAAATTGGAGCTAGGGGGTTTGTAGGAACGTCTGCATACAGCCTCATGAAACAGCTCTCAGTTGCAGGGAAGGAAAAAACCAGAGCCCTGAAAGCAATGGCAGAAGCGGCAGAGAGGTGTTCAAGCTGGATCTGGTCAAGGAGGAACAAAAGTGAACTTCATAAGGCTTAATTTCCCTACAAATATCAGGTGTCCCTGTGGCTCAGTGGTTAAAGCGCGAGTCATTAAGTGGAAAATGAGCATGTCCAGAGGGTCATGGGTTCGAATCCCAGCCATGGCTCGTCCCAAGATGGGGGAAAAAAAAAGGGGCAGCAGAGGGACATCCGGAGTCATGAACCGGGTGTGGCCCAACCCCCCTAGAGTGTCAGGAGATAAGGGCCGAAACACTTGCTTGAAGGGGGCTTCTCTTCTGAGGACTCTCTGCTGCCACGCTCTCCACGAGTTTCTTTCTACTGATGCATGGGTAAACCATTGACTTCCGGGAATAGGCCGGAGGACGTCCGGGAAAGACCGGAGGACACTGGGAAAGACCAGAACCAAGGGCTCTGTGGGCTGGCTCCCCACTTTGCCTTAAACATGTGGCTACTAAGAATAAAAGGAAAAGATGCTCCCAGGATTCACCGAAAGGGGGAGAGAATGATGAATCCATCGGTGCTCAACCAATCATGACTGCAAATCCCAAACGGACTATGAACATGGACCAAATGGAATATCCATGTGTCTGTGGAAAGCGTTTCGCTACCACCCGTGGCATGAAGATCCACAGAACAAAGATGGGATGTGTGAAGACTCATCTGAATGAGCAGCAGCGCACTGCATCAGCAGATAAGACGTCGGAAGACCAAGGCCAGGATTTAAACCACAGTGCCAAGGACATCCACGCTGTTGGTTCGGATGAGGAATTTGCACAGGCCCTCGATGCCAGGCGCCTGAAACTCAACCTGCCACGAGCAAACGAAACTGAAGATTGGGAGAAACTGGATGCAAAAATCGTCCAAAGACTCGATGCACTGATAGGGAAAAGCACCCTGGAACACAAACTAGCCACATATGGGGACATTGTGTATGCCACATGTAGAGACGCCTATGGAGCAAAACTACCCAAAGAGAAAACACCTCCAAAGAAATCCAGACGCCAAGAAAAGATGGACAAGATCAGGGTCCAAAAGAAAAACCTCAAGATGCAAATGAAGACCGCACTGCCAGCTGAAAAACAAGGCTTGGAAAAACTGTGGAAAGACCTGAAAGAAAAACACAGCGCCCTCAGCAAAGCGGAATCTGCGAGGAAGAGGAAGAGCAAAAAGAAGAAGACACAAGAGCGCTTCTTCAGAGACCCCTTCCAGTTTGCCAGAACACTGTTTGAGCAGCCAAAATCTGGGACCCTAAGTGTGGACAAAGGAGTTCTTGAGCAGCATCTGAGGAAAACATACTCTGACCCACAGAGCAAAGCACCACTCGACATTCAAGGTCTGGTGTGGCCAACCAACCCTGAGGAACAGTTCAATGGCAAGCCTCCAACGTTGGCGGAAATCAAGAAGGTGGTCGACAAAGCCAGAGCCAAATCATCACCAGGGCCAAACGGAATACCTTACCAGCTTTACAAGAAATGTCCCAAGGTGCTGGAGTGGCTCCACAGGCTGCTGCGATCGGCTTGGAGAAACCAGAAGATCAGCGGCCAGTGGATGACGGCAGATGGTGTGTACATCCCCAAAGAGCAAAACGCAAGTGACATCAGCCAGTTCAGGCCAATATCACTACTGAACGTCGAAGGGAAAATCTTCTTCTCTGTCATGGCAGCAAGGCTGACCAAGTACCTGATGGAAAACAAGTACTTGGATGTGTCAGTCCAGAAAGGTGGCATCCCAGGCGTGGCTGGCTGTGTAGAACACGCCACAATGATCTGGGACGCAATCCAAAAAGCAAAAACAGAAAAGAGAGACCTGGACGTAGTGTGGCTTGATCTGGCAAACGCATATGGATCTGTGCCCCATGAGATGATACAGTTGGCTCTTGAGATGTACCATGTGCCAAAGAACATCCGCGACATGCTCAAGAAGTACTTCAATGGCTTCTCAATGCGGTTCTCTACCAAGGAGTACACAACAGACTGGATCAACTTGGAAGTGGGTATTGCAATGGGCTGTGCAATTTCCCCAATACTGTTCGTGCTGGCAATGGAACTCATCTTGAAAGCAGCAACAAACAACGCGAGACAAACAGACCTTGGCGATGGATACAAGATGCCTCCTCTCAAGGCCTTCATGGATGACACTACAGTGATTTCATCCAGAGAAGACGAGACACGTCATGTGCTGGAGAGGCTGGACGACATAGTTGCCTCATCCAGAATGAAGTTCAAGCCAAAGAAATCACGGAGTCTCTCACTGAGGAAAGGAAAAGTGGCCGGATCTGTGGTCTTCAGTGTTGCCAACCAGGCCATTCCAACAGTCACAGAAGAACCAGTCAAGAGCCTTGGAAGATGGTATGATGATACGCTGAAAGACACACAAAGAGCAAAAGAAACCAAGCAGATGGCGGAGGAAGGCTTGGAGACCATTGACCAGTGTGGGCTCCCTGGCAAATACAAGGTCTGGTGTCTGCAGTTCATGCTGATACCAAAGCTCCTATGGCCTCTGATGATATACGACATCTGCACCAGCATAGTGGAGGCAATGGAAGCCAAAATCAACAAGTTCACAAGGAAATGGCTTGGTGTCCCACCCTGTCTGACTGACATAGCGCTGTACTGTCGCCAAGCAAAGCTGAAACTACCACTGAAATCCATCCTGGAGGAATACAAAGCAGGGAAGATCAGACTTCAAAGCATGCTGGAGGACTCAGGAGACAAGGTGGTAGAAGCAATCAAGCCCCAGCTGAAGACAGGCAGAAAATGGAAAGTTCAAGAGGCGATGGATTCTGCAAAAGAAAGTCTCAAGATCAGAGAAATAACAGGACACACACAGACCAACAGACAAGGACTGGGGGTGACCAAAACTGAATGGTGGTCAAAGGCCAAAGGAAAAGCCAAAAGAGACATGATGATTCAGGAGATGAGAAAAGAAGACCAAAAAAGACTCCAAAAAGCAGTCCAGCAGAGCCAGCAAGGGCAATGGACAACGTGGGAGAATGCACTCCAAAGAAGTCTCACTTGGAATGACATTTGGCACATGGCCCCTCTCAGGATCAGCTTCATTCTCAGATCTGCATATGACCTTCTGCCCTCAAATGCAAACCTGGTGAAGTGGGGGAAAACAGACGATCCTGCATGCCCCCTCTGCCATGAAAAACAAACAGTGGAGCATGTCCCAAGCTCATGTAAAGTAGCCCTGGCTCAAGGAAGGTACACATGGAGGCACAACCAAGTGCTCAAAGAGATTGTACAAGTAGTCTGGGCTAGTACCAACACCACAAAAGGGAAAATCAGGACTCCAAAAGCACCCGCAACATTCTTCACGGCAGGAGGCAGCAAATCATGGCCAAGAACAACAGTGCCACTCGAAACATGCAGACAGAGTCTGCTGGACGGGGCAGATGACTGGGAGTGCACTGCAGACCTCCCAGAATGGAAGAGTCACCCAGAGATCATCAGCAAGAGTGGCATGAGACCAGACATAGTAGTCCACTCTAAGTCAACCAAGCAGCTGATCATGATCGAGCTCACGGTGCCATATGAGAACAGAATGGAGGCAGCTCAAATCTACAAGACTGAAAAGTATGCTGATCTGGCAAACAGCCTGAGGAGAGAAGGCTATCAGGTCAAAGTCCTCACTGCAGAAATTGGAGCTAGGGGGTTTGTAGGAACGTCTGCATACAGCCTCATGAAACAGCTCTCAGTTGCAGGGAAGGAAAAAACCAGAGCCCTGAAAGCAATGGCAGAAGCGGCAGAGAGGTGTTCAAGCTGGATCTGGTCAAGGAGGAACAAAAGTGAACTTCATAAGGCTTAATTTCCCTACAAATATCAGGTGTCCCTGTGGCTCAGTGGTTAAAGCGCGAGTCATTAAGTGGAAAATGAGCATGTCCAGAGGGTCATGGGTTCGAATCCCAGCCATGGCTCGTCCCAAGATGGGGGAAAAAAAAAGGGGCAGCAGAGGGACATCCGGAGTCATGAACCGGGTGTGGCCCAACCCCCCTAGAGTGTCAGGAGATAAGGGCCGAAACACTTGCTTGAAGGGGGCTTCTCTTCTGAGGACTCTCTGCTGCCACGCTCTCCACGAGTTTCTTTCTACTAATATTATGATCATGCCATAATCATGGCAGCTATTATTATTGTTATTATTATTATTATTACTATTATCATCATCATCATTATTATCATCATCATCATTATTGTCATCATTGATATTATTATCATAATTATTATTATTTTTGTATCATCATTATTATGATTGTTGTTGTTCTTGTTGTTATCATTATCCTTCTTCTTCTTCTTCTTCTTCTTCTTCTTCTTCTTCTTCTTCTTCTTCTTCTTCTTCTTCGTCTTATTATTATTATTATTATTATTATTATCATTGCTCTTGTTGTTTTTGCTGTTGTTGTTACTGATAATGATAATAAAGGGAAAACACATAAATGGCTCATTAGAATACATGTGCGCGTACGCGTACGAGCACATTCACTCACACACAAACACACAGACACGCGCGCCATTTTTGTCATACCTAGTATCAGTAAAAAGGCTATCAAAACAGGGCACAAAAGGCGTGCAAGACGGGGAATCTATGGATCTTGTAGTCAGAACACCTTATGTAATGATAATAAAAGCCTAATAAGAGAGAGAGAGAGAGAGAGAGAGAGAGAGAGAGAGAGACAGACAGACAGACAGACAGACAGACAGACAGACAGACAGACAGAGACAGAATAAGAGAGAGACAGAGACAGACAGACAGACAGACAGACAGAGAGATTTGCTGTGTTTGTTTCTGTTCGTCTTTGGGTTCTGTTTGACCAAGTTCAAGATTCAAGAGACTTTGCTAGTCTTGAATGAAAGTTAACTGATATTGTTTATGTCTATCTTAGTCTGGAATGAATGTTAATTGAGACTGTTTTTGTCTTCAATTGTTGTTGCTATGTACATTCGCCAGGAACAAGTTACGAGGACAACGTTGGAACATTCTTTTAGGGGTATATCTCCCTATGTGTTCTGTGTGCTTCGCGTCAGCCTTTCTGCAGCTCGACTTGGTGTCGTAAGCACCGTTTGTG
>CM065729.1:3963967-3986467 GCA_033310375.1 Conus canariensis
AGTTTCTACTCTCAAGACCTTCTGCTGTCTACCTCATCCTAGAGTTTCTTCCCACTGCCCTGCTGAAAATCGAAACTTCTCCTCTCCTCCCAATCTGCTGTGTGACTTGATGGATCAATAAACAGAGAAATGCAGACGGGAGATTTTGGTCTCTGGCCTTCTGTGGACAAAGAGGGGTGACTTTCCCCACATCCTTCACCATTCACTTCTCTATGTCGACTTCCACCTACTATGTTTCATTCGGCTTCTTTCCCTAAGGATATCCAGTGTCAGTGTGTCACTACTGTCTGTTTCTCTGTCTCAGTCTCTCTGTCAGTCTCTCTGTCTCTGTCTCTGTCTCTGTCTCTGTCTCTGTCTCTCTCTCTCTCTCTCTCTCTCTCTCTCTCTCTCTCTCTCTCTCAGCTCACAGAGTAGGTGTAACCCACAGGCAATCCGGGTGGCATTTATTTAGATCGAAATGCATGAATGCTAACCCGTCCTGTGCTTGCTACAATTCAGGTAAACCTGGATTGTTTTTATTCACAGTCATACTGACATGATTTCCTGTCTCAACTATATTGGAGTATCTTTTGCTGTTTTATATACACATACATACGTACGTACGTACATACATACATACAACTACATACATACATACATACATACATACATACATACATACATACATACACAATGACGTACAATACATACATACATACATACATCATACATACATACATACATACATACATACATGCATACATGATACATACATACATACATACATACATAGATACATACATACATACATACATACATATCAATTACTTTAATGCATCAACTTGTCAAATCAACAATAATGCACAGTAGTCCAGATTGCAGGCGCATCGATAAAAATCTTTCACATTCTCTCTCTCCTCTCTCTCTCTCTCTCTCTCTCTCTCTCTCTCTCTCTCTCTCTCTCTCTCTCTCTCTCTCTCTCTCTCTCTCTCGCCCCTACGTCCTTTCTCTCTCCGGCTGGCTCCAATTCTTTGTCTGTCAGTGCTTTAGTCAGCTTTATATATCTGATACTATTTAAAGCACAGTTTGGAAGTCAACATATGTCAGTTTCAAGGCTGGTTCATGAGGTGATTCCGCCTTGACCAAACACGCCTAGACCCAATCATGACAGACATGCTCAAGTATTTTGCAATTTGTTCACATTTGGTTATGGGCAAACCTAACATTGAAAGTCCTGAAACCACTCTTTTATGAACCATGCCTAGTGAACCTATTACTAGAACAATCACTTTCGTGCTAAATCCGGCATCACTAAGAGCATAGCAAAGAGGCAAGTACTTTTGAAATTTGCTCTCATAGCATGTTTGTATGAATGTGTCAAAAGGGTTTGAAACCTCGAAGACGAATGCTTCCGAGTTTCGATGGTCGATGAAGCATTGATCAGGTTTCAGCCTTGGTAGATCTTCAACACCGTTTATAGAGACAGGCCTATTTTGAAAAACATCCACAAAATCCGTCACAATGCATTTCTGTAGCTCCTTTCTGATGATTTCCACGCATCTTTCGTGTCTTTGTGTGTAGAGGCCCCTCAGTCGACGACATCCATTCAAGGCATGGGAATTTGTGTCAGAACGAAACCCGCACAAAGCACACTCTCTCCGGTAAGTATCAGGATAGTAGATGTTGTTCACTGCATTCGTCTCCAGCAGCTGTAGACGTCCCTTGCTGATGAACCTGGTTATTTGGTCATTGACGTTGGTGTTGGTGAGGTGTCCTATGGAGTGGGTCATTGCCGCATCCGGAGTTGCATCCCTTGTTGTTGCAGCTGCCGAAAATGGTGTGATCTTTGTCCATTTGCATTCTTTTGATTGCGCTGTACAATTGTTTAGAATTACTGTAGCGCATTTGAACTACCCCATTATCAGAAGCTGGGAGTACTACTCCGAAACTGCCGCTGTTTTCATTACATTCCAGCTTAAGATCCAGCCGCACACACAGCTCATGGAGCTCAACGAAGGAAGAACGTGACCAGTTGACCTTGCTGCCTTTCCTTAACTTCCCTTCGGTGTCTGTGGCATATACATACATACATACATACATACATACATACATACATACATACATACATACATACATACATACATACAAACATTCATACATACATCCATGTTTATGGATCACATAGGTGTTCGATCGTCTTAGTGTCAGTGTGTAAGCCCAGATTCTCCCGTGTTCCGATCTCAGAGAGAACCCTGACTGACAGTCTAACTTTTAGCTCATCGATTAACTTACTTCACCTAGTATAACTTTTTTCCTCACAGTTTAACTTTCTTCTTCACTTCTCAGCTGAGGACGCCTCCTCACCCACACATCTTATGGTCAATCACAGTAGACAAGGAGACTGACGTTTTGATTTTTGGCCTTCCCCTGAGGAAACGTAAGAGGCTTGTGTCACACTCCCTTTCACATCCCCTCTCAGACTAGACATGGTTCTTGTCTTCCACAATTACAGTGGTCTGGTACTGGAATGGTTTATCTCAATTCTCTTATCTTTTATTTGTTCAAGGACATATGTTCCTCTTTGCAGCAAAGTCAGGATTTCTGTGTATGGTTGTGCCCGCAAGTGTGTGTTTTCATAAGCGTGTGTGTGTGTGTGTGTGTGTGTGTGTGTGTGTGTGTGTGTGTGTGTGTGTGTGTGTGTGTGTGTGTGTGTGTGTGTGAATGAGAGAGAGAAAGAGAGAGAGAGAGAGAGGGGGGGGAGAACACAACAGGAAAGGAAAGGTAGGAGTGCATGTACTCAACGTTATATCTTAGCGATTTTATATCTTATTACAATCAATGGCTAGTACCCCAAAACGCTCTAAAATAAATGTAAAAGAATGTTACAACATTCATTTCCTTCTTCGTCGATTGACTGTATAAGAGGAAAAGAAAGAAGCAAGTAACAGTTACAGTCCAGACTTACTTTTTGTTTTCGAATGGAGGAACACAGATTACCATCTAAAGCATATAAAATGTTATTAAATTTGGCCAATAGAGGAAAAGTAAATTGGGCCTCAAAAGTTCGTGATATTTTGAATAGTTATGGCTTCTCCTATGTATGGGAATACCAAGGCGTGGGGTGCATAAATTCCTTTATAAAGATGTTTAAGCAAAGACTAATCGACTGCAGGTGGCAGAACTGGAATCACCATGTGAATGATAGCAACAGATTTATAGAATACAGGAAATTCAAGACATCGCATGATCTGGAGCCATACTTACTATTGGGTATGGATAGATTTATTCGATACACTCTGACAAGGTTTAGATTTGGAATGTCTAATTTATCAGTACATAGTTCAAGATACAAAAGGAACGGTAAATTTAGGACAGTATGCCTGTTGTGCACATCCTCCGCTGATGATGAAATTCACTTTGTTTTTTGTTGTCCTGCTTTTGATGATTTAAGACACAATTTAATCCATCCAAAATATTATAACAATCCCAGTAACTTCAGATTAACGTTACTTTTAGCATCGCAAAGTGCACAGGTCATCAGTAATTTTGCTATATATCTATATAAAGCCTTTAAGAAAAGAGAAATAGCAATGTCCTGAATAACCAATTTTTACTAGTCAATTGGCGTCAATTTAGTGTATGATACCATGTACGAACTGGTGTAATGCTGTTTTCATTTTCGTCTTTGAATTTGTCTTATTACATCTACTACCAATGTTCACACCCCTTCAAATGGGGCTTTTTGGCTTATTACGTCTACTACCAATGTTCACACCCCTTCAAATGGGGCTTTGGCCTTACTGAATAAAATTCTGTTCTGTTCTGTTCTGTTCTCTCTCTCTCTCTCTCTCTCTCTCTCTCTCTCTCTCTCTCTCTCTCTCTCTCTCTCAGATACCATCTGTACTCCCGTCCACCATCTCTCTCATTCTCTCATGGACTTGACGAATTTTAAAGAGACGAAAAGCTGCTTACACAAGGAAGAAACGAAATGAAATGCCATTAACTGATAAGCCCTGATCTCTCAGTGACACTAATGCAGCGCCCTCTGTTCGCCATAGTCTATAAATAAGATCTGCAGCTCGGGAAAAGACTCGTCAGGGTGAAGTGACTGTCGCTGGGCGAGTTGACGATCGATGCCGCGGGACTAATTGACCAATCAACGTTTAGAGCGCTGCTCTTTGCTGCTAACACTGGTCTTGACACCAGTGCTGGGGTAAGGTGATGGAAGGAGTGTCAGGTTCTGTCTACCCATGTTTCTAATCTTGGTGGTTTATGGTTGCAATACTGCACAGTATTTGAGACATAGAGAGGACAAGGGTTGGGAAGAGGGAAGGGGTACTGGAAGTTAGTGGACCAACATACAGAGAGATAGAGAAATAGCTAGGCTGTGATTTGTGCAGCAACGAATAAAAAACCCCAAAAACTTCTTCATCTAAGCAGATGTGACATAGGGTCCAATAAATGTGTGCATGCGCACGCGAGCATGCGTGCGTGCGTGCGTGCGTGCGTGCGTGCGTGCGTGGTGTGTGTGTGTGTGTGTGTGTGTGTGTGTGTGTGTGTGTGTTAGTGTTAGTGTGTGTGTGTGTGTGTGTGTGTGTGTGTGTGTGTGTGTGTGTGTGTGTGTGACATGTGTTTTTATTGTTGTTTATACATGTTGTTCGTACCCAGAGGAAAACAATAGAAAAGCAAATGTAATCTGAAATATACGAAAATAAGCTATGAACTAATATCAACGGCATCAAAACGTGTACGTAAAAACGCCTTCAGGACATTAAAAAAGAGACAGAACAAAACAAGCACACACACACACACACACACACACACACACACACACACACACACACACACACACACACACACATACACACATGCACGTGCGCATGCGTGCACAAGCACGCACACACACACAGACACACACACATACACGTGCTCATGCGTGCACAAGCACGCACACACACACACACACACACACACACACACACACACACACACACACACACACACACACACATGCACGTGCGTATGCGTGCACAAGCACGCACGCACACAATCACGCACAGCAAACACACACACACACACACACACACACACACACACACACACACACACACACATCACTCACTCACTCACTCACATAGAGAGAAAGAGAGGGAGAGAGAGGGAGAGAGAGGGACAGAGACAGAGAGATAGAAAGACACAGAAAGATGCAGAGACAGGGAGACACAGGGGCAGAAAGAAACATGTGAAGAGAAATATGGGAGAGAGAGGGGGGGGGGGGGAGGGGGGAGGAGGAGAGAGAGAGAGAGAGAGAGAGAGAGAGAGAGAGAGAGAGAGAGAGAGAGAGAGAGAGTAAAACAACCAAACAAAAATGTCTGATTATCAGTCCCATAAAAAGAAAAAAAGATGAGAGAGAAAATAAACGGCAACAACAACAATAGAAGGCAACTAAACCAGTAAGCCAGAAACTGAGACCAAAAGCAAATGATAAAGAATCTGAAATCCCTCTCAAAGGCTGACAGAAAGGAAGAGTTAGCGTTAGTTCTTTAAGAGTTCCTTGCCCCATCCCCTGTATCACACTTCTCTTTCTGACTACCACCGTCCCACCTCTTCCTTTTTCATCCACCTCCTCCCACCCCTCCACCCCACCTGATATTCCCAAAACTAGATGTTCTGCAGGCTCTGTTTGCCACACGTCAAGATTTTTCATGTCCTGCACAGCACAAATCCTGAACAGAGTATTACATCCTCTTGAGAATCTCGAAAAATGGCTTCTTCTCTGAAGACCTTCAGCCGTCCACCCCTCCCAAGAGTTTCTTTCACAGCCCTGCTGAAAATCGAAACTTCTCCTCTCCTCCCAATCTGCTGTGTGACTGGTTGGATCAATACACAGAGACGTGCAGACAGGAGATTGTGGTTTTCGGCCTTCTGTGGACAAAGTGGGGTGACTCCTTCTCTCCACACCCTGCACCACACCCTTCTCCATGTCGTCTTCCACCTACCGTGTTTCATTCTGCTTCTTTCCCTGAGGAGATCCAGTATCAGTGTGTCACCTCTTTCTTTCTCTTTCACCCTGTCTGTCTCTCTGTCTCTATCTGTCTGTCTGTCTGTCTGTCTGTCTGTCTCTTTCTCTCTCTCTCTCTCTCTTCTCTCTCTCTCTCTCTCTCTCTCTCTCTCTCTCTCTCTCTCTCTAAGCTCACAGAGTATGTGTAATCCACAGGCTATCCAGGAGGCATTTATTTAAATCGAAATGCACAAATACTATCCAGTCCTGCGCTTCATACAATACAAAAAAACCTGGATTACTTTTATTCACGTGAAATGTACATGTTTTCCTGTCAACTATATTGGTGTTTCTTTTGCTGTTTCATATATACATACATACATACATACATATATACATGCATACATATATACATAATACAAACATACATAAATACATACATACATAAATACATACATGCATGCATACATACATATATGCACACACAAAGACACATACATATATACATGCATACATGCAGACAGATCACATAGGTGTTCGATCGTCTTAGTTTCATAGCGTAAAACATCTAAAAGTCCAGATTCTCCTTCTGCCCCTTAGAGAGAGAGCTCTGACAAGACAGTCTAACTTTCAGTTCACCGTGTAGGTTTCTTTTCTCAGTTTAACTTCTCCCCTCACAGTTTGACTTCTCTCTTGACTTCTCAGCTGTGGCTGCCTCCTCGCCTACACGACTTATGATCAATCCGAGCAGCCAAGGAGACTGAGGTCTTGATTTTTGACCTTCCTCTGAGGAAAAGTAAGAGGCTTCTGTCTCACTTCCTTTGACATCCTCTCTTTGACTTAACAAAATGTTTTTTCCTCAGTTCTCTTATTTTTCATTTGTTCTAAGATATCTGTTCTTGTTTGCAATAAATGTATTATTTCTTTATACGATTGTGCTTGCATATGTGTGTTTCTGTAAGTGTGTGTGTGTGTGTGTGGGGGGGGTGTTTATGTGTTTACGTGTGTGTGTGTGTTAGAGAGAGAGGGGGCAGGGAGGGCGGGAGGAAGAGCAACAGAGGAAGACGGGAAAGGAAAGGAAGGCATACGTGTTATCAACGTTATAGCATAGCGATTGTACATGTTGTTACACTCAATGGCTGGAATACTAAAAAGTTCCTAAATAAACGTAAGGGCATGTCACGACTTTCATTTTTTTATAACTGTCTTTGTTTGAGAGGAAAAAAAAAGAGACGAGTAATAATTAGAATAAAGTCTTACATTTTGTTTTCTTCATCGTTTCAATCACTATCAGCATACGCATTGGCAGCAGAATCTGTGGACACCTTTTTCTCTCTCCTTCTTTTCTTTGTTGGTATATCATACACTGCTTATCTATCCATTCACTTGGTTTCTTTTCCCACCTCTCTCCCCTCTCTCTCTCTCTCTCTCTCTCTCTCTCTCTCTCTCTCTCTCTCTCTCTCTCTCTCTCATTCCATGCCCACTCCCATCCACCACCTCTCTCATTCTCCCGTACACTTCATGGATTTGAAAGAGACGAAAAGCTGCTTACATGAGGAAGAAACAAAATGAAATCCCATTAACAGACTAAGCCCTGATCTCTCAGTGACATCAATGCAGCGCCCTCTGTTCGCCGCAGTCTATAAATAAGATCTGCAGCTCGGGGAAAGACTCGTCACGGTGGAGTGACTGTCGCTGGGCGAGTTGACGATCGATGCCGCGGGACTAATTGACCAATCAACGTTTAGAGCGCTGCTCTTTGCTGCTAACACTGGTCTTGACACCAGTGCTGGGTAAGGTGATGGAAGGAGTGTCAGGTTCTGTCTGCCCCTGGTTCTAAACTTAGTGGTCTGGTGGGTTGCAGGAGTGGACAGCATGTGAGACATAAAATGTACAACAGTGAGGATAAAGGGTGTGGGAACATACTAGACCAACAGAAAGACAGAAAGAGTAATATAAAGTCTGTGATATGTGGAAGAGTCTAACAAAAACACATCTGTTTAAACAGGAGTGGCGGTCAGGTGAATGTGTGTGTGTGTGTGTGTGTGTGTGTGTGTGTGTGTGTGTGTGTGTGTGTGTTTTTGTTGTCGTTCTACATGTTGTTTTCACCAAGAAAATGAAAATATGAAAGCAAATGTCATGCACAAAATGTGAAAAGAACTGTTGAACTAGTATCAAATGCATCAATAACTTGTACATAAAAACCAACTCCTGGATATCACAAGAAGAAACAGAGACAAATAAGCACAAATGTATGCACGCATGCCCTCACACACACACACACACACACACACACACACACACACACATACTGTGACGTCAACGTAAATTATGACGTCAACTTAAAATGACATAGGTAACTACACGACGAAAATAATAATATTGACGAGAGAAGAGAGCAAGAACTAACGGCCGAGGCTTTGGTGTCCAGCCTAATTTATTTTGTTTTAATCGTCGTTTTCTCCGTAGTGTTACTATGTGGAGAGGCTGACTTTCAAGTCAGTAGTGCGTCGATGTTCACTGTCTATGTGCGATACTTTTGATGACAGTACCAGCGAAATATGTACCATGAAATTTATTTGTTATAAAAATATTGTGAATGCTGTGTCGCTGAGAGTGACTTAAAACTCCTGCAAGAATATTTATGTGCTCTAATTGTACCACCTCATGTGTGTCGGTGGGCTGAGTATATTGATGTGAACATTGTAATATCAATACACGGAGAAGCTAATTAATTTGTGTTTTAGATCAACGATACGTCGAATCGAAGTTTATTGTGTTCTATGGGACTTTGCTGAAATCGTGTTCTCCGGGGATTCAATATTGATTGCTGTTCCTTGTGAATCTGCAGTTCTTCAATGGTTTACTGTGCCTTATGAATCTGCGGTTCTTCTTCTATGGATTGCTGTGCTTTGTGAATCTGCGGCTCTTCTGCTATGGATTATTGTGCCTTGTGAATGTAAATCTGCGGTTCTTCTTCTGAAAGTTCTACGTGATTTATTGTGCTTGTTGTGTGGAGACTCTGTTTCTTCTTCTTCATCGCTTGTGTTTGTGAACGGCTGTGCTTATCATGTGGGGACCTTGGTTATCCTTATTTGTCTTCTTTTAGTGTTGTAGACTGTGGCTTGGGAACTGTGGAACCGAGTGTGTTGACTGCATATGTGAGACACTGTGGACGGCGCCGGCGAGATCTGTGAGTGATATCAAGATATGTAATATGATATGCTGATATCTGATGATTGAAGTTCCTATATATTGATATCTTGATCTATATGCTATGTAGTGACATGTATTGATTTGTGCCAATTCACATGAATGTATGTTTGATGGTTCAGGCAGCATAATTATAAAGAAAAAAAAAGTCTAACTCGTGTATTGCCTGGCTATCCATGTGCGTTTAGTGTGGGTGTGCGTACGGAATAATTATTACACGCATCCAAACTTTTGAGAGCGAGAGTCAGACAGCAAAACACGCACCGCTCACCATCCGTAACATCTGGTGACCCCGTAGTTAAATTTCTTTTGCTATTGAATTAAGAATCGCCTTAGTGGTAGGATTTGTTTTTGTACACCTATAATTGCCCAATTAGAAGTAATAGGTCACGTTCACAGACTTTTCTTTTGAACAATTGAGTTGTGTTTTATTGTTTTGTTTTATGACTGTTTTTGTCTACTTTCTTTCCCGTCTCCAGCGTAACGGGGTATCTCCTTCTGTATAGTTTCTGGAGATACGAGGGCCTAGTTCCTAGTTCTTCCTGCCTTTGTGGGCTTTATTTTCATTATCTTCAGTTATCTCTTTGATTATTTCTGTTTTTATCTTTACTCGGGGATTGTGTTGCTTCTTCAGCATTCTTAGTGTTCTTTTCTCTTGAATAAATGAGTGTGTGAGTGGCTGCCCTGAACCAGTTAAAAAAATAAAATAAAATAAAATAAATGAATAAAATAACAACAATACATTGATTATATTCGTTATTACTCTCATGTCATTGCTTGATTTATACTTGTTGCTGAAAATTTGGCATTGATTTCAATTGCGTTTTTCTTTCTCCCCATATCCCTGAAATCCTATTTCATTGTTTATCTATATCTTTTGCTGGTTGGGTTTGATAATACTTAGTCTTTTAAAGAGTGATTGTCGTTAATGTTTGTTTGAAAAAAAAATCCTCTTTGGAATTCATACATATATTTTAGTGGACAGGGGTTTCAAACCTTTTTTGCTTGTGATAGCAATTGTTTGTATTTGATCCACTAGTGTGTGTGTCGGGTTTGACAGGACAATATTTCATATTTTCAACATGGCACAGAAGGCTAAGGAAGAAAGTCCTGTTGTGTCCTCTGTGGACGAGGACAAAGTTTTCGCTAAATATTTACAACGAGGTAAGGTATGTGGTTTGGAGGGACCAGCTCTGTTGGACTATGTTGACAAATGTATTGCCCAGGACATGGAAAGGGAGGAAAGAATGCGATTGAAAGAATTTCAGTTGAAAGTACATGAAGAAGAGATAACTAAAAGAGAGCAGATACAAGAGATAACTAAAAGAGAGCAGATACAAATACAAGAGCAAGAAGAAACAAAAAGAATGCAAGAGGAAGAGGAAACAAAAAGAATTCAGCAAAGAGAGATAGAGGAAACTAAAAGAATACAGTTACAAATAACTTCTCAGCAGAGTGCGATCTCAGGACAGGACAGTGAGAGTCAGGGTTCTGGTTTTCCCAGGTTTAACGCCCCTCGTCCTACTTTTCCTAAGTTGCCCCCTTTCAAGGAAAGAACTGATGATATAGACAGTTACTTGTTTCGTTTTGAAACCCATGCTCGGTCCTTAGGATGGTCTGAGAGTTTGTGGGTTACATACCTGTCTGCACTACTTGAGGATTCCGCTTTAACTCTTTGTCACAGTCTCGCTGAAAATAATGTTGTGTCTTACGAGCTTTTGAAAGAGAGCTTGCTGAAAAAATTTCAATGTACTCCAGATGGTTTTCGTAAGCGTTTTCGTGAGGCTAACCTAGCTCAGATGAACCTTTTCGAGATGTTTGCAGTTGAACTTAGACGTTTGTTTGACCGTTGGGTCTCTTTGTCAAAAAATGATAAGTCTTTTGAAGGTCTGGTGGATCTTATCTTGCGTGAGCAGTTTTTGGAGTGTGTCTCTAAGGACTTAGCTACTTTTTTGTGTGAAAAAGATGTGAAAACGTTTAATGAAATGATCAAGTCTGCAGAGTCATACAGACATGCTCATCCCACTAAGGTGCTTTCTAGGAAAGCTGATGTAAACATTTTTGCTTCTGTTGGATACAAAACTCCTGGTCAATTTGATAGAAATCCGTATCCCGGTCAGTCTGATAGAACTCCATACTGTGGTCAGTCTGACAGAGAAAACAGATACTCTACTTTTCAAAACAGTGGCCACTACTCTGGTTCCTCAGCTGATCGTGGAAGTAACTTCGGTGGTAGCTGTTATTGTGGTCATCAGAGCTCTGGTTACTCAGCTGGTCGTGGAAATAACTTTGGCGGTAGCCGTTATCGTGGTCGTGGCGCCCGTTATACCTCTGGCAGTAAGAGTTCCCAGAAAGTGCTTCTGATCATTTTGCAAGTGTTGTGTGTTTTTTGTGTAAAAAGACAGGACATGTAGCTGCTAGGTGTCCATGGAAGTCAGGTAGAAACCCTTGTAGAATTTGTAGCCTTAGCCACCCAGATGAATGTCCTTTTGTGGTTGGTAACTATACTGTTGCTGAGAAATCAACTGACAGCAAACAGTTCAGTGCTTGTTGCTCTGTTCTTGATACTCCTTTTACTTGTCTAGCTGCTGGTGCGTTCACAGGCAAATTACATTTGGAGTCTGGTTCTGTGAATGGCACTTTAAGTTCTGTTCTGCGTGATACTGGTGCTACCATTTGTGGCGTTCGCAAACGGTTAGTTTCTGACAGTCAGATGTTAGGGACCACAGTGAAGTGTGTTTCTTTTGGTGGTCGTGTGGATGAGTTTCCATTGGCTACAGTGTCAGTCAGTTGTCCTTATTTTGTTGGCGATTTGACTTGTTGTGTCTTGGATAGCCCTGTCGCAGATCTCATTGTGGGTAATGTACCTGGAGTTTCTGTGAGCGGTGAGTTTAGTGATGTATCTGGTAAACCTTTCTCTGTATCCGCCGTTACGAGGGCTAGAGATGAACATGTTGTGGACAAACAGCCTTTGTGTCAGATCACTGATGATCTGAACATTTCCCGTTCTGATCTTGTTCAGAAACAGAAGGATGAGTCATTGAAGTCTTGCTTTCAGTTAACGTCTTCTGATGTGTCTGCTGTGTCTACTTCTGATGTTGTACCTACAGTCGTTCTTTCACAAGGTACTTCAGTGCCTGGGTCACAGATAGCACCTTTGGCTTGTGAGCAAGAACAGGATTCCTTGGACAGTTCTCCAGGAATTGGTCTTTCTGTGGATGCTTCTCCAGAGTCTGTTGGTACTATTCGTGAAGTGGTTTGTACAGCTGGTGTCGTCCAGAACTGTGATGACGCTTTACCCATTCCCACTTTAACTGTTCCGATGGCGTCTTATATGCCAGATGAAGATGTTCGTTCTGTACAGTTTGATTGTGCTTTGTCTGACAGCAGTTCCAGGGAGTTGCGTGCAGCCTTTGATGATTTTCAGGACATTTTGACTCCCAAGTCAGGTTCTTTCTCAGGTGATGTACAATTACAGATCCCTCTTACAACAGAGGTCCCTGTTAGAAAGAAATGTTATGAAATCCCCTTTTCTGCGAAAGAGGTTGTTGAGAGAGAGATTGGTATCATGTTGGATCTTGGTATCATTGAGCCATCGAATAGTCTGTATGCATCTCCAGTTGTGTTCGTCAGGAAGAAAGATTGTACGTGTCGTTTCTGCATTGATTTCAGGTCTATTTCTTGGACTCCTGAGTGTGCTGAAGCTTTGAGGAAGATTCAGGGAATCTTGTCTTCTGCACCTGTTTGTAGTTACCTAGATTGGGTAATCCTTTTATTCTCAGGACTGATGCTAGTTCTGTTGGTCTGGGTGCTGTATTGCTCCAGGAGAATGATGATTTTCTTCACCCAGTCGTGTTTGCTAGTCGAAAGTTGCTGAATCGTGAGAAGGCGTACAATGCTATTGAGCGGGAATGTTTAGCCATTGTCTCTACCCTGTTGGGATATGGAGAGGCTGACCGAGTGGTCAGTAGAAATGTGTGGTCTCTACCCTGTGTGGGTATGGAGAGGCTGACCGAGTGGTCAGTAGACATCGTATGTGCATTGCCATCCGGGTGTGGGGTGCAGCCCGTGCCCAGCCATTATATCTGCCCTGTTGGGGTATGGAGAGGCTGACCGAGTGGTCAGTAGATATGTGTGGTCTCTACCCTGTGTGGGTATGGAGAGGTTGTCCGTGAGGTCAGCAACGAGCTAGCATGTCAAAGGGGTTCAGAGTTCGTTGGGACGACAACTTGTGTTTTTCTCTGAACCGTGAGCGGCTTCGTTTTCCGTCGAGTGAATGTGATTTCTGGGTTTGTGTATTCTGCTGTTTGTTTACTTCTTTTTCAAAAAACAATTCGGTCATTGTTTTTTGTTTGAGGAGGGGGAGTATTGTGACGTCAACGTAAATTATGACGTCAACTTAAAATGACATAGGTAACTACATGGCGAAAATAATAATATTGACGAGAGAAGAGAGCAAGAACTAACGGCCGAGGCTTTGGTGTCCAGCCTAATTTATTTTGTTTTAATTGTCGTTTTCTCCGTAGTGTTACTATGTGGAGAGGCTGACTTTCAAGTCAGTAGTGCGTCGATGTTCACTGTCTATGTGCGATACTTTTGATGACAGTACCAGCGAAATATGTACCATGAAATTTATTTGTTATAAAAATATTGTGAATGCTGTGTCGCTGAGAGTGACTTAAAACTCCTGCAAGAATATTTATGTGCTCTAATTGTACCACCTCATGTGTGTCGGTGGGCTGAGTATATTGATGTGAACATTGTAATATCAATACACGGAGAAGCTAATTAATTTGTGTTTTAGATCAACAATACGTCGAATCGAAGTTTATTGTGTTCTATGGGACTTTGCTGAAATTGTGTTCTCCGGGGATTCAATATTGATTGCTGTTCCTTGTGAATCTGCAGTTCTTCAATGGTTTACTGTGCCTTATGAATCTGCGGTTCTTCTTCTATGGATTGCTGTGCTTTGTGAATCTGCGGCTCTTCTGCTATGGATTATTGTGCCTTGTGAATGTAAATCTGCGGTTCTTCTTCTGAAAGTTCTACGTGATTTATTGTGCTTGTTGTGTGGAGACTCTGTTTCTCTCTTCTTCATCGCTTGTGTTTGTGAACGGCTGTGCTTATCATGTGGGGACCTTGGTTATCCTTATTTGTCTTCTTTTAGTGTTGTAGACTGTGGCTTGGGTACTGTGGAACCGAGTGTGTTGACTGCATATGTGAGACACTGTGGACGGCGCCGGCAAGATCTGTGAGTGATATCAAGATATGTAATATGATATGCTGATATCTGATGATTGAAGTTCCTATGTATTGATATCTTGATCTATATGCTATGTAGTGACATGTATTGATTTGTGCCAATTCACATGAATGTATGTTTGATGGTTCAGGCAGCATAATTATAAAGAAAAAAAAAGTCTAACTCGTGTATTGCCTGGCTATCCATGTGCGTTTAGTGTGGGTGTGCGTACGGAATAATTATTACACGCATCCAAACTTTTGAGAGCGAGAGTCAGACAGCAAAACACGCACCGCACACCATCCGTAACACATACACACACCAACATCATCATCAACAACAACATCAACAACAAAAACAGAGGGCAACTAAGCCAGGAAGGCAGAATGTAAGACCAAAAGCAAATGATAAAGAATCTGAAATTACTCTCACAAATCGACAGAAAGGAATGCTAGCATGGATACGTTAAGAGTTCCTTGCCCCATCCCTCTCTCACACGCTTTATGACCACCACCATCCCACCTCTTCCCTTTTCATCCATGTCCTTCCACCCCTCCACCCCAGCTAATATTCCCAAAGCTAGGAGACGTTTTGCAGGGCCTGTTTGCCGCACGTCAAGATTTTCCATGTCCTGCACGGCACAAATCCTGAACAGCAGTATTACATCCTCTTGAGAATCTTGAAAAAGATCTTTTCTCTGAAGACGTTCTGCTGTCCATCCCTTCCAAGAGTTTCTTCCCACTGCCCTGCTGAAAATCGAAACTTCTTCTCCCAGTCTGCTGTGTGACTTGTTGGATCGATAAACAGAGACGTGCAGACGGGAGAGTTTGGTTTTGGGCCTTCTGTGGACAAAGTGGGGTGACTCCTTCTCTCCACACCCTGCACCATCCACATATATTTCTGTCGTCCTCCACCTAACGTGTTTCATTCTGATTCTTACCCTGAGGAGGTCTTGTATCAGTGTATCACCTCTTTGTCTCTCTCTCTCTCTCTCTCTCTCTCTCTCTCTCTCTCTCTGTCTTTCTCTCTCTCTCTCTCTCTCTCTCTCTCTCTCTCTCTCTCTCTCTCTCTTGTATATAAGTACATTTGTGAAATGTATTAAGTACTGGTTGAAGATCTTGAAGCTACCCCAGTCCCGTTTGAGCAGGCAAGCCTATGATATGATGCTTCTAGAAATGGAAAAAGGTAAAGAAAACTGGGCTCATAAAGTAAAGAAAGTCCTTTCAGAACAGGGTTTTGGAATAGTGTGGATGGCCCAAGAAGTAGGAAATGAGCAACCGTTCATTGCGGAATTTAAAGACAGGCTTATTTGTTCTTTTAAACATAATTTTGGCACTTGGATATGGAAAGTAAAGAAAAATATCGCTGGTTTTTCTCATTTAAGAATGTGTTTCATTCTGAAAAGTTTCTCAATGTCATAACAGATAAATGGCACAGAATAAATTACGTAAGATTTAGGTTGAGAACTTTAGGTTTTAATGCGAACAAAAGATGGTTTGAATGTGAAACATTCACAGAATCTCCTTGTCCTGCATGTAGACATATTATTGATGACGAAGAACATTTTCTGTTCCACTGTACTGCTTATAATGAAGTGCGAACAAATTGTTCATTTTTCCAGTTAGATATAGCGAAAAGACAAAATGTCGCTGTCGTGTTATCATCAGATGATGAACTTGTAATTAAATCAGTTGCCAAATTCATTGCAGAAGCATTGAAAGCTAGACAGATGAAGGATAGTGAAATTTAAGATAATACATTATAAGAGATATCTGAATGAATATTATCATTCATCGCATGTGGAAGAGATCAGTAAAATACAATGTCATCATTTGATTGAGTGGATGGTCGAGTCAGTCTTAAGTTGTTTTTTTTGTTGTTATTGTTTGTTGTTGTTGTTGTTGTTTTAACCTTGCTGCATTATTCCTGTGCGTGAGGACATAACGAAATGTTACGAATTTATTTGTTTTTGTTAACCTTGGATTTGATACACACTAGGAATGAAAGTGTACTATTTGTTTGCAGGAAAGGAAGAGGGAAATGTTATTGTTCTGTTACCTCTCCCCCCTTGTCAAAAGACCTCTTTGGTAATGACAATAAAATATCAAAGTGTCAAAGTGTCTCTCTGGTCTGTCTTTCTCTCTCTCTCTCTCTCTCTCTCTCTCTCTCGCTCTCTCTCCTCTCTCTCTCTCTCTCTCTCTCTCTCTCTGTCTGTCTGTCTGTCTGTCTGTCTGTCTCTGTCTCTCTCCATCTCTCTCTCTCTCTGTTTGAAAAATATTTATGTGAAAAACTAAAATTAAAGATAAATTGGCACCTAGTTAACCATGATCTTAAAATTGTTGTATTGCAGAGCTGTCTGTTACTCAGTCTAATATGAAATCGGAAGGTCTGGGTAGTAACGACATGTCAGGCAGAAGTGATGTCGCTGAGGAAGTTACTGCACAATGCTGCTGGACTAATTGACCAATTAGTGTTCAGGGTGCTAGCCGTGGTTGGTAACACCTCTCATGGTCACATACACCGTGTTTAGAAATGCAGGGTTATGGGAGCTAGGAATGGTGGATGGTGACTGTGTCCTAAATTAATGCTGTGGTCGCGCTCTCTCTCTCTCTCTCTCTCTCTCTCTCTCTCTCTCTCTCTCTCTCTCTCTCTCTCTCATTGAAAACTGGAGAAGCGGCCATGTCATGTTATCACTGACTGATCGTTGGAGGGTGACTGGCTGACTGCAAAGAGGGGATTATCTACAGAGTGTTCTACAGATTGTCGCTCAAGCCTTCAAAATCAATAATGGACCATTACACTGGTTAAAAACCAATTTCAATAATAAAAAAGCAGAGCTGCTGACTTTCAATGCTGTAGGCAACATGTACCACGTCCTGTCAGGATCATGTGATTCTTTAAAAGCAGCTGAAAAACTCATTTCTGTCAAAAGTTAGAAAGAAAAAGAGTTAGTTACTACCACAGATATAGACAAACACATTACAGGACCATGTGTTTGTCTGTATTGTGGCGGTAACTAACCCCTTTTCTTTCTAAATTTTGCTTCATTTTCCGCCCTCAGTCACTTTGTTTTGAAACCATTTCTGTCAGCTGAAAGAAGACATGGCTAGGAACATGACAGCACTCACCAGACACCCAACAGTGGGAACACAGGGCATTACAGATTCATTGACAGGAAATGGCACACACACACACACACACACACACACACACACACACACACACACACACACACACACACACACACACACACAATTCAGTGCCAGCATTTCAAATTGATGGGTTAAAGTCTGCAGACGGTCTCACAAACACTGCACTGACAAGTATGTACTGGAAATGGATCCCAGTGGTGGACTTTTTCTTTCACAGTTACAAAGGTCTCCTGTCTTTCATTTATTTGAAGAACTCAATTCTTCTGTGCAGCAAAGTCAGCATTTCTGTGAATGCTTGTACTTGTATGTGTGCATTTGTGTACGCGCGTGTGTGTGTGTGTGTGTGTGTGTGTGTGTGTGTGTGTGTGTGTGTGTGTGTGTGTGTGTGTGCACGCGTGTGTGTTTGTGTGTGTGTGTGCTTGTTTGTTTGTTTGTGTGTGTGTATGTGTGTGTGTGTGTGTGTGTGAGAGAGAGAGAGAGAAGGAGAGAGAGAGAGAGGAGCAGGGAAAGACAGGAAAGGAAAGGGAGTCGTGCATATTATCAAAGTTGTTTCCCAGCAGTTTTATATCTTATAACAATCAACGGCTGATGTCCCAAGAAGACCTAATATAAAGTGAAAGGTATGTTGCATTTTTCATTCCCTTTTTTTCCAACTAAGTTTGTTTGAAGGGAAAAAAAAGAGGTGAGTAATAATTGAAATACATACTTACTTTGTGTTTTCTTCATTATTTCAATTACTATCAGCATAAGCATCAGCATTCTTTCCTTTTTTCTACTTTTAGTATATGTTACACTGCTTATCCATCCATTCACCTGGTTTCTTCTCCAGCCAGTCTCTCTCTCTCTCTCTCTCTCTCTCTCTCTCTCTCTCTCTCTCTCTCTCTCTCTCTCCCTCCACCCCCACTCCCGCCCATCAATTGTCTCATTCTCTCATACACTTCACGGATTTTAAAGGGACGAAAAAAGCTGCTCGCACGAGAAGGAAATGAAATGAAATCCCATTAACTGACTAAGCCCTGATCTCTCAGTGACACTAATGCAGCGCCCTCTGTTCGCCACAGTCTATAAATAAGATCTGCAGCTCGGGGAAAGACTCGTCAGGGTGGAGTGACTGTCGCTGGGCGAGTTGACGATCGATGCCGCGGGACTAATTGACCAATCAACGTTTAGAGCGCTGCTCTTTGCTGCTAATACTGGTCTTGACACCAGTGCTGGGTAAGGTGATGGAAGGAGTGTCGGGCTCTGTTGTCTGCCCCTGGTTCTAAACTTAGTGGTTTGGTGGTTACAGGACTGTACAACATTTGAGACATGGTGAGGACAAGGGTAGGGATGGGGAAAGGGTATGGGAAATACTAGACCAACAGACAGAGAAGTATGAAGTTGTGATTTGTTCAGTGGCCTAGTGAAAAACATATTTGTTTAAATAGAAATGACATACGATCATGTGAATGTGTGTGTGTGTGTGTGTGTGTGTGTGTGTGTGTGTGTGTGTGTGTGTGTGTGTGTGTGTGTGCGCCCGCGCGCCCGCGCGCATGTGTGTGTGTGTTATTTGTGGTTTTCTTGTTTATACATATTGTTTTCACCCAGAAAGCAATAACAGGAAAGCAAATGTAACGCACAAAATGTGAAAATAAGACTCGAGCTAATATTGAATGCATAGTGTGGACATAGAAAACAACTTCAGGACATCACAAGAAGAAACAGAGAGAAAGAAGCACACACACACACACACACACACACACACAGAGCAACAACAACAAAAAACAACACAACAGATGGCAACGAAACCAGGAAGGCAGGAAGTAAAGCCTAAAGAGTGATGACGATTCCAAATTACTCTCAAAGGTCGACAGAACAGAGAGCAATTATTAATACTTGAACAGTTCCATGCCCCATCCCCTCTCTCACACTCCTGTTTCTGACTACCACCACGACACCTCTCTCCCCCCCTCATCCATCTCCTCCCACCCCATCCACCCCACCTGACGTTCCCAAAGCTAGGAGATGTTTTGCAGGCTCTGTTTGCCACAGGTCAAGATTTCCATGTCCTGCATGGCACAAACCCTGAACAGCAGTATTACATCCTCTTGAGAATCTCGAAAAATGGCTTCTTCTCTGAAGACCTTCAGCTGTCCACCCCTCCCAAGAGTTTCTTTCCACTGCCCTGCTGAAAATCGAAACTTCTCCTCTCCTCCCAATCTGCTGTGTGACTGGTTGGATCAATACACAGAGACGTGCAGACAGGAGATTGTGGTTTTCGGCCTTCTGTGGACAAAGTGGGGTGACTCCTTCTCTCCACATCCTGCACCATTCCCTTCTCCATGTCGTCTTCCACCTACCGTGTTTCATTCTGCTTCGTTCCCTGAGGAGATCCAGTGTCAGTGTGTCTGTCTGTCTGTCTGTCTGTCTGTAAGTCTCTCTCTCTCTCTCTCTCTCTCTCTCTCTCTCTCTCTCTCTCTCTCTATCTCTCTCTCTCTCTCTTGTTTGCCTGCAAAGGTCTTGTGGGCAAATGGAAGTGAGCTGTTATGGCTATTCTTAGTATTTTAAGTTTCTTGTATAAGTTTGAAAACGAGTCAGTGAAAGCAGTTCTCAGGTTATTTGATGCCCAGGTCCAGCCTGTAGTCCAGTATGGTGCTGAAATTTGGGGTTGGAAGAAAAGACACGACATAAACAAATCACACTTATTCGCTATGAAACGGTTTTCAAATGTCGATAGGCGTACTCCAAAGGACTTGACGTATGGGGAACTTGGAAGATTACGCATCTATTTGTAAACGTATATAGGTATGTAAGATACTGGCTTAAACCAGTGCGTATCGGGGAACATAGACTACCCGCCAAAGCTTACAAAACATTGTTTGATCTGGATATTAGAAGGAAAACCCACGTGGGCATCAAGTATTCGTGAATGGGCGCGAGCGCGTGTGTTCATGTGTGTGCATATACACGTATATGTAAACGTGCGCGCGCGAGCGTGCGCGCGCGAGCGAGCGTGTGTGTGTATGTGTGTGTGTGTGTGTGTGTGTGTGTGTGTGTGTGTGTGTGTGTGTGCGTGTGTGTGTGTGTGTTTGAGGACTATAAAACAAAATATAGGCAGGCACAAGAGAAAATTCAGCTTTGAATGGTCACTAGATTATGTGCATGCTCATGCAAACAAACTCTCTCTCTCTCTCTCTCTCTCTCTCTCTCTCTCTCTCTCTCTCTCTGTATCTCTCTCTCTCTCTCTCTCTCTCTCTCTCGCCCCCCCCCCCCGCCCCCCCCTTGTCGTTGGTCTGGAAAATGCTACTCCGGACCAGACCATTGACGAATGAGACTTTTTGGCTTGCCACAAGGACACGACAGTTTGCCAATACTGTGACTAGCAGAGAGAGGGAACGAGAGAGAGAGAAGGGGGGGGGGGGCGGGGCAGAGACAGATAGACAGACGTTCAGAGATAGAGGGAAAGAGAGGGGGAGGGAGATAGAGAGATACGAAGAGGGGCTATACATGGAAAGGGAAGCAATCAGAAAGAGGGAGAGGAAGAAAGGATAGAGAAACATAGAGAGCTAGAGGGAAATTATAGAAGGAAATAAAGAAGGAACGTATAGGGAGGAGGAAGAGAAACGTTAGAGAGGGAGAGGAAGAGAGAGATTGGAGAGATGTCAAGAGGTAAAGAAGAACAAGATGGAAAGAGAGAGAGAGAGAGTGGGTGGGGAGTGGGAGAGAGAAAGAGAAATAAAGACAGAGGGAGAGAAAGAGAGCGGGCGGGGAGTGGGAGAGAGAGAGGGGGAAGGGTGGGGAGGTGGGAGAGAGAGAGAGAGAAAGACAGAGAAAGAGAGAGAGACGGAGGAGGGAGGAAGAGAAGGAGGCAGGGAAGGACAGACAGACAGAGGAAGGGAGAGAGAGAGAGAGAGAGAGAGAGAGAGGAATGAGAGGAAAAGGAGAGAAAAAGCAAGAGACAGAGAGACAGACGGAGGACGGACGGACAGACAGACATACAGGTAGATAAAAACAAAGGAACAGGGAGGGGGGGGGATAAATACACGTGTGAAATAGTCAAGTGGGCCCAAAGACTGACAGACTCATGGTAATGGAGATAAAGACAATGCAACATCTACAAACCAAATCACAGACGTGTGTTTGGACAGAGATGAGAGGCGCGGTCAAATAAAATGAAGGAAGGCGGGGGGAGGGTGATGCGGGGGGGGGGGGGGGGGGAGAGAGAAAAGATGAAACGAAAATCGACAGAAACACAACGAAAAAGTACACACCTCTTGAGACACACACCTCTTGAGACACACACATAGACCACAGCTGAGACAAAAGAAGCATCCATCATCGACGAAATAGTGTAAGAGGGATAAACTCGTCTACAGAACGTACATGAAAGGTCTGGGCTGTAAATGTGATTAATTCCACTCTTCTTTAGGCCTGCTTGCTATACACACAAAATGCCTTTCAGTTCTCCTGTCCTGCTACCAGTCACATTTCACATTTCCCTGATTTACTGACTTTAAAAAAATGAAGCATTGCACAAATGTATAAGTGACTAAGCACTAAAATAAGGAGAATTAAGCATTGCATGTCAGGTTTGTACATTAAAATGACGACCCATTATCATGGCTGATGAGCTTTGAAAATAATATTTCAACGAGAGGGTGGAGGGATAACTGTGTGACTACGTTAAACGCAACACGTTTACATACAAAGACCCTCTCAACTGTGTGAAATGCGATAAGCTTTTCTAGGCAGTCACACAAAACATTTCGAATGATTTTTTTCCCAAACTTCAAATGAATGTCCGGAATGTCACACTGTCTTCAACGATTTTAAAAAGTAAATGTTATATATAATCAGTATGGAAGAAAGTAAGATGTACGCAACCGTCAAAATTGTAACTTTAAAGAATATGCTTTCAATAGGTTGTCCCTGGG
>CM065729.1:3991467-3993967 GCA_033310375.1 Conus canariensis
AATTTGAGACTTTTTTATGCTGATCGATGAGAATGAGGATGATTAAGATGATGCTACGGATTTCCATTTTGGTCTGAGACTACATGACAGGGCTGTACTCTACGCTTCCTTTCATAATATATCCCGGCGTCAACCAGGCCCGAGAGATACAGGCACCTGCAGTGTTGGTCAGGAAATTTGAGCAACACTCTCAGAAGCGCATCCATTAAGTGGATGAAACTCGACTGTGTGGTCCCAGTCTTCCCAACTGAGTCCGCAGCAAACTCAACTCTGAGTAGGAGCCGGTCGGGGCAGAAAACCCCCCATGACTCTGATGGGAATCGAACCCACGACCTCCCAGCCGGGAGTCCGCGACGTTAACCACTTCACCACGGTGGCTGGTCCCCTACATATATTCTATTTGTTTGGTGTCTACTTCAAGGTTCGATGCCAGGTATGTGCGTGTGTGTGTGTGTGTGTGTGTGTGTGTGTGTGTGTGTGTGTGTGTGTGTGTGTGTGTGTGTGTGTGTGTGTCTGTGTGTGTGTGTGTGTGTGTGTGTGTGTCTGTGTGTGTTTGTGTGTTGTTGTTGTTGTTGTTGTTATTGTTGTTAGGTCAGTCCTACTTCCACTCTTTTGGGGGACAGATCGGGGCTGGGGCTGGAAGTCCACGTCAACACCTGGCCCTGGAGGTTCCACACAGGTTTCCTAAGAGCGTGTCTGATCCATGTCCATCTTCTTCTCTTCCTCCTGATGTCTGCTGATAGCTGGCCTGTTTTCTGCCAGGGGTCGATGATACTAGTAGGAAAAAGGAACATTGCCAGCGGATTGGGAGGAGGTTTCTGATGCTGCTGTCGGTCATTGGCTTCCTTCTTGGTGGCGTTTTGTTTTGCTTTGTTTTTTCTTGTGACTCGGTTCTTTGTTGCAAGACTAATAACTGAATAAATGATAACTGAGATGAAACTTTTAAAACTAAGAATGAGTCAGAATGAGTAACAGGGGTGATAATCTGCTTCAAAGACAATATGAAAGATGTGGCAACAACACTGGAAAGAAGGGAGAAAATGAAACTAAAAGAGCATTGAAGCTACGGCAGAATTCTGCCGAGGTCGAACGAATCTTGGATTCGCCCAACGAGTCAGTTCATGACTGGAAACAGAATCCTTGTCCATCTCATGAATTGATCTCTTTTTTTTTCTCAAGACGATAAGCTACTGCAAACACAACAACTCTATTGTCTTGAGACCAGAAACGTCTAGTTCCATGGTTTACAACATATCATGTTATTTCAAAATGACGTGACGGTTGTACGCCTATGGTTACAACGCAGACTGTCTGAAGAAGCATTGTTTTGATCTGATCTATGATAAAAAAAAAAACGAACTGCAGGGTTACCCTCACCGTTCTTCACCCTTTCCCCTGCATCCCCTTCCCCTTCCCCATCAACCCTCTAATCGCTTCCCACGTCCATCTTCCACCTTTCCCTATCCGCACTTTCCTCATCCCCCCTCCCCCACTCCCTTTCCCCTGCCCCCAATCCCTCTCCCTCCGTCACCTTCCTCCTGCCCTCCCTTCCCATTCATCTTCTCCTTACCTTCACCCATCTCCCATCTCCGATTTCTCATCCCCCTCCTCGCCTCTACCTCCCCCCGCCCGTCACTCTCCAACCCCATTCCCCCATCTCCCATTCCCTGTTCCCCCTCTGCCTTTGTCCCAGGCTCACTTCGAATCCCTTGAATAAAAGAAAGAGTTGGAACCATCGGGGCGTTGGTCTAACACTCTCCCAAATGACATTCCGGCTGACAGTAAGCGCTGTATTTTAAATCTAAATGAACTCCAACAGCGTGACGTATTTGCCCCGCTTCGAATCGATCCCTACATCGCTTCGCTTCTCCAAATGGATGCATTAAAACGCGACCAATACGAGTTTCTAGCACACGGTGATTCCCTCTTGATCTGTCCGATATACTAGTGGGTCACCATGAGATATTTGGAGAAGATCTGATATGAACTTTGGGTTTGTACGAGGAGTAAGTGGATCACACAAACAGGCAGACATACGGGCACACTGACTGAAGGTACTGTATTCATTAGATAACTAAAGACCATCCAGAATGATCCGCTTGATCCGGATCTGCAGAATGGATCCAATCCAGAAAATGATGGTTTTGTTGCTAGGCCCTCTGCCATCATTTCACGATGTTAGGTGGAGAAAGTTTGGTACTTTTACCGTAACTCCCTATAAAGCCAGTCATTAGTTTGGTACTTTTACCGTAACTCCCTATAAAGCCAGTCATTAGTTTGGTACTTTTACTGTAACTCCCTATAAAGGCAGTCATTAGTTTGGTACTTTTACCGTAACTCCCTATAAAGCCAGTCATTACTTTGGTACTTTTACCGTAACTCCCTATAAAGCCAGTCATTCAAACAAACACACAGAAGCGGATGAGACCATACTTTGGCGGGGATTACAAAAAGAAATGAAATGCACTTAGACAGAATGAAAAAGGAAAAATAAACGCAA
>CM065729.1:4011467-4058967 GCA_033310375.1 Conus canariensis
ACAACACAGAAAACATCAGCATTGTACAAAAAGAGAAAACGTCAGTCTTATGCATCAGCAATTAGCAATACAGGGTAAAAAAAAAAAAGCAGGAATGATGAGACACTGAGACTTAAAGCAACCACGGAAACGAAAACGAAGCACACAGAAGTAAAAAAAAAACGTAAATAACACTCAAAAACAGAAAACGCCGGTAGAAACTATTAGCAGAAAGAGTCAACATGATCCATATAAAGTGAAAATATAAGAGAAAACACGGAAGCAGGAGATATCTATTTGAATGAGATGCAGGAAGAAAAACAAGACGCAGAAGCAGAAAAGGTTCGTGCAAGACAAACACCTCTTTTGGCAAAATGACATAATTATAGGCTATTTTTTCAAAAAAACCAACATGACTCTAAATGGATGATAGATATCAAATAAAAGAAAAACCAAACGGCTAGAATTTAAACTCTCTCTTCTCTCTTTTCTCTCTCTTCTCTCTCTCTCTCTGTCTCTCTCTCTCTCTCTCTCTCTCTCTCTTTATATATATATATATATTTTGTTTGATGTGTGTGTGTGTGTGGTGTGTGTATGTGTGTGTGGTGTGTGTGTGTGTGTGTGTGTGTGTGTGTGTGTAGAAGAGAGAGAGAGAGAGAGAGAGAGAGAGAGAGAGAGAGCTTCCTCAAAAATATAGCATGGGTGTTTGAATGACGAGACAGACAGTCGTATTGCATTCAAGTCATTTTGTTACTGACTGAAGCTAGAAAAAAAGCTCGGTACACACGAGTGATACCAGGAACAGGAATTCTGCAGAGCTTAACTTTGTCAGTATCGATGAGACAATTATGCTACAGAAAGATTCGGCATTGATGCTGGTTTTATACTTCACCATCTCAGTTGATACTACAGTAAGAGTGGAACACACGGCGCTCATGCTAATTTTCTACACTGACAGCTCATGTAATACCACTGCCAGAAAGCAAGCCTCGAGGTTCATATCGACATTTGGTACCACCAATTCAAGTGATATATTACAAAAGGACTGCAAGACTTGGCGTTGATGCTGATTCCTACACCACTAAACCAACTTACACTACAGTAAGTCTGCAAGGCTTGCGATTCACGTCGTTTCTGTCACGCCACTGACTGACTGACTGAAACCAATTTATTGTCAGATTAAACCCATGGTTGTACCGACATTTAAGAAAACATGAACGAAATGTCAACATTTTTCATTTAGAGAAAATGAACATAATTCACACACAACACACACACACACACACACACACACACACACACACACACACACACACACACAGAGTCAAATAAAAAAAATGAGGGATACCAAGAGTCTGCCCACATGCACAAGCAGGTTCCTGTTTTAAATATCTGCCTACCACCCATTAACCTGCACGTCTGTGTACAAGGTTACAGTTGGGATAGGCCCTGAGGGATTACAGCATTTTCTTGTTGGTTTAGTCATATCCCATCTGTGCTGTCACGCCACCTGCTCTTGATACTGCTGTAAGATTTCAAGCACGGCGTTGGTGTTAAGTTACTAAACACAATCACACACACTGCCGCAAGACCGCAAGGTTCAGTTGTGATGTTAACTGTCTGCACCTGTAACTCAAGTGGACGACTGTAACACTGCAAGTCTCCTAGTTGATGCTGTTTTGCAACAACATCAGCAGAAGTTATACAACTGTGCTCTTGCAAGGCTTGACGTTGATGCTAGTTATCTACTTCACTAACACAAGTGACTGCAAAACTGAGCGTTAATGCCAGTTGTTGTTTTGACAATACTAACTCAACTGACACTCCTGAAAGACTGCGAGACTTAGCGTTAATGCTAATCATCTACACCACTAACTCAAGTGACACTACTAAGAATGACAAGGCTGAGCAAAACGGCTGCTTTCCGCCACGAGCTCAAGGGGTGCTACGACGAAAAAATAATCGCTGATTGATTCGGGAAAAGGCAGAAAGCGTGTTATGTTTATTTGTTTTTAAACTACGATCATTCTGCTATTTTTTTTAACTGCGACAGACGTGCTTTAGATTTGACGAGATTAAGAAGCAGTTGAAATCAGTGATTGTACAACTGGCTTGCACCATGAAATATTGGACTGGCATCAGAGCATGTGTCAAAAGCCTCACTGTGTAGCTATTGGAACCGTTTTCATGTAATGGCGATATCCTCACAAAACCATCAACAAATACAATAACAGATGGCCTGAACAGAACTCAGAAGTTACAGGAAAAATATCCGACAGACTAAAGCAGCAAAAGCACCAACACAACAAAAAAGCAGATGCTATTTCCGCCCTCCTGCGTCTCTTTAATCGCTGGTCTCCAGTCTGGTCTATTAGGTCAAAGACCTGTTCCTCTTCACTAGTCTTCTACCTCTCTCGTCTGGACAGCTCCAGCCTTCAGCCTCCAGCCTCCAGCCTCCGTCCCTTAACCCACTTGTCCACCAGGCATTAGCGGGAGCTCCCCTGCGACCTCTCGCGCTTTCACGTGTGATTTCTCGGGAGATTCTGGGCACGCGAGATGTGTGAGTTACGAGTGGGATGGTTGAATTTGGACATAAAGCAGAGGTGATGGCAGGAGAAAGATGGTCTGTGACGAGGGACGTTCCTGAATGCCGGGAAGGCCTTTGGCTCTGACTGGGGCCAGATTTGGGTCTTGGTGGTACAGAGGATAAAACGAGGTCATACTTTGGGAGAAGAAAGTGCAGACGCTGCATATGTGAGGCATAAGTGTATGTCTTTGGAGAAAGACATGGAGACAAGAGTGTGTGTGATTTGAGTCTGGGAAAAATAATAAAAGAAAAGAATGCATTTCGTACATTTAATGAGGGGTAAATGCAATTTCAAAAAGTATAATTTCCGCGGATTTCCAACAGGATGAGTGTATTCAAAGACATGTTGATCGGGAGTCATAACATAATAGTGTAATGTCAAATGCAGCCTTCCGGCCAAATAAAACATAGCTCATTTGAAAAACACTAAGCAGGAAACAAACTACACAACTGGAACTGGCGGCCAAACTAAATGTTTGGTATGATTGTTTGAATGGCAAAGCAGATCTTGGTATTCTACCAATTCGTATTTGGTCTAAGAGAAAATTATGAAGTCTCAGGAAGATAATTATATTTCTACCAAAAACCTACCACTTCAAAGCGTTCCCCTTTAGGTCACGATGCTCACACAGTATACATCAACAGAACAGATAAAAGCAGACTCTAGTCTCGTCTTCTCCTTGGTTGTATTCGCTTGTCTGCTGGCTTTCCTGTTTAACCAAACTCTCGTTCCTCTATGTGTGTGTAGGTGTGGGTGTGGGTGGGTGGGTGGGTGTATGCGTGCTTGTGTTCGAGCGTGCGTGTGTGTGTGTGTGCGTGCATTGGTGCGTGTGTATGCGCGCGCGCGCGCGCGCGCGCGCGCGTGTGTGTGTGTGTGTGTGTGTGTGTGTGTGTACGTAAGTGCGTGCGTGCGTGCGTGTGTGTGTGTGTGTGTGTGTGCGTGTGTGTGGTGTGTGTGTGTGTGTGTGTGTGTGTGTGTGGCGTGCATGGGTGCGTGTGTATGTGTGTGTGTGTGTGTGAGTGTGTGTGTGTGTAGGTGTGTATGTGTGTGGATGTGTGTGTATGTGTGTATGTATGTGTGTGTGTGTGTGCGTGCATGGGTGCGTGTGTATGCGTGTGTGTGTGCGTGCATGTGTGTGTGTGTGTGTGTGTGTGTGTGTGTGTGCGAGTGTGTGTGTGTGTGTGTGTGTGTGTGTGTGTGTGTGTGTGTGTGTGTGTGTGTGTGAGTGTGTGTGTCTATCTTCATGGACCTCCATTCCCTAATCCCATTGTCTGTCAGGTGTCGCTGGAAGCCCCCTCTGTTATCTTTCACACTTCTGCTGGGGAGGTCGCAGGCAGACATTCTGCTGGAGATGTGAATGACTTTCATGTTATTTATGCAACAGTGTGAAGGGGATGAAGGGGAAGGTCTCTCAGGAGTGATACTGGTCAGCTCTCCGGGCACCTTTGTGTTTGATGAACTGGGTGTAACTTGGTTTGAGGGATATGGCAAGATTGAACAAGTGTGACTTGAGGGAAGAATGTGCTGAGACCGACCTTGCATCTTCTGTCTTCTCCTTCTCTTTCTATCCTCATCCAATTTCCTTTTTTCCCTCTTATCTTCCTGTTTCCTGTGTCATCTGTCAACAAATTGTTCTGTAGGTTCTGTCCCTTGTCTTTGAACTGGGTGTATGTTTGGTTTGAGGGAGAAGGCAAGACTGAACCAAGCGGTATTTGAGGGAACAATGTGCAGAGACTGAAGGCAAGACTGAACCAAGCGGTATTTGAGGGAACAATTGTGCACAGACTGAAGGCCAAGACTGAACCAAGCGGTATTTGAGGGAACAATGTGCACAGACTGAAGGCAAGACTGAACCAAGCGGTATTTGAGGGAACAATGTGCAGAGACTGAAGGCAAGACTGAACCAAGCGGTATTTGAGGGAACAATGTGCAGAGACTGAACTTCCATTTTCTCCCTTTTCCCCTTTTTTTCTCCTCATCCATCTCCTTCTATTATTTTTTTTGTTTTGTTTGTTTGTTTTTTGTTTTTGCTCTTCTCTTCACATTTCCTGTGTAATCTGTCAACAAATTGCTCTGTAGGTAAGTGACCTGTCTCATCACTTCTTTCTCTGGTCTGGCCAGCCACAGCCTCTTCACCACGTTCCTGTTGGCCATTGTCCGGGAATCCCTGATGACCCACCTTCCATGCTTCCACATGTGAGTTCTCCTGAGATCTCACTCACAGGAGATAGGCGTCGTTTGTTGGGGCCATTTAATTAATACAGAAATCAAAGGTGATGGGGTGAAGAAGATAGTCTGACAGCAGTAAAATTCGGTCAATGCTTGGAATGCCTTTGTGTGTGTGATTGTCAGATTGTAAACCAAATGTCACGCACTGTTGAGTGAAGAATGCCGTGGAGTATGGCTGGGAAATCTAAAATATACAGATGTCTCTGTTCTCGGTCAATGTGTTGTCCTTTGACAGGAAAACACGTAGGAAGGAACTTATGGAGATGGGGTTCGATGCTCTGACTGTGTTCTGTGGCAGGCGCAAGTATATGAATTATATAGGAAAGAGTTGCATTTCTTCATACGAGTGTGTGTGTGTGTGTGTGTGTGTGTGTGTGTGTGTTGTGTGTGTGTGTGTGTGTGTGTGTGAAGAAGGATTCTGACCACATTAGTTTCTTCCTAACCCCTGACGTTTTCATCGCTACTCTGCAGACCATCTGCTGGGTCAACGAATCGTTCCTTTCACATCCATCTGTCTGCATTTTGGTCAGCATCAACAACCATCCCTAAACACCAACGTCCGTCAATTAGAACACTTACACGTTTGATTTCTTGCGCAGATAAAATGCTTGTGCTGCGCGTGAGACATTAATGTGTGCACAGAGAAGATGATGGGAAGTCCACGATAGTCTGTGGATGGTCCGTGATGAGATACATTCAGGCAGTACAGTGAATAGTTTTTGGTATAAATGAATTAGGACAATAGTCTGGGAGAGCTGGCAAGACGGTACGGGCTATCGTTTGGAGGGAGAATGGGCAGAACATGAAGTTGTGTGTTCTAAGTGTAGCATTTAGGGTACAAGACCGACTGGAACATGAGGTTTGGAAAAAACATCCACACATCTTAGAAACTCATATGCTTCCATTAAAAGAAGATTTTCTTCTGGATAGAAGGCACTCTCTTCTGTCGAACAAGAGTAAAATTCTATGATGCAGAGGTTCAGTGAACGATGAATGTCTTTTGACAAGTGGTGTCTGTGGAGTCACTGAGAAAAGGAGGTTCGAACGAGTGAGCTGGGATACAAAGATAGTTATGGGATCTGACAGGGAAAGGTAAGCTACACAATCATCACTGTCATCAACGACTATACCCTACTTGATAAACAGCAGACTGAACTAAGGTAAATAGCTGGAACTTATTAGCTTGCCCTGAGTATCTTAAAGTGGAATGTTACTCAATTACACACATGGTTTCAATTTGAGGCGAGCAAGAAACAAAACGTCTTAGTTGTGAGATCTTACGGAAAGAACCTCAGCAAAACCATAATATCCTTCACAATAAGAAACGTCTTTCGTTTGATAATAAAAGACCTAAACACACACACACACACACACACACACACACACACACACACACACACACACACATACACACACACACACACACACACACAACACACACACACACACAAAACAGAAAATACCAGTAGACCACAAACGCAGAAACTGTCAGCAGTACACAGAAGTAGGCACGACTTCCTCCCATCCTGTGCGTTTCTAAATCACCTGTCTGCAATTCCTCCATCCTGAGTGTTTCTAAATCACCTGTCTGCAATTCCTCCATCCTGAGTGTTTCTAAATCACCTGTCTGCAATTCCTCCATCCTGTCTGTGTGTTTCTAAATCACCTGTCTGCAATTCCTCCATCCTGTGCGTTTCTAAATCACCTGTCTGCAATTCCTCCATCCTGTGTGTTTCTGAATCACCTGTCTGCAATTCCTCCATCCTGAGTGTTTCTGAATCACCTGTCTGCAATTCCTCCATCCTGTGTGTTTCTGAATCACCTGTCTGCAATTCCTCCATCCTGTGTGTTTCTGAATCACCTGTCTGCAATTCCTCCATCCTGTGTGTTTCTAAATCACCTGTCTGCAATTCCTCCTGTGTAGTCAAAGACCTCCCTTTCTTTCCTCCCTTGTCTCATGGCTGGCCAGGCCCAGCCCTTCATCCCCTGATCCAATTGTTTGTCAGGCATTGCCAACAGCTCCTCTGTGACCTCTCATGCTTCCAAATGTGATTTCTTGGGAGATCTTGGCTGGCTGGGCGCTTGAGTCGTGAGTGAGAGGTTTTCAATTTGCGTGGAACGGTGCTGTGAAGAGAGGAAGAGAAACGATGGTGCGTGAGTTGTGACGATTTGTTTCTTTTTTCACATAATTGTGTTGAACATTTCTTATTAACTATGCATACAAATATTATTCATCATGTCATTATGTGCACAAATTCAGCTTTAAAAAAGTACCACACACACACACACACACACACACACACACACACACACACACACACACACACACACACACACACGTTCATGTAAACAGAAAGCTTGGGGGGAGTACACAAACGCTAGAGAAAAGCAGAAAGTTTACCAAACAATAAATACACACAACTATTATTCATCATGCCATTATGTACACAAATTCAGTTTCAAAAAGGTAAAAAAAAGAAAGAAAAAGTACACATATGCATACGCATATGCACACACACACACACACACACACACACACACACACACACACACACACACACACACACACACACACACACACGCAAACACACGCGCGCGCGCGCGCACTCATGTAAACAGAAAGTTGGGGGAGGGGAGCACACAAGCGCTAGAGAATTTCAAAAGGCTTACCAAACAACGTAATAGTGACCCCTTTACATGCATCGGGTTCTGAAGAAACATCAGTTATTTCTGAACTAGTAGTATTTCATTACAACGTTTTGTACGATGTTTTGAATGCTTTTTTGTCTGTACGTACGAAATCTGGTCTTTTACAGTAGGCAGGATACCTCTGTGAGATATTACTGTGAGATGACTGTTTAGAGACTGTTTGTGTGATGCATCTTTATCACGTACAAGTTAATACACGTATGAGTATCTGACAACATAATACAAATAAGAATACATGAGGCATCATCCGAGTGAAATATGAATCTGCTTGTAAGAAGATGTGCTTTCAATGGAGTCAGTTAAGTGACAGCCAGTTTTGTTGAGAATAGAAAGGATGCTTAGGTCTGTTGATTGTAAGGTATAACAACTATAAGATAGAGTCTTGATCGTTAAAAAATATTCCCCTTAATAAGCTACAAACAGCATGTCAAATTTCACATATGAAACTCTGTTTGTAGTTTTGTGTTAACATCTTGATATAACGATAGGCAGCTATATTCTGTACATATTCTTTTAGTCGAAGTCCATTTAGAAATAGTGCAAAATAGAGCTGTGGCCTTTAGAACAGGGGCTCCACAAATTTCTTAAACCCAATCCTTGAAAATAACTCAAAGACAAGAACAGCACAACAAAGGGAAACTACTCTTTATCTTTTGTTGTGTCTCATTCACAATGGCCGTCCACAAGCTCTGCTGTTTGGCCAAAGCGCAAGTCCTTTGTTTCTTCTGTCTGTCGTCTGGAGAGGTCGAACCATCGACACTTAATCCAGTTGAGATTCAAACTTTGCAGGTACGTCCCTTCTTGCCCTTTCTCTCTTAGCACGATTCGTCAGGGAATTTCGGTAGGGCACGTCCTGTACAAAGTGGAATGCTTAATCTGTGCACAAAGTGAAGGTGCTGGAAAGAGGTTGACAGTGTACCAGAAGTGGCGTTCGGTCGATATTTTGTATATACCATTGGATCTGATGGGGGGAAATTGCGTTTTGTTCAGTAGAGAGGACAGAATGTTGTATGCTTTGAAAGAGAGGGGAGAAGAGAGAATGTGCAGATACTAAACGTTTAAGGTGTGTGTTTTTGTTGTGTTTGGTGACAAGACGACAAACGCTGAACCAAAAAGAAATATAGATTTGGGAAACAGAATCAAATGGATGAAGGGATGTTCAGTTATAGAAAATGACACACAAATGTCAGACACATAAGTCTGATACATTGTATATACCTAACCCCTTTGATGAAAACCAAACTGTAAACAAACGAAATCCACAACGCAAATTTCAGTCCGTATTGTGTAATTTTTCATTCATGTCTAAATGAGAGGGTAGACAGTTACATCTGCAAGCATTGTCCAGCCTGAGTCATGTTGAAAATAACACTTGGCAGAGAACCGTAATATCTGGAAACGACCTCGACAGAAATATGACATGAAATGTTGTGATACGCCTGTTATTGCAGAACGTTCACAGTAATAGCAATTGAGCAAGGAAGTAGAAAAGATTATTAGAACACCGAAGCAGAATACATAAATCTAACGCAGAAGCAGTAAAGAGCAATATAGTACAGAACTTGAAAGTATCACAAAAACACACAAACTAAAGACATCAATGAAACACTGAAGCAGACGCTATTTCCTATCATCCACTGTCCGTCTAAATCGCCTGTCTACAGACCGTCCCCTTCAGTCAAAGACCCGTTCCTTTTTTTAGCCTCTTTTGTCTTCAGGCCAGACACAACCTTTCTCCCTCAGTTCAGTTATCGCTTAGACGTTGTCATGGACTCTCCTGTGACCTCTTCTCCTTTCAGGTGCGATTCAAATGTGTGTGTGTGTGTGTGTGTGTGTGTGTCTGTCTGTCTGTCTGTTGTGTGTGTGTGTGTGTGTGTGTGTGTGTGTGTGTGTGTGTGTTTGTATGTGTGTGTGTGTGTGTGTGTGGTGTGTGTGTGTGTGTGTGTGTGCGCGCGCGCGGCGCGTGTGTTTGTGTGTGTGCATGTGCATGTGCGCATATCCATATGTGCTTTTATTGCTCTGTGTGTGTGTGCGTGCACGTGTGTGCGTGTGTGCGCGCGCACGCGCGCGCGCGCGTGTGTGTGTGTGTGTGTGTGTGTGTTTTATGTGTGTTGTGTGTGTGTGTGGCCTCGGGGAAAGATAAATAGCTTAGAGACAGGAATGTATGATCTAGTTGCAAAGCGAGACAACTGCAGGCGGAAATACAAACAAATCTTTGGGCGGTTCGCAAACATTTATCTAAGATTAGGAATGTATGAGTTAGATATCAGATAGAAAAGAAATCATTAAAAGTATATGTTGTGTAGTTATTGGAAACGCGAAAAAAAATCGTGAGCAAACGTTATCACAGAATCATACAATTCACTTGGGTACAAAATAATGCATTTCAATGGATACGTTAAAGAAATCAACAACACAGAGATTCAGCTGTTGTAGACAAACAATCCTTTCTACTAAATGTACAAGCAGGAAATAAACTCTGAATCTGAAATTAGAAACAGATACCGTATGCCGATATTTCTTTTGAGTGGTTGCATAGCTTCACAATCACATTAATTCCAGGCATAATATTTTGGTCTGATCTGAGCTGAATAGAAATGAAAATAAACTGGGATGTGTGGTACAGGACTTCCACAACCTGATATTTAACGTTTACAAAATCGCCTCCATGCTACAATAAAACTTTTATAGAAATTACAGTTGAGGTTGATGCTGTAGAGTTAAACTGAATCCAGACAGAAAGTAGAAGCAGAACACATCAAAAGAACACAGAAGCAGATAAAAGCAGTATAGCACAGAAGTAGACAACATCAGCAGAATACAGAAGCAGAGCACACCAATCAAACTCAGCAGCACACTCTATATCCAGCTGTTCTCTGCCGTTCCAATTCATCTGTCTACAGACCCTCATGTTTACTCAAAGACCCGTTTCTTTTTCTTTTCAGGCCAGCCACAATCTCTGTCCCCTAATTCAATTGTCTCTCAGATGCTGCTATGGGTTCCCTGGTGACCTCTCATCCTTTCACGTGTAAGTGAGATGTTATACTCTGTGCACGAAGGAAAGGTGGTTGGAAGAGAAAGATGGTGCGTCAGAAACAGTTTCTAGCCAATGTTTTGGATACCTTTGTGTGTGATGTAGATCAATTTGGGTAATTACATAGATTACGTAGTGCATTATAAGGTATTACTGAGAGAAGAATGGACAGAGTCTCTGTGTGTAGTATGTGTTTACGAAATAGAAGAAAGATAATGAATACAGGAATATTTAGGCTTTGCATCATGAAGAATGGAACAGGAAAATGAAGTATATTCTAGGTGTGATATTGATACTGTTATGAAATGTGGTTCAGAATGTATTCAAGCGAGCGTAAGTGGAATGCATAGGTCCGGCTGTTCTAAGCTATGCCACAGACATTATATGGAGACATGACTATTCAATACAACTATATCCTCTTTGTTCAAAAGGCAAACAGTCACTAAACTGCACACGTCAAATTCGAAGGCACAGGCTCTATAATATTGTTTTTCAGTCTACTGCCTGAATGGGAGGGTAGAAAAGTTGTATTCAACTCTAATCTTTTTATTGTCTATGAAGATGGAAATGCATAAGCATAATGCTGTGGTCACTGGAGCATGAACTCCATAAATATCTTAAACCAAATGTTTAAAATGTCTTGCAGACGAATTAAAGAGAAATATTAGATCGGCGTTCTGTTCTTCCAGTTGTCTGTGTTTATAATCACCTGTCCGCAAATTCTCCTGCTCTTCTGCTGTTCTTTTGTTTGTTCAGTCTGTTATCTGGCCCGCCCAAACCAGCACCCCTTAATCCACTTATGAGTCAGACAGTGCTGGGAGGTCCCCTCTGACGCTTGTCTCTCTCTCTCTCTCTCTCTCTCTCTCTCTTCTCCTCTCTCCCTCTCCTCCTCAAATTCGCTCCTTGTGTCTTCTACGTGCGATTTCTCAAGGGATCTTCACCATGCAAAACACGTCAGCTGTTAGTGCGAAGTTGTAATTGGTGCAGAATTCGAGGGTGCTCGGAAGGCAGAAACAGCTGGTTGTGACGTTCTGTCAATACCTTAAATTCCTTTTGATCTGACAGTGTAATGTTTGGGAGGTAGGATTTACACTAACTAAAGAAGTGAGTTCTAAGTGTGTGTGTGTGTGTGTGTGTGTGTGTGTGTGGTGTGTGTGTGTGTGTGTGTGTGTGTGTGTGTGTGTGTGTGTGTGTGTGTCGTGTGTGTGTGTGCGCGCGCGCGCGCTCGCGCTCGCGTGCTCTTGCATGCTTTGACGAAGACATAAGCAGTGTAGAAAGTAAAATGTATGAGCTAAAGGTTTGTTTGGGGAGAAAAAATAAAGATAATGTTTTTATATTATGCGAAATGTAAACAAAAGCTATATGCAGTAGTTTGAAAATAACCATGCACATAAGGATGTATTCTCTTATGTATGAGAACAATTCACAATCACTGGATATGGTTGAAAAATGAACAATACCTAGATCTGGTTGTTCTAGAGAAACGCATACCCTGTAAAAGAACATATAAGCTGTAAACGTCAGCAAACTGCACACATGATACATATGATACTGGAAACAGATACTGCAATCCTATGCATTCTAAGTGTATGTGTGTGTGTGTGTGTGTGTGTGTGTGTGTGTGTGTGTGTGTGTGTGTGTGTGTAAATCCTATGTAGTCTGTATCTTTTAATGTCTTGAAAATCAGACGAATTCCATACAATATTTCAGTTTTATTTAAACTAAAATCAGAATTGTAACAGTTTGCAGTGTGCGTTATAACACTTCTACGAAACCTAGACACTCCTATGTTGAAACTATGCCATAATACAACATTTTTACAGAAATTATTACACCAACTGAGGTTAGGAACCTAAAAATTCAACAGAATGCAAAGCAAAACTGAAAATAAAGAATAATAATCAATAAGAGCAGAGACACAGAATGCATTAACAGGACACAAAAACAGAAAGCATCAACTGAACACAGATGCAGACACTGTTTGCTCTTGTCGTCGTCCGTCTTGCTAAATTGCCTGTCTGCAAGCCCTCCTGTTTGGTCAAAGACATCCCTGTTTTTGTTTTGTCTCTCCTCTCTCTCTCTCTCTCTCTCTCTCTCTCTCTCTCTCTCTCTCTCTCTTTTGGTCTGGCCAAACCGAACTTCCAGCCCTCACATCCAATCGTCTGTCAGGCGTTGCCATGAACTCCTCTGTGACCTCTCATGCTTCCACGTGTGATTTCTCAGGAGAGTTGGGCAGGAAAGATGCTTGAGTGGTGAGTGAGTGAGATGTTTTAATTTGTGAGCAAGGGAACGTTGCCATGGGTAGGGTTGCACAGTCGGTAAACACTGGCTTTTGGTGAACCAGTGTGAATTTTGGTCCAGGTACTTGTCAGAATAGTATGTTTTGTTTCATTTGTAGGGGATTGAAATGCATCGACTGAATGGTAAAAGTGTGTATGTGTGGAACGTGAGATGAGGAGGGGGTGGGGTGTGGTCATTAGACAGGATCATGAAAGGATTTTATTTGATTAAAAAAAAAACGGAATAGAAGATATAGTCATCCTATAACAAAGTTTGAATGGAGTGACTAAGAACAAGATGAATGTGGAAAGGCTTCTTAAACTTGACTGTTATGGGAAATGACTTGGAGATATACTAGAGAGAATGTGTTACTTTTAGGCCAATGTATCCCATTTACGAAAAGCGAAAGAGTACAACAATGTCACATGTCAAATTAAATTCATGGACTCTAGCATGTTATTTGATCTGGGACTCTATGTAATGCAGTGTTATTCCCAAATATATATATATGTGTGTGTGTGGTGTTATATATATATATATATACGTGTTGTGTGTGTGTGTGTGTTGTTGTGTGTGTGTGTGTGTGGTGTGTTGCGTGTGTGTGTCTGTGTTGTGTGTGTTGTGTTGTGCGCGCGCGTGCACGCGTATGTGTCATAGTCAAATTAGAAGCACATCAACATGATACAGTCGTCTCTGGAAAAGGAATTCCACAATTCCTACCCTAAAATCTAGTATATCAAAAATCTCACAGGCATCTGAAGAGTCCAGAGGGAACTGTCATTTCCTCTTGTTACCTGTCGTTCTTAAGCACCTTTCTGCAAGCTCCCCTGTTTTGCCCCAGTTCTGTGTGATTGGTGTTTGTGCCGTCTGGCCAGTGCAACTGCCAACTTCTAATCCAGTTGACCCAGGCATTGCTGAAAGCTCCCCTCTGACCACCCTTGTAATTTTTTTTTTTAGATCTCCGGACAAGCGAGACAGATTAGCTGTGAGTGGAACGATTCAATTTGAGGCGACAGCGAAGGTGGTGGGAAGGTAAAGATGTTCGGGCTGTTGGTAGTGATGTTCAGTCACTACGTTTAATATCATGTGGGTTAAATGGGTGAGGTTTTGGTCTTGTAGAGTACAAGGTATTATTTAGGGGAACAGTGTGCAGATACTGATTGTACAAAGTCTCTGTGTGTGTTGTGTGTGTGTGTGTGTGTGTGTGTGTGTGTGTGTGTGTGTGTGTCTGTCTGTCTGTCTGTCTTCTGTATGTATGTATGTGTGTGTGCGCATGCACCCACGCACGCACGTGTGTGCGCGCGTGTGTGTGTGTGTGTGTGTGTGTGTGTGTGTGTGTGTGTGGTGTGTGTGTGTGGCGCGCACCTTTGGGAAATGATAGAAAAGATTCATACATATGATATACAGAGGAGATAAATAAAGAATACGTGACAGATGGTTTGTTGAAGTACGAAAACTTTGCTTATGCTGGCTATGACGAAATCATTAAGATGCATTTACACAATACGGGAGGTATGCATACACAGTAATGGATATAAGAGAGAACCATACACGTACAGAAACGTTACACTTCTGTACACGGTAATCATCTTTTATAAAAATAAGTTTTAAAGTAACTATGTCTTTGAACTTGGATACAAAGTATGTATTCCGTCTGATTGTTTAGATACCTGAATACCCTGGCAGACAGTTACATTCCACAAGTTTGCAGTGTTGATCAACATTTAGATAAATAATATATAGATGTGCACTTACGGGAGATGAATTCCACAGAAGCTCAAGCTCGTATCTTTTACAATATCTCTGGTGCAGTTACAAAACCTTCACAAGAATCTAGAATTGCGCACAACAGGAGAAGACGTGAATGTAAGAAGAAGCAGACACTGCATTCCTTCTGTCCTCCGCCTTTCTACATCACCTGGCTGTGGGTCTTACTACATCACCTGGCTGTGGGTCTTACTACATCACCTGGCTGTGGGTCTTACTGGTTAGACACAGTCCCGTTCCTTTCATTTTATATTCTGTCTTCTTTTTCAGCAGGCTCCAATCTTTGTCTCCTAACTCAATTCTCCGTCAGCAGTTGCCCAAAGCTTTCCCAAGGCCGCTCATGCTTCTGCATGTGATGTTCTGTGAGATCATGGGCTAGCAATACGCCTTAGTGGGAAATAAGATGCTTTAGTTTATAGGCAAAGGAAAGGTGGTGGTGTTCTGTGTTGTGTGAGAAGCACCGTTTGGATATCCATGTGTCAAAACAGGGTGAACTTTGCTCTTGGAGAGTTGGTAGGGTAGCTTAAATTTGGGGTAGAATGTATTAATTGTGTATGTAGGAATATGTCGGGTGTGGTAAAGGAGAAAGATGGTAACTACGAAGTTAAGTGATGTATTCATTTCGAAAATGCAGTAGGGGAAAAACACTATCATGTGTAGTTTAAGTACATATTCATGCTCATAAAATGTGGCTTTGATTTAATCTTCAAGAATCTATTCAAATAAGCGAGTGAAGAAAAATGTGCAGACTTTTGGTTTTTGTAGGTTGTGACATTGATCTATAAGATACGTAATGTTTTATTATATACTTCTATCAACTATACCATTCTGATTAGCTATATGTTTCAAGATCTCACACAGGCAAGCTACAAAGATTGGGAAGAAGATGCTGTTTTTCCACTGGTGACAGTTTTTCTTAATCACATTGAATTGTCCTTTTTGGCCACAGTTCCATTTTTGTTATTCTATTATCCAGCCAGCCTAAACCACCTGTCTGTAATTCTATTGTGACACCTGCATTGCTGGACGCTCCATTTGATCTTTCCCCAGTTCAAATGTGAATTTTCTGGGCATCTCAAACATGCAAAATTATCAAAAGTGAGTGGAATATTTCAAGTTGTTCACAAAGCAAAGGTGACAGAAGGAAGTCGACAAGTATTGCAGTAATGATGTCTGATCAGTATGTTGCATAACGCTGGATCTGATGGGGTGAGATTTTGATTTTGAAGTGTAGGCAAGATAGCATGCCATATTATTTGGAATGAATAATGTGCAGATGCTGAATGTTTGGGGTGTGTGGGGCTTGGGGTCGGGGGGGGGGGGGGGGGTGTGCAAGACAATAAAGTGACAAGATACTGAGTTGGAAAATGGAACTGGAGAAAGAATACATGATGTCTAGTTGATTTGAAGCATGACAGCTTTGTTGGAGATATGGCTTTTATGAAGACATTTTTGTAAAGTTCCACTCACATGAGTTTGGGAGGTAAGCATGTACAGTTATGAAATAAAACAGAAAGTACATATTCAGACTCCTGATTGCTCAATGTGTGAATGTATTCCCTTTGATTAAAAACCGGCAGAAAATAGACTATGCATCGAAAATTTGAAACAACGTATACATCAGGTATTTTCATATCAGTGTTTAAATTTCTTGGCAGACAGTTCAGTTCCATTCACAGATCTTTGGTTTCAGTCTAATCAGAAAAAAATCTCTTTTTTTTCTCATCATCTGTGCCACGCCAGTGGCATTTCCCCCTTGCCACTGACTCTGGCTCTCCAAACACAATCACCTCCCAGCTTGTACCGCTGCAGCCCCGGCACCGGCAATCCACAGGGAGAGTCAATATCAAGTCGTCATGATGCAACCCACTAGAGGAGACACAGCACTGTGGATGAGTCACGTCAGTGGTGTTCTGTGATGCCTGATCTGATCCAGCATATGCAGGTCACCACCTACTATGTCCACTACTGACGACACTAATGACTTAGTCACGGAGCCAGTGTGAGTCTGCGTCCCCACTACGGCTAGGTACCACCATGTCAGTCCAGTGACAGCCTTCATGAACTTGCCGATACTGACGACCGTGACACAAGCCTACCAAAGGCATGGACGTGTGGAAGACATAAGATAAGTCACGTTTAGAGCAGGGCATAGAGAGCCATATAGTTTGAGACCCTTTTTTCAATGTTGATTGATGAGGATGACAGAAATGATGCTATGGAACTCTGTTGCGATCTCAGACTGCATGATAAGGCTGTACTCTATGCTTACGTTCATACCAGCATTAAGCAAGCCCACGAGACATTTGCATGTGCAGTGTTAGGAAATATGACCAATATAGTCAGAGCACTTTAGATAAATAAAACTCGACGGAACGGTACCAGTCTTCCCAAACAGCCCATAGCAATCTCTACTCTGGATAGGAACAAGTCATTGGTCGAAAAATCTCACAAACATAAATGGATCTAATGGGAATCGAACCCACCACCTCCCAGCCAGGAATCCGGGATGCTAACATGGCGGCTGGTCAGTACATCATAGATCTGTCATATCTAAAATGACCTTCACAGAAACTCATCCTCTGACATTGGAAAGTGTATTTATGTAATACTAAAGCCTTTATAGAAGTGGCAATTGAGAGAAGCAGGAGACATCATCAGAACACAGACACAGAAAATAAAATTGACTGAATAGAAACATAGACACAGAGAACATCTGTTGAAAGCGGAAGCAGAGGCTGTTCTGTCCCAGTGCTTTGCCTTTCTATGTCGCCTGTGGGCAAGGTCCTCCTGTGTGGTCGAAACCCTGTTCCTTTCTTATTCAGTTTCATTTTTAGCCAGGCCAGCCCAAGCGTCTGTTCCTTAATGCAATAGTCTGTCAGGCGTTGCCATAAGCTCCCCTGTGACTTCTCATGCTTCGACGTGTGCTTTCTCACGAGATATTACGCCGACAAGCCACCTGATCTGTCAGTAAGATGTTTTAATTTGCGCACAATGGAAAAGTTGTGGGGAGTAAAATATGGTCTGTGTGAAACTAGTATTTGCGTATGAATAGAAAGGATTTGGGTCTTAGAAAGTAGTCGCACAATATGTGGTATTCTTGAGAGAAGAATTTGCAGAGATGGTGTGTGTGTAAGGTATGTAAGCATCACTTGGAAATACTATAACAAAGACAGGGTTATCCGAGTATGTTTTTTTATTTAAATGCAGTGCTAATACGGTAATAAGATGTAGTTGTGTTTGAGGCTACTTACTGTAAGGATCGATTCAAACAAATGAGAAGAATACTCAGGTCTGATAGTCACAAAATATGCCATTGAAATGTAAGATACAGAGATTTGATTGCTCAAGACAAATATTCTCCTAGTCACAAGATATGACATTAACATGCAAGATATGTAGATATGATTGCTCTAGACTGATATGTCTAATTTACCCAGAGGCAAGTGATAAACAAATAGCAAATGTCAAATTAAAAGTATAAACTCTGAAACGTTAGTTCTGTGTGAGTGACTGAGTTGATAGACGTTACAGACAGGCCTGTTACAGAAAAGTCATGGAAAGACAACACCTACCTTTCCATTGCAAATACTAATTGTTTTACAGTTTATGAACAGGCAAATAGATCTAGAGAGTCAAACATTTTGTTTTACAGTTTATGAACGGGCAAATAGATCTAGAGAGTCAAACATTTTGTTTTACAGTTTATGAACAGGCTAATAGATCTAGAGAGTCCAACATTTTGTTTTACAGTTTATGAACGGGCAAATAGATCTAGAGAGTCCAACATTTTGTTTTACAGTTTATGAACGGGCAAATAGATCTAGAGAGTCCAACATTTTGTTTTACAGTTTATGAACAGGCAAATAGATCTAGAGAGTCCAACATTTTGTTTTACAGTTTATGAACGGGCAAATAGATCTAGAGAGTCAAACATTTTGTTTTACAGTTTATGAACGGGCAAATAGATCTAGAGAGTCCAACATTTTGTTTTACAGTTTATGAACGGGCAAATAGATCTAGAGAGTCCAACATTTTGTTTTACAGTTTATGAACAGGCAAATAGATCTAGAGAGTCCAACATTTTGTTTTACAGTTTATGAACGGGCAAATAGATCTAGAGAGTCAAACATTTTGTTTTACAGTTTATGAACAGGCAAGTAGATCTAGAGAGTCAACATTTTGTTTTACAGTTTATGAACAGGCAAGTAGATCCAGAGAGTCAAACATTTTATTTTACAGTTTATGAACAGGCAAACAGATCTAGAGAGTCCAACATCTTGTTTTACAGTTTATGAATGGGCAAATAGATCTAGAGAGTCCAACATTTTGTTTTACAGTTTATGAACGGGCAAATAGATCTAGAGAGTCAACATTTTGTTTTACAGTTTATGAACAGGCAAATAGATCTAGAGAGACCAACATTTTGTTTTACAGTTTATGAACAGGCAAATAGATCTAGAGAGTCCAACATTTTGTTTTACAGTTTATGAACGGGCAAATAGATCTAGAGAGTCCAACATTTTGTTTTACAGTTTATGAACGGGCAAATAGATCTAGAGAGTCCAACATTTTGTTTTACAGTTTATGAACGGGCAAATAGATCTAGAGAGTCCAACATTTTGTTGTACAGTTTATGAACGGGCAAATAGATCTAGAGAGTCCAACATTTTGTTTTACAGTTTATGAACGGGCAAATAGATCTAGAGAGTCCAACATTTTGTTTTACAGTTTATGAACGGGCAAATAGATCTAGAGAGTGCAACATTTTGTTTTACAGTTTATGAACGGGCAAATAGATCTAGAGAGTCAAACATTTTGTTTTACAGTTTATGAACGGGCAAATAGATCTAGAGAGTCCAACATTTTGTTTTACAGTTTATGAAAGGGCAAATAGATCTAGAGAGTCCAACATTTTGTTTCACAGTTTATGAACGGCAAAAGATCTAGAGAGTCCAACTTTTGTTTTACAGTTTATGACGGGCAATAGATCTAGAGAGTCCAACATTTTGTTTTACAGTTTATGAAGGGCAAATAGATCTAGAGAGTCAACATTTTGTTTTACAGTTTATGAACGGGCAATGATCTAGAGAGTCCAACTTTTGTTTTACAGTTTATGAACGGCAAATAATCTAGAGAGTCCAACATTTGTTTTACAGTTTATGACGGCAATAGACTGAGAGTCCACTTTTGTTTTACAGTTTATGAACGGGCAAAGATCTAGAGAGTCCAACATTTTGTTTTACGTTTAGAAGGCAAATAGATTAGAGAGTCCAACTTTGTTTTACAGTTTATGGAGATCTAGAGAGTCAACATTTGTTTTAAGTTTATGAACGGCAATAGATCTAGAGAGTCAACATTTTGTTTTCAGTTTATGAAGGGCAAATAGTCTAGAGAGTCCAACATTTTGTTTTACAGTTTATGAACGGGCAAATAGATCTAGAGAGTCCAACATTTTGTTTTACAGTTTATGAACGGGCAAATAGATCTAGAGAGTCCAACATTTTGTTTTACAGTTTATGAACGGGCAAATAATCTAGAGAGTCAACATTTTGTTTTACAGTTTATGAACGGGCAAATAGATCTAGAGAGTCCAACATTTTGTTTTACAGTTTATGAAGGGCAAATAGATCTAGAGAGTCCAACATTTTGTTTTACAGTTTATGAACGGGCAAATAGATCTAGAGAGTCAACATTTTGTTTTACAGTTTATGAACGGGCAATAGATCTAGAGAGTCCAACATTTTGTTTTACAGTTTATGAACGGGCAAATAGATCTAGAGAGTCACATTTTGTTTTACAGTTTATGAACGGCAAATAGATCTAGAGAGACCAACATTTTGTTTTACAGTTTATGAACAGGCAAATAGATCTAGAGAGTCCAACATTTTGTTTTACAGTTTATGAACGGGCAAATAGATCTAGAGAGTCCAACATTTTGTTTTACAGTTTATGAACGGGCAAATAGATCTAGAGAGTCAACATTTTGTTTTACAGTTTATGAACGGGCAAATAGATTAGAGGTCCAACATTTTGTTTACAGTTTATGAACGGGCAAATAGATCTAGAGAGTCCAACATTTGTTTTACAGTTTATGAACGGGCAATAGATCTAGAGAGTCCAACATTTTGTTTTACAGTTTATGAACGGGCAAATAGATCTAGAGAGTCAACATTTTGTTTTACAGTTTATGAACGGGCAAATAGATCTAGAGAGTCAACATTTTGTTTTACAGTTTATGAACGGGCAAATAGATCTAGAGAGTCCAACATTTTGTTTTACAGTTTATGAAAGGGCAAATAGATCTAGAGAGTCCAACATTTTGTTTACAGTTTATGAACGGGCAATAGATCTAGAGAGTCCAACATTTTGTTTTACAGTTTATGAACGGGCAAATAGATCTAGAGATCCAAAATTTTGTTTTACAGTTTATGAACGGGCAAATAGATCTAGAGAGTCAAACATTTTGTTTTACAGTTTATGAACGGCAAATAGATCTAGACAGTCAACATTTTGTTTAAGTTTATGAACGGGCAAATAGATCTAGAGAGTCCAACATTTTGTTTTACAGTTTATGAACGGCAATAGATCTAGAGAGTCAAACATTTTGTTTTACAGTTTATGAATGGGCAAATAGATCTAGAGGAGCAACATTTTGTTTTACAGTTTATGAACAGGCAAATAGATCTAGAGAGTCAACATTTTGTTTTACAGTTTATGAACGGGCAAATAGATCTAGAGAGTGCAACATTTTGTTTTACAGTTTATGAACGGGCAAACAGATCTAGAGAGTGCAACATTTTGTTTTACAGTTTATGAACGGGCAAACAGATCTAGAGAGTCCAACATTTTGTTTTACAGTTTATGAACGGGCAATAGATCTAGAGAGTCCAACATTTTGTTTTACAGTTTATGAACGGGCAATAGATCTAGAGATCAACATTTTGTTTTACAGTTTATGAACAGGCAATAGATCTAGAGAGTCCAACATTTTGTTTTACAGTTTATGAACAGGCAAATAGATCTAGAGAGTCCAACATCTTGTTTTACAGTTTATGATACGGGCAAATAGATCTAGAGAGTCCAACATTTTGTTTTACAGTTTATGAACGGGCAAAAGATCTAGAGAGTCCAACATTTTGTTTTACAGTTTATGAACGGGCAATAGATCTAGAGAGTCCAACATTTTGTTTTACAGTTTATGAACAGGCAAATAGATCTAGAGAGTCAACATTTTGTTTTACAGTTTATGAACAGGCAAATAGATCTAGAGAGTCCAACATTTTGTTTTCAGTTTATGAACGGCAAATAGATCTAGAGAGTCAACATCTTGTTTTACAGTTTATGAACGGGCAAATAGATCTAGAGAGTCCAACATTTTGTTTTACAGTTTTGAACGGGCAAATAGATCTAGAGAGTCCAACTTTTTGTTTTACAGTTTATGAACGGGCAAATAGATCTAGAGAGCCAACGTTTTGTTTTACAGTTTATGAACGGGCAAATAGATCTAGAGAGTCCAACGTTTTGTTTTACAGTTTATGAACGGGCAAATAGATCTAGAGAGTCCAACATTTTGTTTTACAGTTTATGAATGGGCAAATAGATCTAGAGAGTCCAACATTTTGTTTTACAGTTTATGAACGGGCAAATAGATCTAGAGAGTCCAACATTTTGTTTTACAGTTTATGAACGGGCAAGTAGATCTAGAGAGTCCAACATTTTGTTTTACAGTTTATGAACGGGCAAATAGATCTAGAGAGTCCAACATTTTGTTTTACAGTTTATGAACGGGCAAATAGATCTAGAGAGTCCAACATTTTGTTTTACAGTTTATGAACGGGCAAATAGATCTAGAGAGTCAACATTTTGTTTTACAGTTTATGAACGGGCAAATAGATCTAGAGAGTCCAACATTTTGTTTTACAGTTTATGAACAGGCAAATAGATCTAGAGAGTCCAACATTTTGTTTTACAGTTTATGAACGGGCAAATAGATCTAGAGAGTCCAACATTTTGTTTTACAGTTTATGAACGGGCAAATAGATCTAGAGAGTCCAACATTTTGTTTTACAGTTTATGAACGGGCAAATAGATCTAGAGAGTCCAACATTTTGTTTTACAGTTTATGAACGGGCAAATAGATCTAGAGAGTCCAACGTTTTGTTTTACAGTTTATGAACGGGCAAATAGATCTAGAGAGACCAACGTTTTGTTTTACAGTTTATGAATGGGCAAATAGATCTAGAGAGTCCAACTTTTGTTTTACAGTTTATGAACGGGCAAATAGATCTAGAGAGACCAACGTTTTGTTTTACAGTTTATGAACGGGCAAATAGATCTAGAGAGTCCAACATTTTGTTTTACAGTTTATGAACGGGCAAATAGATCTAGAGAGTCCAACATTTTGTTTTACAGTTTATGAACGGGCAAATAGATCTAGAGAGTCCAACATTTTGTTTCACAGTTTATGAACGGGCAAATAGATCTAGAGAGTCCAACACTTTTGTTTACAGTTTATGAGATCTAGAGAGTCAAACATTTTGTTTTACAGTTTATGAACGGGCAAATAGATCTAGAGAGTCAACATTTTTGTTTTCAGTTTATGAACGGGCAAATAGATCTAGAGAGTCAACATTTTGTTTTACAGTTTATGAACGGGCAAATAGATCTAGAGAGTCCAACATTTTGTTTTACAGTTTATGAACGGGCAAATAGATCTAGAGAGTCCAACATTTTGTTTTACAGTTTATGAACAGGCAAATAGATCTAGAGAGTCAAACATTTTGTTTTACAGTTTATGAACGGGCAAATAGATCTAGAGAGTCCAACATTTTGTTTTACAGTTTATGAAAGGGCAAATAGATCTAGAGATTCCAACATTTTGTTTTACAGTTTATGAACGGGCAAATAGATCTAGAGAGTCAAACATTTTGTTTAAAGTGTATGGGAGGATAACAGTCGGGATATCAACTGTCTGCATTGCAGGAGTACGGTTGTTAACATACGTTTTGTAATTCTCTCTCTCTCTCTCTCTCTCTCTCTCTCTCTCTCTCTCTCTCTCTCTCTGAACCATTAAACTGACCAATGGGGTAAAATTACACTGAGTTGTGCCCACTGGCAACATTTGTCCAATGAAAACAGTGAGGTCACCCTGTCTGAACGCGAGCTCTAACAAAGATTACCTCTCTTACAGATTTCAGAATGTCTACTGTATTCAGTTCAAACTTTTTGGTCTCTGTCAAAACAGAAATAAATCAGATTAGGCTGTTGTCCACCGAACTCGAGTTTTCTAAATCCCTAGAGCCAAATGTTTGAAAATATCTGGCAACAAGGTCAACTGAACACCGAGGGACTAGTATTTGCATTCTGTTGTCTTTTTAATTGCCTGTCAGATGTTTCTTCCTTTTGTAATCTGACCAGCCAAACCATCAACCCTTAATCCAGTTATAAATTGTAAGCGGCTGGGAGCTCGCCTCTGACCTCTCTTTCTTCCGTGTGCAGTGTATCTAGAGATTTGCTGCATGTGCATTATTTCATTTCTTAGTGAGATGTTTCAGTTCGTGCACAATGCACACGTGACAGGAGGAGAAGGATGGTTGGTCTGTGAGGCTATGAAAAACCCACCATTTCAAAACGTCCCCCTTTAGGTCAAGATGCGCTCACAATATACATCAACAGAACAAATAAAAGCACACTCTATTCCCATCATGTGTTCTGTTGCATTTGCGTGTCTGCTGGCCTTTCTGTTTGGCCAAACACGCCCTCGTTCGTCTGTGCGTGTGTGTGTGTGTGTGTGTGTGTGTGTGCGTGCATGCGTGCGTGCGTGCGTGCGTGCGTGCGTGCGTGCGCGTGCGTGTGTGTGTGTGTGTGTGTGTGTGTGTGTGTGTATCTTCCTGGACCTCCATTCCCTAATCCCGTTGTCTGTCAGGTGTCGCTGGAAGCCCCCTCTGTTATCTTTCACACTTCTGCTGGAGAGGTCGCAGGCCGGCATTCTGCTGGAGATGTGAGTGACTTTCATGTTATTTATGCAACAATGTGAAGGGGATGAAGGAGAAGGTCTCTCAGGAGTGATACTGGTCAGTTCTCCAGACGCCTTTGTGTTTGATGAACTGGGTATAATTTGATTCGAAGGAGAAGGCAAGATTGTACAAAGCATTGTTTCAGGGAAGAATGTGCATAGACGTAACTTACATCTCTTCCTTCTCTTTCTTCTTCTCATCCAATTCCTTCTATTTTTTCCTCTTATCTTCCTATTTCCTGTGTCATCTGTCAACAAATCGTTCTATAGGGTCTGTCTCTTGTCTGTGAACTGGGCGTAGTTTGGTTTAAGGGAGACGGCAAGACTGAACAAAGTGTTATTTAAGGGAAGAGTGTACATCAACTGAACTTGCATCGTCTTCCTTCTCCTTCATTCTATTCCCCAAATCCATCTCCTTCTACTGTTCTCCTTCTTATCTTCCTATTTCCTGTGTGATATGTCAACAAATTGTACTTTAGGTTAAATGACCTGTCCCATCACTTCTGTCTCTTGTCTTTGAACTGGGTGTAATTTGGTTTGAAGGGGAAGGCAAAATTGTACGAAGTGTTACTTGAGTGAAGAATGAACTGTCTGCATTTGCATCTGCTTCCTTCTCATTCTCTTTTATTTCTCCAAATCCATCTCCTTCTATGCTTTTTTTCTCTTCTCTTTAGATTTCCTTGTAGTCTCAACAAATTGTTTCTGTAGGTTAAATAACCTGCCCTGTCACTTTTGTCTCTAGTCTGATCAGCCCAAGCCTCTTCACCACGTTCCTGTTGGGCATTGTCCGGGAATCCCTGATGACCTTCCCCTACGTTTCCACATGTGATTTCTCCTGAGGTTTTTTTGTTTTTTTTTCACGGGAGATAGGCTGTCGTTTGTGGGGGTCTTTTAATTAGTGCGGAAATCAAAGGTGATGGCGTGAGGAAGATGGTCTGACAGCAGTGGAATTCGGTCAATGCTTGGAATGCCGTTGGGTCTGATGATTGTAAGGTTTGATTTTAGTAGCAGGCTAAATAGTATCAGGCCCTATTTTAGGGAAGAATGACGTGGAGTATGGTTACGAAATTTCAAATGTACAGATGTCTCTGTTCTGGACAACAATGTCTCTTGTGACAGGAACCACGCCGGAAATAGTTCATGAAGATCAAGGTTTGACTCTGGCTGTGTTTTAGGGCTGCTGTGATTGTGTGAATGACATAGCGGAGAGTTGTGCTTTCTCGTATGATTGAGAGAGAGAGGGGGAGAGATAGATAGATAGATAGATACATACATACATACATACATAGACAGATAGATAGAGAGAGAGAGAGAGTGAAATAGTGAATCTCTTTGAGTGCATGTGTGAGTGTATGTGTGTGTGTGTGTGTGTGTGTGTGTGTGTGTGTGTGTGTGTGTGTGTGTGTACGTACATGTGTGCTGTGTGTGTGCATGTATGTGTGTGTTTTTCTGTCTGTTGTTAAACCAAAAAAAAAAAAGATAAATCTGTAATCTATGACACGACTTCTACAAAACCCTGACGTATACATTCCACCTCCAAATAATTACAAATATCGCAATCAGAAAACCTTCATAGAAAACAAAAAGAGAACATGTCTATAGAACACCAAAATAATTCAATAAACACAGGAGAGAAAGTTGTGAATACAGCACAGAAACACAAAGGCAGCAACAAAACGTAGAAGCAGTCGCAACGTCCCTCATGTCCTCTGTCTTTCTCAGTTGCCAGTGTGCAGACCGTTCTGTTCAGCTGAAGACTTCTTCCTCTTTTTCTCCTCACTGTTATCAGTTCTGATCGCTGATCTGTTCTCTCTGCCAGTTGTCTGCCAGGCTTTTGCTTGAGTTTCCCTGTGGCCTCTCGCGCTTTCACGTGAGATTTCTCACGAGATCTAATTAAGACATGTTGCAAATGACATGCTTTGGTTTGTTCACGGAGGCAACACTGCGAATATCTCTGGACGTGAATATGGTGTGTTAAAGTTTTACGGATAAGGCTGGATGTTATGATGCATTGTTATGGAAGGGGGTATAAATGTTGTAGTCATTATTTTAACGGGGCAAAGAGAGAAAAGTACCTATGACTGATGGGTACATGGAAAAAAAAGGAAAACGTAAATGAATCATGCCAAGTAAAAATATGAATAAATATATCGAATTTAGTGTTAGAGAATGTGTCACTAAAATAAGGATGAATTCAAATGACCAATTGAAGGATGTAGAGACGTGGTAGCTGTGGAAATGAGACAAATCATACATGTCGTCTACTACACAGTCAAGAATAGGGGTTCTGTCTTCATGTTTCTTTTCTTTTCTTTATCTTTGTACGAAACCTGACAACAACCAAACATTCAAATACAATGTACGTGTTATAGTTACTGTAAATGATATGACAGTCAGCTCTCCTGTGTTTACATCTTTTGATCTACCTCAAGTTACAAAACCAATCAGCATAGTCCTGCAGTCTTTGGCATTTTCACAAACATCATCAAATCCAGCACTTCAGTGCAATATTTCATAGTAGGGAAACCTTCACAAAGACACACAGTGGCAAACCAGATCAGAAGAATTCTGACCACATGAGTTTCTTCTGAACCCCCGACGTTTTCATCGCTACTCTCCAGACCACCTGTTTGGTCAGAGAATCGTTCCTTTTACATACCCCATGACACCAACGTCCATCACTTACAGTAAATACACATATAATTTTTTGCGCTGATGAAATGCTGCAGCTGCGAGTGGGACATTAATTTGTCCACAAAAAAGATTATGGGAAGGCGAAGATAGTCTGTGGATGGTCCGTGATGAAGTTCAGTCAGTACAATGATTACCTTTTGGTATATTGGATTAGGGTAATAGTCTGGGAGAGCTGGCAGGACAGTATGAACTATCGTGTGGAAGAAGAATGGGCAGAACATGAACTTGTGAGCCGTGAATGTAGTATATTGGGACACAATACTGACAGGAATATGTGGTGTGGAAAATGCATCCAGACATCACCAAAACTGACCCTCGTCCATCAATAGTTCTCTCAAGGACAGGAGGCACTCTCTTCTGCGGAACAGGAAAATAATTTTATGATGTAGAGGTTCAGCGAAGGATGAATGTTTCTGAATATGTGATTTCAGTGAAGTCACTGAAGAATGGACGTTCGAACGAGTGAGTGGGGACGTATAAATAGTTATGGGATGTGACAGGGAAATGTAAGCTACACAGCCATCACTGCTACAGACAAGTATACCCCATGTGATAAACAGCAGACTGAACTAAGGTAAATAGCTGGAATTTATTAGCTTGCCCTGAGTATCTTAAAGAGGAATGTTACTCAATTACTCGCATGGTTTCTATCTGAGACGAGCCAACAACAGAACGTCTTAGTTGTGAAGTGTTAAGGATAGAACCTGAGCAAAACCTTAATACCCTTCACAATAAGATACCTCTTTCATGTGATGATTAAAACCTTCCAAAACAAATCATCAACAGAACACACACAAAAACAAAAACAGAAAACATCTCTTGACCACAAATGCAGAAACTGTGAGCAGTACACAGAAGTAGACACGACTTCCTCCCATGCTGTGTGTTTCTAAATCACCTGTCTGCAATTCCTCCGGTGTAGTCAAAGACCTCCCTTCCTTTACTCCCTTGTCTCATGTCTGGCCAGGCCCAGCCCTTCATCCCTGATCCAATTGTTTGTCAGGCATTGCCAGCAGCTCCTCTGTGACCTCTCATGCTTCCAAATGTGATTTCTAGGGGAGATCTTGGCTGGCTGGGCGCTTGAGTCGTGAGTGAGAGGTTTTCAATTTGTGTGGAAAGGTGCTGGGAAGAGAAAAGATTTGTGGTCTGTGAGTCGAGAGAATTTATTTTTCTCACTTTCAAATACTTTTGTAAACATTTCTTACAAACCATACATGGAAACATAATTAATCATGTCATTGTGTGCAAAACTTCAGCTGTAAAAATGTAAAAATACACAAACACGCACACCTATATGCACACGAATTTACATATGTAAACACACACGCACGTGCACGCATACACACACACACACACACACACACACACACACACACCACACACACACACACACACACACTACACTCACTCACACACACACACACACACACCACACACACACACACACACACACATGCACACACATGCACGCGCGCATGCACACACACACACACACACACACACACACACACACACACACACACACACACACACACACACAACGTTCATGTAAACAGGAAGCCGGGGGGAGTACACAAACACTAGAGAGAAACAAAAAGCTTACCAAACAGCGTAATAGTGACCCCTTTACATGCATCAGGTTCTGAAGAAACATCAATTGCCTCTGAACTAGTAGTATTTGATCACAATTTTTTGTACAATACTTTGAATGCTTTTGTGTCTGAACGGTATGAAATCTGGTCTTTAACAGTAGGCAGGATACTGTGAGATATATTGTGAGATGACATTTTGCAGACTGTTCGTGTGATACATCTTTATGACGTACGAGAAAATATACCTATGGGTATCTGACAACATAATACAAACAGGAATACATGAGGCATCATCCAAATGAAATATGAATCCGCTTATAAGAAGATAATTTGCTTTCAATGGGGTCAGTTAAGTGACAGCCAGTTTTATTGAGAACAGAAATTATGCTTAGATTACATGATTATGAGCTATGGCAGGAGAAATGTTAATGGAGTCATGACCGTTTTTAGAAACACACATTAAAAACATGAAACTCTGTTTTGTAGTTTGGTGTGAACATTTCAATGAAAGGATAGGAACCTATATTCTGTAAAGATGTTTTCAGCTCGAGTCCCTTGAGAAATATAACAACATTGTGCTCTGACCTTTAGAACAGGAGCTTCACAAATCCCTGAAAGCTAATCCTTGAAACTTACCCAAAAGACAAGAACAGCATAACACAGGGGAAACTACTCTTTATCTTTCTTGCATCTTATTCTCAATTCCCGTCGACAAGCTCTGCTGTTTGGCCATAGCGCCATTCTGTTGTTGTTTTTTCTGTATATTGGCTGGACAGGTCGAACCATCGACCCTTAATCCACTTGTGATGCAGACTCAGCAGGTATACTTCCCCACTTGCCTCTTCCTGTCCTAGCACGATTCTTCTGGGAATTTCAGACATGCAGGGCACGTCCTTTGTAAAGTGAAAGGCTTTAATCTGTGGGCAAAGTGAAGGTGATAAAAAGAGGTGGACATTGTGCCGGAAGTGACGTTTGGTCGACACTTTGTATACCATTGGGTCTGACTGGGGAGATTGTGTTCTGTTCAGTAGAGAAGACAAAATGATGTGTGATTTGAAGGAGAGGGGAGGAGAGAGAATAAACAGATACTAAGTGTTTAAGGTGTGTGTGTGTGTGTGTGTGTGTGTGTGTGTGTGTGAGTGTGTGTGTGTGCGCGCGCATGCGCGCGCGCGGACGCGCGCGTGTGTATGTGTTTCAGCGTGCTTTGAGTTTTGGGACAACATGATAAAACTGGATCAAATGAAATATAGATTTGGGAAATCAGAATCGGAGAAAGAACACCTGATGGGCTTCACAGGGTGAAAAATAACTAAGTATTTTTGTAATCTAGAAAAAAAGACATTTTGTTAGTAAACAGATGTTGAAATCAGTGACAGATCAAGGAAATGTGTTGTCAGAAACAGATGAAATGCTAGAAGTGACCAGATCATACTACGAGCATTTGTATGAAAAAGAGACGTAATCGATATTGATATCAGCAAGTACATTCTAAATCTACCACAGTTAAATAAAAATGAATCAGAACAATTAGAAGGATTGATTACTCTCCAAGAAGCATCAGAAGCCCTGCAGAACATACAGAATGACAACATCTGGCACCGATGGAATGACAGTCAATTTTTATAAGTTCTTTTGGACACAAATAGGAGAGTTTGTAATCAGATCTTTAAACGAAGGTTTTATAAACAAAGAGATGTCAGAGTCTCAAAGAGAAGGAATAATCACATGCCTACCAAAAGCAGACCAAGAAAGTTTTTAAGAAATTGGAGACCAATTTCAGTGTTAAATGGTTCATACAAAATAGGCGCCACATGTATTGCTAATAGAATTAAGACTGTTCTACCTTATTCAATTAATGAAGATCAAACAGGTTTTATCCCTGGACGATATATTGGAGAAAATATACGAACAATGTATGACTTAATGTTTTACCTCGAGAAACATTCTCTACCTGGCTTACTAGTATCAGTCGACTATCAGAAGGTGGTTGATTCGATAAACTGGTCATATATGAATAAGGTACTTAAAGCTTTTGGGTTTCGGGAAAATATATGCTGCTGGGTTTCAGCATTTTATAAAAACATAAAATCCTTTGTGATTGTGAACGGGAAAGTATCTCAGGGTTTTGAAATACAAAAAGGGTGCTGTCAGAGCGATCCCATTTCACCATATTTATTTCTTTTCTGTGCAGAAATTTTAGCATGTAAAATCAGGGAAGACGATATAATAAAGGGCATTACAATACTCGATACGGTTTTTAATATTAGCCAGTTTGCAGATGACACAGTATTTACATTAGAAGGAGATAGAATGTCATATGAAAAGTTGTTTGAGACTCTTAGAGAGTTTGAAGCTTTTTCAGGACTTAAACTGTATTATGAAAAAAAACCTGTAAATATATGGTTAGGAAGACTGAAGAATTCAAAATGTCAGTATCTGCCCGAAAGGAAAATGAAATGGAACCCACCCAAATATAAAATATTAGGAATTTGGTTCACAGACGATGTATCAAAAATGACAGAAATGAACACAGCAGATAAATTTAATGAAGTCAAACGGTTGTTCAGAATTTGGTCAAACCGTATATGTACACCCCTCGGCAGGATTGCAATACTGAAGTCCATGATACTTTCAAAACTCATATACCTGTGGATTCTGTTACCAAACCCTCCCGAAAACGAAATAAACCAGCTTCAGAAACTATGTTTTGAATTTATATGGAATAAAAGAAAAACCTGACAACACCAAAAGGAAATATGCAGTACATGCTGTCGAAAATGGCGGTATAGGTGTACCTCACGTAGAGAAATATATACAAGCCCTAAAAATGACCTGGGTAAAAAAAAGTATATATCACAAATCCAAAATGGAAAAAGATATTAAGTGCTATGTGCCCAGAAATAGATTTATTTGACGTTTACGGACCTAAACAATTTCTCATTAACAAAAAAAAGTAATGAGTTTTGGAAAGATGTTTTCACTTCATATGTTAACTTTGCAGATCAGGTAAACTTAACCGCTTCGCATAAGGTATTAGCAGAGCCGTTATTTTGTAATGCTAAGTTCAGAGAAGTCATGAATTTAAAAAACTGGATAGCAAAGCAGATATACCTAGTTAAAGATTTTGGCAATGAAGATGGAAGCTTTCTCGATTACAAAATGTTCTCTGAAAAATATGATATTACAGTAAATCATCTGGATTATATGGGATGTATATCATCAATAAAAAGTTATTTAAGAAGTACAAATATTAACATAACGAACAACAACTATAATCCAAGAGCAAAGGCACTGCAAATGATATCTGGAGTTAAAAAAGGATCGAAAATCTGCTACAGCACTCTCATGGAAAAAATAACCATCTTTGATATTAGCTCCTTTACAAAATGGGAAAATAAATTAAGCTGTTTAATAGATCGGGAGCAAGTATCAAAACAAGTAAAACAAATTAAAGAAATTAAACTAAAATGGTTCCAAATAAGAATTTGTCATAATATTCTTGTTACAAATTACATTGTAAAGAAGATGGGAATTCTTGTCAGCGATCTGTGTACATTCTGCGAAACCGACACTGATTCAATCATTACCTATGGCAATGTCAGTTTGCAAAACACTTTTGGGGGTAACTGTAACAAATATTGAAAGAAAAATGTGAACATTGCAGCAGAATGAATTTTGATATGGAGCTGGTTCTGTTTGGAAACGATGAATATACGAAAACAGATGAGGTGTTTGACCACATTATTTTATGGGCTAAACATCATATATACAGATGTAGAATAAACAAAATAAAACCAACTATCAAACACTTCCTGAGATATATTAACAACGTATATAAGATAGAAAAATATAATCATTGTTTAGAAATGAAGTATATAGAATTTAAGAGAAAATGGTGTCCCTTTGAAAAACTTGTTGATGTTTCTAATGTAATGACATAAAGGAGTGGAAAACAAAAGATGGCAGTAATTGGTCGACAGCAACAGCTACATTTAAGAAATTTTAGAAAACTTTTTCCTGATTGTGTGATTGTATCTAATGACTGTTACCTGCATGATCAGGCATAGTGGATCTACATGTTCCTTGATTGCCTTGTAGATGAAAAAAGTAGTGTATTTGTGACTCGTTCCTTACTGGTTTTTGTTTGCTTGTTTGTTTATTTTATTCTTTTTTTTTTTTTTTTTTTTGGGTGGGATGTTTGTTTGGTTTTTTTTTAATTGAACTGGTAGAATACGTTTTGTCCAGTATGTCTTTATGTGTGTATGTCAATATTTCTCTACCCCCTCCCCTTCTTGATTTTGCATATTCATTCATATGCGTGTTGTTAATATTTGTTTGCTGTTATTGGAAACCCAATTTAAAACATTAATTCAAAAGAACAGCTGACATAATGTATGAAAAGCTCAGTAACGTTCAGTGTCAATGGAGTCATAAAGATAAGATGTTCGCATGACTTGGGGAGGAATGGATGTTCAGTTATATAAAATGGCACACTACTGTGAGATACATTGGTATAATACATTATATATACCTAACCCTTTCAATGACACCAAACAACAAGCAGAGGAAATTCACAATAATAAAAACAATGGTTAATATTGTGTAATTCTAATTAGTGTCTAAATGACAGTTGCATTCTACACGAGCCTTGTTCAGTCTCAGTCATGTTGAAAATAACACTCAGCATACAGCTGTAATATTTGGAAATTACTTCTACAGAAACACAACACCAAATGTTTTAAAAACACCCATTACTACAGAACCTTTGCAAAAATCCCGATCGAGCGCAGAAGCAGAAAACATGATTTGAACACAGCAGCAGAATACATAAATCTAACAAAGAAGCAATAAAGAGCAATAAAGTACAGAAGCCAAAAGCATCAATAAAACAGAAGCTGAAGACATCAATGAAACACTGAAGCAGACGCTATTTCCTATCGTCCACTGTCCGTCTAAATCGCCTGTCTACAGACCCTCCCGTTCAGTCAAAGACCCGTTCCTTTTTTTAAGCCTCTTTTTTCTTTAGGCCAGACACAACCTTTCTCCCTCAGTTCAATTATCACTTCGACGTTGTCATGGACTCTCCTCTTCTCCTTCCAGGTGCGATTAAAATGCGCGCGCGTGTGGTGTGTGTGTGTGGGGTGTGTGTGTGGTGTGTGTGTGTGTGTGTGCGTGCGTGTGTGCGCATGTGTGTGCGCAGGTCCATGTGTGTTTTTGTTGCCCTGTGACCTCTTATCCTTTTCAGGTGTGATTGAAATGTGTGTGTGTGTGTGTGTGTGTGTGTGTGTGTGTGTGTGTGTGTGTGTGTGTGTGTGCCTTGGGGAAAAGATAAATAGCCTAGAGACAGGAATGTATGAGTTAAACATAAGATAGAAAAGAAATCATTAAAAGTGTATGTTGTGTACTTATTGGAAACGTGAAAAAAAATCGTGAGCAATCGTTCTCATAGAATCATACAATTCACTTGGATACAAAAATAATGCATTTCTAATAGATACGTAAAAGAAATCAACAACACAGAGATCCGGTTGTTCTAGATAAATGCATCCTTTCTACTAAATGTAAAAGCAGGAAATAAGCTCTGCATCTTAGATTAGAAACATATATTATATGCTGATATTTGATTTGAGGGATTGAATGACTTCACAATTAGATGAATTCCATGCACACTATTTCAGTCTGATCTTAGCTGGAAAGAAATGAAAATAGTCTGTGTAATTGTTTGGTACAGGATTTTCACAATCTGACACTTAGAGTTTAAAACTTTCTTTTATGTTACATTAAAACTTTCACAGGAATTCCAGTTTGAGGTTGATGCAGTATAGTTTTACTGGATCCAGACAGAATGGAGAAGCATGACATATCAAAAGAACACAGAAGCAGATAAAAGCAATATAGTACAGAAGTGAAAAAATCGACAGAATACAGAAGCAGAGCACCCCAGTTAAATTCAGAAGCAGATGCTATATCCAGCTGTTCTCTGCCATTACGATAATTAATACAGGGTTGTATAGCCTTAAATCATAGAAAATGGAACAGGAAAAAGAAGAAATATATTCTAGGTTCAATATTGATACTGTCATAAAATGTGGTCCATGATCTATTCATTTGAGTAGGTAGAATGCATTGGTCTGGTCGTTCTTGGGTATGCCATGGAAATTATATGACAATATACCTACTCAAGACTCTCGTTGCTAAAAGGCAAGCAGTGATTAAATTGAGCATATCAAGTGTGAACTCATGGGTTATGTATTGTCTGTCAGTGCTACAGCCTGAATTATAGGGTAGACAGTTGGGATTCAATGCTAATGCTTTTATTCTCAGTCACGATGGAAATACACAAGCATAATGCTGTGTTCTCTTGAACACACACTCCACAAATCTCCTAAACTAACTGTTTAAAGTGTCATGCCGACGAGAACAGTTAGATCGGCGTTCTTTTCCTCCACTTGTCTGTATTTTTAATCACCTGTCCGCAAGCTCTCCTGCTCTTCTGCTGTTCTTTTGTTTGTTCAGTCTGTTATCTGGCCCGCCCACACCAGCACCCCTTAATCCACTTATGAGTCAGACAGTGCTGGGAGGTCCCCTCTGACGCCTGCCTCTCTCTTCTCTCTCTCTCTCTCTCTCTCTCTCTCTCTCTCTCCCTCTCTCTCTCTCTGTCTTCGTCTCAATCTCACTCCTTGTGTCTTCTGTGTGTGATTTCTCAAGGGATCTTCACCATGCAAAACACGTCAGCTGTTAGTGCGAAGTTGTAATTGGTGCAGAATGCGAGGGTGCTCGGAAGGCAGAAACAGCAGATTTGTAAACAGTGACGTTCTGTCAATACCTTAAATTGTTTTTGATCTGACAGTGTAAAGTTTGGGGGGTAGGATTTGCACTGAATAAAAAAGTGAGTTATAAGTGTGTGTGTGTGTGTGTGTGTGTGTGTGTGTGCGTGTGCGTGTGTTTGTGTATGTGTGTGCATGTGTGTGTGTGTGTGTGTGTGTGTGTGTGTGTGTGTGTGTGTGTGTGTGTGTGTGTGCGTGCTCATGCACATTTTGACGAAGACAAAAGCAGTGTAGAAACTAAAATGTATGAGCTGAAGGTTTGTTTGGGGAGGAAAAATAAATATAATATCTTTATGTTATGCAAAATATAAACAAAAGCTATATGCAGTAGTTTGAAAACAACCATGCACATAAGATTGTACAAAAGCTATATGCAGTAGTTTGAAAACAACCATGCAAATAAGATTGTATTCTCTTTTGTATGTGGAAAATTCAGTCACTTGATATGGTTGAAAAATGAATAATACCTAGATCTGGTTGTTCTAGAGAAAGGCGTACCCTTTAAAAGAATATATAAGCTGTAAACAATCAGCAAACTGAACACATGATACAGATGATACTGGAACCAGATACTGCAATACTATGAGTTCTAAGTGTGTGTGTGTGTGTGTGTGTGTGTGTGTGTGTGTGTGTGTGTGTGTGTGTGTGTGTGTGTGAATCCTATGTAGTCTGTATCGTTTAATGACATGAAAATCAGACGAATTCCACATACTGTTTCAGTTTCACTTAAACTAAAAATCAGAATTGAACAGTTTGTAGTGTGCATTATAGCAATTCCACAAAACCTAGACACTCAACATGTTCAAACTATGCCATAATACAACATTTACAGAAATTATTACACCAACTGAGGTTAGGAACCTAAAATTTCAACAGGATGCAAAGAAAAAAAAAATAAATGAAATAAAGAAAAAGAATAATAATTAATAAATGCAGAGACACAGAATGCATTAACAGGACACAAAAACAGAAAGCATCAACTGAACACAGATGCAGACATTGTTTGCTCTTGTCGTCGTCCGTCTTGCTAAATTGCCTGTCTGCAAGCCCTCCTGTTTGGTCAAAGACATCTCTATTTTTGTTCGCTCTCTCTCTCTCTCTCTCTCTCTCTCTCTCTCTCTCTAAAAGTGGCCAGTGTGTATACAACTAAAACAGTCAGTGGTGATAACAGTGTGACAAATAATGAAGCTGTCCGTGGTGTGGACAGTGAAATAGACAATTGTGGTGACAGTGCAACGATGAGTGAAGCAGACAGATGTGTTGACAGTGTGACAGTGAATGAGCCCGTCAGTGATAGTGACAGAGTGATGACGAACGAAATAGAGAGTGGTACTGACAAGAGGAGTGACACTATGATGTCAAATGACACAGGCTGTGGTGGTGACGGTAGTGGTGAAAGTGTTATAGAGAATGAATCACATCGTGGTGGCAACAGTGTGACAGCGAGTGAATTGGACGGAAATAGAAACAGTGTGGCAGCGAGTGAATTTGACGACAATGGAGATAGTGTGACGGCGAATGGATCAGACAGTGATAGTGACAGTGTGACGACGTATCAATTAGTTAGGGACGGTGATAGAATGTCGGCGAGTGGTACAGACACTGAAAAAGATACGGAGTGGGCGAATGATTGTGACGGAAGTGTTAACAGTGACAGCTCGTATTGCCGTGATTTTGGTACTACGAATAAATTTGTAAATAGTTTTTCCTTCCTCCATTGGAATGTATGTGGGTTGTTTAATAAATTAGACAATTCACACTTCATTCAATTTATTTCTTCTTTTGATTTTGCTTGTTTGGTTGAAACGTTTGTTGAAAATTTTGAATCAAGTTTATTTAAAGATTATAAAATATTCGTTAAACCAGCTGTCAAACTTACAAGGCAAGGGAGAAGTTCAGGAGGAATAATTTGTTTGATACGGAAATATCTTCTTCCATATGTGCATGAGGTTGATTGTGAGAGTCCTTATTCTATGACATTTATACTTGATAAAGGATTTTTTGGTCTACATAAAAATGTTTTACTTGTATGTGCGTATGTTCCTCCTGAAAATTCGCCATATTATACTATCAATGGTTTCGACAATGGCATTGACCTGTTGGAAAATTGTGTTGTGAATACGTTGTTGTCTTTGGAAGACACTGAAATACTGTTATGTGGTGATATGAATGCCAGAACGTCTGATAAATTCCCAATACTTTTAGATGAGCTTGAATTACATGTTGTTCATAATAAGAATGATAATTGTATAAAACGAACTTCTCAAGATAAAATCTTAAATGCATATGGAAAGAAATTTTTGGATATGTGCACTGTTTTGGGACTGTACATTTTAAATGGAATGTGCAATGGCGACCTTGAAGGTCGTTTTACATATATTTCTGATGCAGGATGCAGTGTAAATGATTATTTTTTGTTGTCAAGAAACGGTTTTGAGCTTCTTTGTGAACAGTTAACTCTTACTGTTGTGGAAAGATTTGAATCCGATCACATGCCCCTTGTATTACGTATTGCCAAACAAAAGGAAGAGAAATGCACAAATAATGACTCGAATGATCAAAATAACCAGTTTATTGTTAAATATTTCTGGAACAAGGATTATGCCCTAGTATTCAATCGTTCCATGTGCTCTCAAGATGTTAAAGAGAAGATGGCAACAGCAGAAGGTCTTATACATAGTGATGTAAATGAAGCGATACGCAGATTTGAGGTGATCATGAAAGATCAAGCTGAAATTATGAAGAAAAAGGCAGTTTTAAATAAAAGTATTCCTAGTGATGATAGTTGGTATGATAAGGACTGTAAAACATCAAAACGTAAAATGCTTAGTTTGTGGAGAAATTTTTGTATAACTTTGGATAAAGATGATCGAGTCGCGTTCTGTGTTGCAAGACGTGAATATAAAAATCTAAATAAAAGGAAAAAGAAAGAACACAATGATTCATTGCTAAATGTATTGATTAATTCTGTGAAGAGTCAACAGGAATTTTGGGAAACTGTACACAAGATTGCAAGGAAAAGATTTCAATTGTCAAATAATATCTCTGTAACTGAATGGTTCGATCATTTTAGAAGCTTGTTGGAGAAAAATGAAGAAAATAATATTACAGAGAACATAGTTCACGAATATGAGGAGGAATTTCCGTACGAAAGAGCAATATCTCGAGAAGAAGTGTTGCTCGCAATCAGAAAATTGAAAAATGGAAAATCTGCTGGCCCTGATGGTTTAATTGGTGAATTTTTTAAATATTCTGGCGAGTCCGTCTTGAATTTCTTAGTGAAGTTGTTTAACTTCCTCTTCGATAGTGGCGCTTACCCTGACAGCTGGAAAGAATCTATAATTGTACCCCTGTTCAAGAAGGGTGATGTTAACAATGTAAATAATTATAGAGGTATTTCATTATGCAATATTTGTAGCAAACTTTACAGCTCGGTTATTAATAGTAGGTTGTATGAATGGGTAATTCAACACAATATAACTGGAGAGCATCAGGCGGGGTTTAAAAGAGGTTATTCTACAATTGATCATATATTTACCCTGCTTGCTGCTGTTCAAAAACAACTCGTAAAGAATCAGAAGTTATATGTTGCCTTTGTGGATTTTGAAAAGGCTTTTGATTCCATTTCTCGAAAATTGTTATGGCCTGTTTTGTTAAAAACTGGAATCAGGGGTAAGTTGTACAGTACAATAAAGAGTATGTATTGTGAGGTAAAGGCAAAAATACGATCAGGCGCAAAATTATCGGAATTCATCAAGTGTACAAGTGGGGTTAAACAAGGAGATGTCTGTAGTCCGATTTTATTTTCCTTATTTATTAATGAGTTAGCCTTAGAAATAATTGAAAATGGCCGTCATGGAGTAACTTTTGATCTTTTAGAATTGTTTGTGCTGCTTTTTGCCGATGATATTATTTTAATTTCAGTATCAGTGGTTGGTCTCCAGAGACAACTAAATAATTTGTATTCTGCAGCAGGTAGACTAGAACTAAATGTTAATATGAATAAGACCAATATTGTTGTATTTCGTAAAGGAGGATATTTAGCCCGCACTGAAAAATGGACCTATGGAGGTGAGAGAATACATGTGATTAATGCTTACAAATACCTTGGTATTTATTTTACAACGAAACTTAGTTTTGGTTTTGCTTGTCAAGATATAGTCAATAGAGCCAAGAAGGCGGTCAATAGTATTTTTCATATTTTGTACAAGTTAGAGTGTAACTCGTTCAGTGTTTTTACAAAATTGTTTGATTCACAGGTACAGCCAATTTTACAATATGGTGCAGAAGTATGGGCTTTTGACAAAGGTGCCTTAATTGAAAAAGTTCACCTGTATGCGCTGAAGCGCTTTTTGAATGTAGACAGTAGAACGCCCAATGATCTGGTTTATGGTGAACTTGGACGATATCCAATTTATTTAAATTCCTATTTGAAATGTATAAAATATTGGCTCAAGTTAACAAGAATGAATGACAATAGGATACCCTTTAAAGGTTACAGGGTACTGTTGAGTTTAGATGATAACGGTAAAAGAACATGGGCTTCCCATGTTCGACTGTGTTTGAATTCATATGGATATGGTTTTGTTTGGGATAACCAAGGTGTAGAAAATATATCAGAATTTCTGAATTGTTTTAAACAGAGGATTATAGATTGCAGGTGGCAGGACTGGCATGACCATATGTATAATAGCGATAGATTTGCTCAGTATAAACTCTTTAAATCGACATATAGCTTAGAACCTTACATTGGGATAAAAATGAATAGATTTATCAAATGTGCACTGACAAAATTTAGATTTGGCGTGTCTGATATCGCATGCCATCGCCTCAGGTATAGAAATGTTGCTGAAAATGAACAGATGTGTCGACTTTGTAACAGAGCAAGAGAAGATGAAATACATTTTTTGTTTTGCTGTCCTGCTCTGAGTGATCTTAGAATAAAATTTATTCAACCCAAATATTACACCGAACCATGTAATTTCAGACTAATTCTCTTGCTGTCAACAAGGAATGAGAATACACTTTGGAAATTAGCCATGTATATTTACGAAGCAAATAAGAGAATTCAGACAGTAATGGCTTAATGTACTCTGCGTTTTGTAACATATCTACATTTTTTCATGATTTCATTGTGTTATGTATTAGGAATGTTGTATGATCAATGTATGAATACCCCTTCAGTATGGGGCTGTGGCCTTAAACTGAATAAAACATTCGCATTCGCATTCGCATTCGCATTCTCTCTCTCTCTCTCTCTCTCTCTCTCTCTCTCTCTCTCTCTCTCTCTCTTGGTCTGGCCAAACCGAACTTCCAGCCCTCACATCCAATCGTCTGTCAGGCGTTGCCATGAACTCCTCTGTGACCTCTCATGCTTCCACGTGTGATTTCTCAGGAGAGTTGGGCAGGGAAGGTGCTTGAGTAGTGAGTGAGATGTTTTAACTTGTGAGCAAGGGAACGGTGTTCGGGGTAGGGTTGCACAGTCGGTGAACACTGACTTTTGGTGAACACTTTGGATAATGTTGGAACAGGGTGAATTTGTCCTAGGTTCTTGTCAGAATAGTATGTTTGTGTTATTTTCAGGAGATTGATATGCATCGACTTAATGATTAAAGTGTGGAACGTGAGATGAGGATGTAATGGTGGAGTGGGGAGTAATTAAACAGGATCACGAGAAGATCTGATTTAAGAAAACAGAATAGAAGATGTAATCGTCCTATAACAGTTTGAACGGAGTGACCGAGGACAAGATGAGTATGGAAAGGCTCCGTAACTTTGACACTTTTAGGAAATGACTTGGAGATATACCATACAGACATGTGTTGCTTTTAGGAAATGACTTGGAGATATACCATACAGACATATGTTGCTTTTAGGAAATGACTTGGAGATATACCGTACAGACATATGTTGCTTTTAGGAAATGACTTGGAGATATACCATACAGACATATGTTGCTTTTAGGAAATGACTTGGAGATATACCATACAGACATATGTTGCTTTTAGGAAATGACTTGGAGATATACCATACAGATATATGTTGCTTTTAGGAAATGACTTGGAGATATACCATACAGTCATATGTTGCTTTTAGGAAATGACTTGGAGATATACCATACAGATATATGTTGCTTTGAGGCCCATGTATCCCATTTACGAAAAGCCAAACAGTACAACAATGTCACATGTCGTTTATGTCATGGACTCTAGCATGTTGTTTGATCTGAGACTCTATGTAACGGGGTGTTACTCCCATATACATATATACATATATATATATATATATATATATATATATATATATATATATATGTGTGTGTGTGTGTGTGTGTGTGTGTGTGTGTGTGCGTGTGTGTGTGTGTGTGTGTGTGTGTGTGCGTGCGCGCGCGTGCGCACGCAAGTGTGTCTGAGTTAAGTTAGAAGCACATCAACATGATGCAGTCGTCTCTGGAAAAGGAATTCCACAATTCCTGCCCTAAAATCTAGTATATCCAAAAAAAAAACTCAAAAGCATCTGAAGAGTCCAGAGGGAACTGTCATTTCCTCTTGTTACCTGTCGTTCTTAAGCACCTTTCTGCAAGCTCCCCTGTTTTGCCCCAGTTCTGTGTGATTGGTGTTTGTGCCGTCTGGCCAGTGCAACTGCCAATTCCTAATCCAGGTGACCCAGGCATTGCTGAAGGCTCGCCTCTGACCACCCTTGTATGTTTTCCTTTTCTTCTGGAGATCTCAGGACATGCGAGACAGATCAGCTGTGAGTAAAACGATTCAATTTGAGGCGACAGCGAAGGTGGTTGGAAGGCAAAGATGTTCGGGATGTCGGTAGTGATGTTCAGTCAGAACGTTTAACACCATTTGGGTTTGAGGGGTGATGTTGTGGTCTTGTAGAGTAGGCAGGATGATACAAGGCATTCTTTAGGGGAACAGTGTGCAGATACAGATTGTACAAAGCGTGCGAGTGTGTGTGTGTGTGTGTGTGTGTGTGTGTGTGTGTGTGTGTGTGTGTGTGTGTGTGCTTGGGAAATGATAATAAAAAATCCATTCATACGTTATCTAGAGGAGACAGAGAAAGAACACGTGACGGACAGATCTAGTTGCAAAGTGAGACGACTGCAGGCGGAAATCTAAACAAATCTTAAATAAATGTTAGCGAACCGCCCAGAGAAACGTGGACAAACGAGTCACAAGACAAAACACAACGCGTTTCGACCTGTTTGATCTTCTTCAGGTGAGACACAAACGAATTATATAACGAAAATTCACTTAGCTTTGATCGCTTCAGATCGCTTCAGAGTTCAGCGCAAGGAAGAAGGCGTTGAATGACAACGAGGCTGTTGGAAGGGAAATAATGTGTGAGTCAAAGTCGTAATGATGATAATAATATTTCTGATAGGAATACTAATAATGGTCGAAATATTGAAGAAAAAAAAAGACAAGATTACTACCAATCTTGGTGTCAATAAGTATGGGTATGGGAGAAAGGAGAGTGGGTTAGAGGATTCTTAAACAAACCTAAATGGTGTTAAGAATCCTCTAACCCACTCTCCTTTCTCCCATACCCATACTTATTGACACCAAGATTGGTAGAAATCTTGTCTTTTTTTTTCTTTTTCTTTTTTCTATTTTTGGTCAATATTTTGACCATTATTAGTATTCCTATCAGTAATATTATTATCTTCATTACGACTTTGACTCACACATTATTTTCCTTCCAACAGTCTCGTTCTCATTCAACGCCTTCTTCCTTGCGCTGAACTCTGAAGTGATCTGAAGCGATCAAAGCTAAGTGAATTTTCGTTATTTTATTCGTTTGTGTCTCACCTGAAGAAGACCTAAGAGGTCGAAACGCGTTGTGTTTTGTCTTGTGACTCGTTTGTCCACGTTTCTCTGGGCGGTTCGCTAATATTTATTTAAGATTTGTTACGTGACAGACAGTTTGTTGCAGTACGAAAACTTTGCTTGCGCTGGCTATGATGGAATAATTAAGATGTATTCACACGAATATGAGAGGAATGCATACACAGCTGGATATAAGAGAGAAACATAAGGTACAGAAACGTTACTCTCTGTACACAGTATCATCTTTTATCTAATTACGTTTTGAAGTAACTATGCTTCTGAAATTAGATACAAAACATGTATTCCATCAGTGTGTATAGACGCTTGAATTACGTAGTACACAGTTCCAAGTTTTGAGTGTCAATCAACTCTTTGAGAAATGGTAATACAGTTATGTACTAGCTGGAAAGAACTTCCACAGAAGCCCAAGCTCCAGTGTTTTGAGCTGACTCTGGTGCAATAACAAAACCTTCACAAGAAGCTAGAATAAGCACAAAAGGAGAAGACGTCAATGTAAGAAGCAAAGACCGCATTCCATCTGTCCTGTGCCTTTCTACATCACCTGCCTGTGGGTCTTACTGGTTAGTCACAGTCCCGTTCCTGTCATCTTATAGTCATCTGTCCTGTGCCTTTCTACATCACCTGCCTGTGGGTCTTACTGGTTAGTCACAGTCTCGTTCCTGTCATCTCATAGTCTGCCTTCTTTCATCAGGCCAGCCCCAATCTTTGTCTCCTAATTCAGTTCTCTGTCAGAGGTTGCCCTCAGCTTTCCCGAGGCCGCTCGTGCTTCCACATGTGATTTTCTGCGAGGTCTTTGGCAAGCAATATGCCTGAGTTCTGAATGAGATGCTTCAGCTTGTAGGCAAAGGAAAGGTGGTGGGAAGCAAACGTGCGTGTGTGAGAAGTACTGTTTGGACACCCATGAGTCAAAACAGGGTGAATTTTGCTCTTGGAGAGTTGATGGAGTAGCATAAGGTATTATTGGGGAAAGAATGTACGGCTGCTGTATATAGGAATGTGTTTGTGTAGTAAAGGAGAATGACCATAAAGACGGGGTCAAATAATGTATAGATTTGGGACAATGGTATAGGAGAAATGCTCAAAACATTTGGCTTTAAGTTAATCTTTACGAATCAATTCCAATGAGCAAGTGGAGAAAAATGTGCAGACTTTTTGTACTTGAAGGGTATGACATAAATCTATAAGACATGTAGCTGTCCTTTTCTAGTTATATCAACTGTCAATCCTGTTCAGCCATGTGTTTCAAAGTATCACGCAGACGAGCTAAAGAGAGCAGAGAAGAAGGTACTATTTCTCCACATTGTCTGTATGCCTTTATCACAATTGCCTGTTCTGTCCGGCCACAGGTCCATATCTTTTCTTCTATCATCCTGCCAGCATAAATCATTTATATTTAAACCTTTTGTAACACAGGAATTGCTGTCTGACCTCTCCCTAATCTAAATCTAAATTGTCTGGAAAAATGTTAATTGTAAGTGGACTATTTTGATATGTGCACAAAGGGAAGAGGACAGAAGTCGAAAAGTGTTGTAGTAGTGACGTTAGATCAATACGCTGTGTATCAATGGATCTGATGGGGTGAGATTTGGGTTTTTGAAGTGTAAGCAAGATAGTATGGCATATCATTTGGGGTGAATAATGTGCAGATACTGGATGTTTTAGGTGTGTAGGCCTGGATGGGGGGAGGGGGGGTGCAAGACAATAAACTGTCAAAATACTGACGTTGGAAATTGGAACTGAAGAAAGAATACATAATGTTTAGTTCAATGAAAGAACACATGATGTTTAGTTCATTTGTGGCATGAAAGCTTTCTTGGGGGGGTATGGTTTTAATGAAGTCTCTCATTTAAGGTTACATTCTAATGAGTATGGGAAGTAAGCATTTACAGTTATAAAATAAAACAGAAAAAGATATTCAGGCACTTGATTGCTCAGTGTAAAAGATATTCAGGCACTTGATTGCTCAGTGTAAAAGATATTCAGGCACTTGATTGCTCAGTGTAAAAGATATTCAGGCACTTGATTGCTCAGTGTAAAAGATATTCAGGCACTTGATTGCTCAGTGTATGATCGTATTTCCTTCAATGAAAAAAAAACAGGCAGAACACAAACTGTGCAACAGAAACTTTAAACAACGTATATATTGGGTGCTTAATATCAGTGTTTACATTTCTTGGTAGACATTTCAGTTCCATTGACGGATCTTTGGTCTCAGTCAAGTCAGATAAAAATTATCTTTTTCTCTCGTCTGTGCCACTCTAGTGGCATTATTCCCATACCACCCATCCCGGCTCCCCAAACACAGCCACCTCACAGCTTGTACCACTGCAGCCCAGGTACTGGCAATCCACAGGGTCAATGTCAAGTCGTCATGAGGCAACTTATCAGAGGAGTCACTCAGTGGTGTTCTGTGATGCTTGCTCTGATCCAACATACGCAGGTCATGTCCCCTGCTGACGACAGTGGTTAGTCACGGAACCAGTGTATGTGTGCGTCCCCCTGCGGTTGGACGCCACCCCATCAGTCCAGCGTCAGTCTCCATGAACCTGCCAATACTGGCGACCTTGACACGAATCCACCAAAGGCATGGACGTGTGGAAGACATCAAAGCTGAAGTCACGTTGAGAGCAGGGCGTACAGGACACAGAGTTTCGGACTCTTTTCTTCTCATGTTGACTGAGGTGGAGGATGGAGATGGTGCCATGGAGCTCCATTGGTCCGAGACTGCATGACAGGGCTGTACTGTGTGCTTGCTTTCATTAAATAATATACCTGCTTTAAACAGGCCTGAGAAATACATGCATCTATTGTGTTAGGAAATTTGACCATCATTGTCAGAGACATTTAGGTAGGTAAAACTCGTCAGGGTGGTACCAGTCTTCCCAATCAGCCCATAGCAATGTCTGCTCATTGATAAAAAGAAATCTCACAAACATCAACGGCTCTAATGAGAATCACACCCACTGCCTCCCAGCCAGGAATCTGCAATGCTTACACGGTGGCTGGTCAATTCATCATAGTTCTGTAATATCTCGAATGGCCTCCAGAGAAACCCAACCTTTGACATTAAAAAGGGTATTTTATGTAATACGTCAGCCTTCAATGAAATCGCGATTGTACAAAGAGGCATGAGACAGCAGAATAAGCACACAGAAAAAAAGTTGGTAGAATAGAAGAATGGAGACAGACGCAGAGACCATCTGTTGAAAACAGAAGCGGAGGCTGTTCTCTCCCTGTGCTTTGCCTTTCTATGTTGCCTGTGTGCAAGGTCCTCCTGTGTGGTTGAAAACCTGTTCCTTTCTTATTCAGTTTCATTTTTTTTTAGCCAGTCCAGCCCAAACTTCTGTTCCTTAATGCAATTGTCTGTCAAGCGTTGCCATAAGCTCCCCTGTGACTTCTCATGCTTCGACGTGTGATTTCTCACGAGATATTAGGCCGGCAAGCCACCTGAGCTGTCAGTGAAATGTTTTAATTTGCGCACAATGGAAAGGTTGTGGGGAGTAAAACACGATTTGTGAGAAACGAGTCTTTTGTGTATGAATAGGATGGATTTTTGGCCTCAGAAAGTAGTCGTATACAAGTTGTGGTATTCTTGAGAGAAGAATCTGCAGAGATGGTGCGTGTAAGGTATGTAAGCATCACATGGAAAAATTGTAACAAAGACAAGGTTATACGAGTATGATTTGTCATTTTAATGCCGTGCTAACACTATAATAAGGTAGTTGGGGCGCAGTTGCTTTGCGTGTGCCCAATGGCGACATTTGTGCCATGAAAACGGCGGGGTCGCTCCGGCTCAACGCGAGCTCTGAGATAGATTACCTCTCTTGCAGGTTTCAAAACATTTTCTTCTGTATTCAATTCAAACTTTTTGGTCTCTGTCAAAACAGAAATAAATCAGCCTAGAGCCGTTGTCCACAAAAATCG
>CM065729.1:4068967-4073967 GCA_033310375.1 Conus canariensis
TTTACTTACGTTCGTTAATTGCGTTTTCCCATCCTTTACATGATGTCATCTAAACATCTTCAATTTATGAAGTTTATGCAGTGGAACGTTAGATCTGTTTCCACAAACTTGCCTTATTTAGTTCAACATCTTGCGAATAACTCCTACCAAGCTCTTATTTTACAATCTTTGAATGTGAAAAGAAGCAAACTGCCTAAATTATCAGGCTATTATTACCCACCAGTTCATGAACAAGTAGATGCTGTTACTAAAATCAATACAGCTATATATATTAAAGAAGGAACAGATTATAAAGTATACCCGTCCCCTGCTCCAAACAATATTCCAACTTTACACTCGTGTGCGGCTCGAATTAAATTAAGGGAAGATTTTATGATAAACATAGTATCTACATATCTTCCCAAAGGACCAAATGAATTTAATACAGAATGGTTACACACTCTACCAGACAATGAAAAATGGTTAATAGCAGGGGACTTTAACGCCCATTCGCCATTTTGGGACAAGGATTGCACATCAGTAACTAGTAACCGATTTGTAGAAAATATTGTTGATTCATGTTTATACTTGCTTAATGATGGCAGCATAACTAGAATTCCAGACATTCCAACTCATAGGGCATCAGCAATAGATTTATCCTTGATATCTCCTGCATTAGCATCTGAATGTAGCTGGTCTACCTTTGACGATTCTCTAGGAAGCGACCACCTTCCAATAATTGTAACTTTTAATAAAATAACTGATTCTTGTGAATTTCAAGAAGACATAATCCCAAAATATAATTATAAATCAGCTGATTGGGAAACCTTCAAAAACAAACTAGCTACATACAAGACTGTTGATATTAATATTGATAGCGTTGATCAGTTATATTCGTATTTTACTGATGCTATCCTTAGTGCTGCAGATGTAGCCATTCCAAAATTTCGCCCAGTTAAGTCAAACAAACACTCAGGAAATATCTGGTGGTCACCTGCTTGTGACTCAGCCGTTAATAACAAAAAATGTTTGTTTAAAATATATTTAAAAGACAAAACACCAGAGAATCTAATAGCCAAGAACAGAGCGAATCACTACAGTAACATGGTAATAGCTCAAGCTAAAAGGCAATATTGGTCCTCTTTCTGCTCTAATGAGATTTCGAATCATAAAGATTTACAAAAAGTTTGGAAAAAGTTTCCTGAAATGAAAAGGGGTTTAAACTTGCCATCTTGTCCTGTCAAGCTGAAGAACAAAGAATTTCCTTCTAATTCAGACAAAACAGAATCATTCGCCGATATGTTTTCCGAATCTATGCGTTTGGAAGGTCTGTCCTTTAAAGATCAAACTTTCAGAACAGAAGAAGAAAATAAAGACGATTATATAGATCCAGTTAATGATAATAGTCATTTCATCAATGCTCCAATTACTCTTGATGAAGTGAAAGATACAATTCTATCTCTTCCTAATAAGAAAACTTCCGTGGGACTAGATAAAGTTTCCAATGATATGCTTAAACACCTGCCTGAAAATTTTGTCTTGTTACTGCAGAAATTGTTTCAAAAATGTTGGTTTGAGGGCGTAATGCCAGAACAATGGAAACAGTCTATCATTGTACCAGTTTTAAAGCAAGGCAAACCTCCAACAGATAAGCATAGTTACAGACCAATAGCATTAACCTCACATACCTGTAAACTATTAGAGAGAATAGTTTTGAGAAGATTGACGCAATATTGTCAAAAAAATAAAGTTATTCCAGTTAATCAAGCAGGCTTCCAAAATGGCAGGTCTGCTATTGACAATTTAGTGAAACTCACAACAAATGTAAAACAACAATTTGCAAGAAGAAGAAATGTTCTAGCGACCTTTTTTGATATCAAGAAAGCTTATGACCAAGTCTGGCACGCCAATCTCCTTTACAAATTGAAACAAATTGGAATTTCGGGACATTTATACCACTACATTAAATGCTTTTTGAATAAAAGAGGCATACGTGTTCGAGTGGGGAATGCATACTCCAATTCTAGATCTTTACATATGGGATTGCCACAAGGCTCTGTTATCGCCCCTATATTATTTAACATCTTAATGTACGATTTGCCTTCGCTGTTATCAAAGCATGTTGTATTAGTACAATATGCTGATGATTTATGCATCTGGATGAATGTTACAATGAAAAGAAAAACATCAAAAAGGGAATTGAACTACATCAAGAAGATCTATCAAAGAGAGCTCGATCATATATTTACTTATATGGACGAAAATGGTCTGACATTATCTACAGAGAAAACACATATGATTCTCTTTAATAATGGGAGCAATCCATCAGAGCTGCCGTTTTTTAAAATTGAAAATACGACTATTCAGTATAAAGATATCGTGAAATTTCTAGGTATCTATCTTACACCAAAGTTGTCCTGGAATGCTCATATCAACTACATCGTTACCAAGGCAAGGAAATGTTTAAATCTATTAAAGATTATAAGCAAACAAGCCTGGGGACAAGATTGCAACGTTTTGAAACATCTCTCTACGTCGCTGATTAGATCAAAATTGTCCTATGGACAAGAGGTATTTTTTAGTGCCCCGAATTATTTACTTAAGAAACTTCAAAGTATAGACTGCAAGGGTTATAGGCTTGCTCTTGGTGTGCCTTTTCACGCATCAACGCTTGGGACTTATAAAGAAATTGGAGAATTGCCTTTGGGCGAGTACCGAAGTCTTGCATGCGCTAAATACGTTCTTAGAAGTTCGACAAGTAACAACTTTGCATATGAGGAACTGAAAATTACATCTGAAAAATCTTTTCCTAAACGAGCTAAGCAGATACCATCATTGAAACCAATTGCCACTTACGTATCAGATCTACTCAAAAGGTCTGATATAAATCCAAGTAATATTGACACAAATCAAGCGGCCTCCCCTTGTCCTGCTTGGGAGATGAATAAAGCGCAGTTTGATATTAATTATACTGATATGAAGAAAAATGAGATCCAAACATCATGAAAACTGAAGTCCAGTTACATATACAGAACACTTATCCAAATCATTTAAAGATATATACAGATGGTTCACTCCTAGAAGATCACCGGGCAGGTTCAGCTTTTGTAATACCAGCGTTAAAAAAGGAAAAGTCATACTACATTGGCAAAAATCGATCCATCTTTACTGCTGAACTTATTGCTATTCTTATGGCTCTCAATTACATAGTTGATTATCCATTACAGTTATTTCAAATCTTATTTTGTGTAGATTCTCAATCGGTACTCTATGCTTTAAGATCATCAGATTACAAGAAAAAGACCAAAATTATCTTAGAAATCAGTCAGTTAATTCATATCTTAACTTTAAAAGGGACCAACGTTTCCTTCTGCTGGGTTCCTTCACATCTTGGATTTTCTTCAAATGAGTGGGCTGACAAAGTAGCAAAAAAGGGCGCAAAGCAAGGCACAGAATCCACTGAAATTCATGTTCCCTTATCCATTCATGAGGGTTATCACTTGCTGGAACAAGCAGTATGGAGTAGAATTAAAGGCTATACCCTGAGAAAAGATAGACTCTCCAAGAATAAGTATATTGATTCTCGTGGTTTGGATAACAAATCATACTTGAATCATACTGGCGTAATCAAATTCAGACAGATTAGTTCGCTATCTTACAGGATAAAACTTAATGCGTTCATCACAAAATACAGCAAAAATGTTAGATGTTTATGTGGTGAACAAATTTCTAGCAAGCACATCATGTTTGAATGTCAGAAGTTAAGACCTATCTTACCAGTGATTTCTGAAAATTGTATTGAAGGCGTCTTTAAAAATGGTACTAGTTTGTTTAATATTGCGAAATGTTTACTTCATAGTCCTGTAGGACATTTGTTATAGACCAGTTGATTGTGATTTTTGTTAATGCTCATTTTTCTGACTTTTTTTTTCCTCCCCCTTATCAAAGAGACATAAATACATACACACACAATACAGTCCCCCTCCCCTCCTCTTCCTCCCGATCCCCTCCCTCCCCCCTCCCCTCCCCTCCCCCCGTCTAATATCACTATGTGGATAGACGTTAAACTGAAGACAACAACAACAACAACACACACACACACACACACGCGCGCACACACATGCGTGCGCGTCTGACACACGTACGCACACACACACACACACACACACACACACACACACACACACACACACACACACACACACACACACACGTTACCACATGCATTCATGTGTATCCACAAATATGCGTAGGGAAAGTCTGCAACTGTTTATCAGAGAGGATACACTTGGCACCATGTTCACATTGAAAAAGATAAAATCGACCCAAACCAAAAAGAAAACCCAGTTGATTTACCTTTTTCAGATGCATCGTCCATGCAACGTGATGTCTTGGCCTCCTTTTGTTTCTGTGCCCATCGTTCCCCCTCCTCTTCAACCCCAGCTTCTTACTCCTTCTCTTGTTTCCTTTCTTTTCTTCTTCACATGTCCAGAATTATCCACCTCTACATCCCTCTGAGTATTAGATGACCTGTCTTATTTCGTCTGTCTCTTGTCTGGCCAGCACCAGCGTACTTCCATCCCCGAAACCCAGCTGTCTCCTGCAAGCATGGCTAGAAGCCGCCCTGTGATTTCTCACGTTTCCTCATGCAAACATTTCTCAGGAGACAATGAGCATGCAGAGGCAAGCGAACTGCGAGTGAGGTGTTACAGTTTGTTGCACAAGGCAAAGATGAGGGGGAAAAGAAAGATGGCTGGTGAATACTGATGGTCGCTCGCTACTTTCTGCAGAGCGTGAAAGGTTTCTTTGTTTGTTTTTCCCCAGAGGAGAACAGAAAAACCGATAGATTGTGTGCTTGCTATGACAGGTTTCTCAAGACAGGATGAGCTCTCAGGTTCAGACAGATCAGTTCTTTATTTTTAGGATGTTGTTTTTGTTTTTACTATTATCACATTTACAATGAACGGCGTTTCCATATATAATATAGAAGTAAAGTTCCAGGTCATTTCTTGCAGCGTAGG
>CM065729.1:4076467-4078967 GCA_033310375.1 Conus canariensis
ATGACGTTTCCGGTGGATAGGGTTGACAATATATAATGGAGAAAATAGTTTATGTACGTTACTTCCTATAGAAGTTCATGTGTACATACTATACACCAGTGTACTCTGAATAATCGAACACAAAGAGGAAAAGACGCACAAACATGCATGTCGCTTGCAAAAACACACATATACAGACACACACGCACGCACGCACGCACGCACATACACATGCACGCAAACACACACACACACACATCTCTCTCTCTCTCTCTCATTCTCTCTCTCTCTCTCTCTCTCCCTCTCTTTATATATATATATATATATATATAAAGAGAGAGAGAGAGAGAGAGAGAGAGAGAGAGAGAGAGAGAGAGAGAGAGAGAGACAGATCGAGAGAGATCGAGAGATCGAGGGGAAAAGAAGAGAAGACAGACAGACAGACAAAGAGACAGACAGATATCACAATAACACGTACATTCACATGTATCCACAACAATTTTACATAAGAAAACTCTGGAACTGTTCATTGATGTGAATACAGTGTAAGTCATGTTCATACTGAAATGGCTTTCAAAAAATCCATATGAAAGGTACGAATATACGACTCCTTTTTCTTCTGCAGCACAACCCATATAATGTTCAATCTGCGCGTCCTAACTCGGCTTGCCCTCTCCCAACCCCGAACACACCTCTCTGCCTTTTTTTCATACTGCTTCTTTCCTTCTTCTTCGTTTGTTCTTTTTTTTCTGGCCTGTGGCTGTCCTGACTAATCTGTGTCTGAACCCCTCTGAGTGTTAGATGACCTGTCTTATTTCGCCTGTCTTCTTGTCTGGACACCACCAACGTACCTCCATCCTCCAAACCCAACTTCCTTCAGGCAAGGTTGAAAGCTGCTCTCTGGTCTCTCACGCTTCTCCGTGTGTGATTTCTCGGGAAAGTGTGGGTATGAGGAGATAAGCGAGCTGTGAGTGAGACGTTTTCAGTCTGTGCAGAAGTGTGAGGTGATGGGAAAAGAAAGATGGCTGGTAAATGGCGGTGTGGAGTCAGCATGGCAGATAACTTTGAGAATGACCGGGTGAATGTTCTTTCCCCCTTCCTCCTGGAGGAAGAGACAAATCGATAAAGAATTAATGATGAATGGTTTCAAGTTAGGGTAAGCTTTATGGCTCAAATAGATGAGTGGTTTCTTTTCTTCTCTTTTTCTGTTGTTTTTTTTTTTTGTCCCTTCTTAATTAATTATTTTGATGTTTGCAACGGTTGGGGTTACCACTATGTAATGGAGAAAATAATTTAGATTTTATTTCTTGCAGTGAGAATTCATTTGTACATACTAGACATGACTATAACATCAATTCGAGTAGGGAAGAGGACAATTCTTACCAACATGCATTTGCGCATACAAAAACATATAGGCACACAGGCACACATAGGCACACACACACGCAGCACGCACACACACACACACACACACACACGCGACGCGCGCGCGCGGTGTGTATATGCACATATGCACACGCACCACACACACACACACACACACACACACACACACACACACACACACACACACACACACACGTGTATATGCACATACCGCGCACACGCCCCGACACACACACACACACACACACACACACACACACACACACACACACACACACACACGTGTATGCACGTGTGCACATACATATACACACATACACACACACGTGCGCGCGCGCACACACCGCACGAACACACACACACACACACACACACACACACACACACACACACACACACACACACACGTGTATGCACGTACGCACATACTGACTGACTGACTGAAACCAATTTATTGTCAGATTAACCCATATTTGTACTGCCATTTAAGGAAACTTTATGAACGGAGTGTCAACATTTTTCATTTAAAGAAACGAATATAATTCACACACACATACACACACACGCACGCACACACGATACACCGCATACACACACACACACACACACACACACACACACACACACACACACACACACACACACACACACACATATATTCATTAGAAAAACCACATACAACACACACACACACACACACACACACACACACACACACACACACATGCAAGGTTGAAAACTGTTCTGTGGCCTCTCAAACAACCCCGTGTGATTCCTCGGGAGACTGCGGATATGGGGAGACAAGCGAGCTGCCACGGAGATGTTTTAATTTGTGAACAAAGCGAAGGCGATGGGGAAAGAAAGACGATGGGTGAAAAGCGACGGTTAGTCGATACCAGGGATACTTTGGGGTCTGACTGGATGAGGGATTTCGCTCCCCCCCCCCACCACCCCCCCCCCCCTCCATCCAGGAGGTACAGATCAAATCAATAGAGTGTTGGGGACGAATTATTTCTTAAAGATAGGATGAGCTTTAAGACTCAGACGGATTCGTTGTTTAAGCTTTCTTTTCTTTTTCAGTGTCATGAAGATTACAGTGGATAGGGCTGACAAAAGGATGAAATATTTCATAGAT
>CM065729.1:4083967-4088967 GCA_033310375.1 Conus canariensis
TCCTCCGCCGCCCCCCCCCCCCCTTACTTTCAACCCCCCCCCTTCCCCCCTCCCCCCCTCCCCCGCCCAAGAGGAACAGACAAAACGATCGTATGTTTGGGAGGAATTGCTTATTCAGATAGGATGCGCTGTAGGACTTAGATGGATGACGTATTTCGTTGTTTGTATTTGATTTGATTTTTTTAGCGGGAGGGGGGGTGGGGGGTGCTTTGTTTTGTTCTTTTTCATTTTAGTTACTAAGAAGTTTGTAATAGATCTTGTTGACGATATATTAAAAGGAGAATAAGAACAGGGATATGCCTCACTATATAAACTCAAAACAGTACCTTCTGTGGATACATGTCATATACATCAATCTACCATCAATACCTGAAAGAAGGAGGGAAAGACATACATATCCGCATGCATGAATACTCACGAAAAGTTAAATAACTGGATTACTATGCCTTTTTTTTTAAGTTGTTGTTTTTTTTAATTTTCATCCTTGTGGAGATAATTCCTTTGATTGGTTTTATGACAGTTACATTATTCTGAGTCCGAATCTCACGCATGTGCACTAACGCAAGCTCGCACATGCAATTATGCAGAAGCACGCGCGCGCGCACACACACACACACACGCACACGTGCACACACACACATACATACACGCACACATGCGCATGCACGCACGCACGCACGTATGTCTGTCTCTATCTATCTATCTATCTATCTCTATTTATATTTATCTAATATATAAATGGCAAATTCTGTCTGTGTGTGTGTGTGTGTGTGTGTGTGTGTGTGTGTGTGTGTGTGTGTGTGTGTGTGTGTGTGTGTGTCTGTGTACGCTATAGACTCAAAAACGGCTCAACCGATTGTCATGAAATTTGGCAGGTACGTCTGTTGTGACCCGAGGATGGTTTTGGGCTAATCTCTAAAAAAATAAAACCGTTAAAAACCGTTAAAAAACTGTTATAACGGTTTCAAAGACATCTTTTTCCTCTGCTTTTCTTCAAATAGCCGTTGTGACATTGCACAGGTACAGGACTACTTCTCTAAAATTAAAACCGTTATTTGGCAGTTAAAAAACGTTATTTATAACAGTTAAAAACCGTTAAAAACACCAAACCCTATCAAAGAAACTGTTTAAAACCCGATCTTCTTGAAATGTAGCAGGTATGTCTGTTGTGACCCGAGGATGGTTTTGGGCTAATCTTTAAAGAAATAAAACCGTTAAAAACCGTTAAAAAACTGTTATAACGGTTTCAAAGACATCTTTTTCCTCTGCTTTTCATCAAATGGCCGTTGTGACATTGCACAGGTACATCGAACCTAGAGGGACATCTCCCGAGTAACATAGGGTCATTGGACAGTTTCTACGACAGTTATTTATGACCGTTAAAAACCGTTAACAACACGTACCCCCCTAAAAACGATCAAAAATACACTCTTTTCTGATGTTGGCGGCAAAGGGAGTCCTCGGATCGCCACCAAACTTGGCATGAGTCTAGAAGGACATACTGTGAATAACATTGGGTCATTCAATAGTTTTTATGACCGTTATTTATCACCGTTAAAAAGCGTTATTTTCTAAATTTAGACCTTTCTTGATGAAATTTGATATACAGGTGTAGTTTTCAATGCTGAACAATGATATACAACTTACACGAACCGAAACTTAAAATTGACCGTTAAAAACCGTTATTATATAAATTTAGACCGTTCTTGATGAAATTCGGTATACAGATGCAGTTTTACACGCTGAACAATGATATACAACTTACACGAACGGAAACTTAAAAATTGACCGTTAAAAACCGTTATTATATAAATTTAGACCGTTCCTGATGAAATTCAGTATACAGATGCAGTTTTACACGCTGAACAATGATATACAACTTACACGAACGGAAACTTAAAAATTGACCGTTAAAAACCGTTATTATATAAATTTAGACCGTTCCTGATGAAATTCAGTATACAGATGCAGTTTTACACGCTGAACAATGATATACAACTTACACGAACGGAAACTTAAAATTGAGCGTTAAAAACCGTTAAGATCCGTTATTTTCTAAATTTAGACCTTTCTTGATGAAATTTGGTATACAGGTGCAGTTTTACACGCTGATCAATGATAGACAACTAATATGAACAGAAACGTAAAATGACCGTTAAAAACCGTTAATTTCTAAATTTAGAGATGGTATCACCGTTAAAAAGCGTTATTTTCTAAATTTAGACCTTTCTTGATGAAATTTGATATACAGGTGTAGTTTTCAATGCTGAACAATGATATACAACTTACACGAACCGAAACTTAAAATTGACCGTTAAAAACCGTTATTATATAAATTTAGACCGTTCTTGATGAAATTCGGTATACAGATGCAGTTTTACACGCTGAACAATGATATACAACTTACACGAACGGAAACTTAAAAATTGACCGTTAAAAACCGTTATTATATAAATTTAGACCGTTCCTGATGAGACGCAGTTTTACACGCTGAACAATGATATACAACTTACACGAACGGAAACTATAAAATTGAACGTTAAAAACCGTTAAGATCCGTTATTTTCTAAATTTAGACCTTTCTTGATGAAATTTGGTATACAGGTGCAGTTTTACACGCTGATCAATGATAGACAACTAATATGAACAGAAACTTAAAATTGACCGTTAAAAACCGTTAATTTCTAAATTTAGAGATGGTAGTCTGCAGAGGATTTCAGAAATACACCGAAGTTATGATGCTCTGCAATACCGTCTGATTTTTGTCTGTCAACAAGAGCCATGGTCAGACATTTTCATCCCGTGGGGCAGATCTGACCGTTCCGTGTTTTACACATGGAATGTTCTACGTTGCAGCATCACGAACTGGAAGCGCGGAAACACTGACTATACTTGCGCCAAACAGGGAGACCAGAAATGTTGTCAACCCAGAGGCCCTCCAATAGACATAATACATCGTGAAAATGCAATCTTTTCACAGAGTTGTCATGTTTGAGTTGGGTTTAACGTCCGTGCCAAAATCAAGGATATGCAGACGGCTGGTCCGTCACATTAGACTGACACCTGCGGGCCAGGGTGGACATCGGGGTGAACTACGGTCATTTTAGCTGGAAACATTCCACGTTAAAATTTCCAAGACCAAGCCGGGATTCGAAACCACGACCTTTGGATCATGAGTCCAGCGCCTTATCCACTAGGTTATGGCGGCCCCTACAGAGTTGTCATTTTGGAGCACTTCAATCGAGGAATTGAGAATGCATCGGTAAGTTCATTAAGTACAGGCATCCCTCTATCAACTGTGTATCGTATTACGAAAAAAAATTGTGAGGTAAAATTGATTGAGAGGCAAGAAGGGTCATAGAGCAGGGTGAGGACAGCTACCCCAAGTACAGGAGACGTGAGGAGTCTGAATGAGGACATACTGGGACTGTGAAGCTTGGGCAGAGAGAAATCATCGTCACCAACCAGTGGGTTGTCCCCTACAACCCTTACCTCCTACATTAGTTCAACTGCCACATCAATGTGGAAATATGCAGTAGCATAAAATTCATCAAGTACGTCCTGACGTATGTCCACAAGGGCACAGACCAAGCCGTCTTCCAACTCCAAGCCACTCAGGCAGGTGAAGGAACAGCTCAACAACCTCCAGTCATTGATGAGATCCAAATGTACCAGAATGCCCGCTATGTTGGCAGCATCGAGGCGACCTGGAGACTCCTGGGATTTGACCTGCATGAGCGCCACCCCATGGTGCAGAGACCAGCTGTCCATTTGGAGAATGGACAATGGGTCTACTTCAATCCACACAACGCAGCGCAAAGAGCACAAGGCTCTCCCCCAGAAGCAACCCTTACCGCCATCTTTAGCCTATGCTCTCAAGACCCTACAGCACGAGAGCTGAAGTACGTGGAAGTCCCTGAGCACTTCACATTGATGTCCACTCAGAATATGTGGAAGAAACATCAAAGGGGCACTGCAATCCGGCGATTGTACAGTATCAGTCCTCGCCAGGGAGAGTGCTACTTCTTGAGGCTTCTACTCAACGTTATGAAAGGATCCCGTTCGTACGAGGAGCTGAAGATTGTCAACGGCTATGTCCACAACATTTTTCGAGATGCTTGCAATGCTCTTGGACTCCTAGATGATGACCGCCTTCTACAACTTGCCCTGGAGGAAGCCTCCATCTCTCGGAGACCCCGACTGCTGCGTGACTTCTGTATTATCCTGGTGGCTTTCAACCCCAGTAACCCAGGCAACCTGTGGAACCTCTTCAGATTTCCTCTTCCAAGTCCGACGAGATGTCTATTATGAAGCGCAGTACACAGATGCCATCTACAACCAAGCTCTTACTGTGATTCAGCACAAACTCTTCCTTCTTGGAGGCAAGTCTACAGAGGAGTATGGGATGCCAACAGTCACACAACAACAAACTGTGCCTCGAGAATACTACCGCGAGACCAATTACGACACTACTGCACTCCGGGCAGCAGCTGATGACCAGCTGAAGAAGCTGACAGCTGACCAGAGAGACGTGTACGACAGCTTTATGACCATGGTTGAGCAGAGGCAGGATCCCACAGCAAGCAGCAACATAATGTTCCTTGATGCTCCATGAGGGACAGGAAAGACCATCCTGAATCTTATCCTGAACAGGATCCGCTCTACAGGCAAAATAGTGCTAGCCACTGCTTCCAGTGTCATTGCCGCTACTCTTTTACCAGGTGGGCGGACAGTAAATAGCATTTTCAAGAGTCCAGCGCCTTATCCACTAGGTTATGGCGGCCCCTACAGAGTTGTCATTTTGGAGCACTTCAATCGAGGAATTGAGAATGCATCGGTAAGTTCACAAAGTACAGGCATCCCTCTATCGACTGTGTATCTATGGAAAAAAATTCGAGAGGGAAAACAGATTGAGAGGCAAGAAGGGAGTGGGCGTCCGAAGAAATTGGGTGAAGTAGATAGGAGGAGGCTGGGGCAATTGGTTCGGCATGGGAAAAACG
>CM065729.1:4093967-4096467 GCA_033310375.1 Conus canariensis
GTTGGTGAGTCTGTATGCCGGCAAGACTTCACCAAACGCTGTTGAAGCAGTTGGGAAAGAGTCTTGGTGACGACACAAAATGTTGGCGAAACTCCGCGGGACTGATTTAAACGAATCTTGGTTTCAAGATAAAATTTTGGCCAAACTCTCTAAACCAATCCGAACAAGACATGATGAATCTATCTGAACAATACTTGGTGACAAGACAAAATGGTCGCTAAAGTCGAACCCAAATTTTAAAAAAAAAAAAAAAAATTCGTAACTCCGCTGGTTCACAAGGACAATCAAATTGCAAGCCAAAACACGATGCGTTTTGACCTCTTAGGTCTTCTTCAGGCAAGATAAACAACATTCAGGACAATGAAAATGAAGAATGAGCCATCACTTATCTTGTCGAATTCAACGCAAGATGGACGTTGAATGACTGGGCATAGAATCCGCACCATTCAATTTGGGCACAGACCCGTCCAGTAAGATGACACAGAAACTACAAAACTAGTTTTAATGTAACGCGATAGAAAATGGAATCTCGCCCAAGAGCAAAAACCTGTCAAATTTTTGTGTCATCTGTCGTTCAGGATCCGGTTCAAATGTCGGATACAATTTCCCTACAATGTTTCCCGTGTTCTGGACTCCCTTGAGAGCATTCGGTGTTTAACTTGCTATATAATGCAGAAAGGGGTGGAATGTAAGGGAGGACTTGCAGCACTTTCTAAAGGGATTGTCTGGTCATGTAGTCACAGTCTAATCTGTCTTTGCTGTTGATTTGAAACTTGAAATAGATTTGAATATCCTTGTTAAGTCGTCATATCAGTTGTCACGCTTGAAAAGTATGAAACACAAAAAAATGAGAGAAAGCAGGCAGTGAAACAGGGGTAAGGGTGACATGAACCAGCCAACTGGGGACTTGGCATTACGCTGACGGCTTCATGTAGAAAATTAATCACTGTGAATTTTCTTCCAAATGAATTAGCCTCTCCAGTTTCTTCAAAAGAGATCAGCATTTCCAACAACAACACACTTTCAATCAATGTCCACAAGCGGGGGTCATATCATTTGTGCACAAACAAATAAAAATGTGATCCACCATCAATTTCTCATTACTTATGCTTTTAATTTCCTTACAAAGATTTCACTACCGAAAATGTAAACATATCCTGAAAGCTAACACTTTGATGGCACTAATTTAGAGATAGAATGGGTCTATTCTAGACAGACATTCGCTTTAAAAAGCTTGTCATCTTGTGTTATTTTTTTCTTGCCTTGCTTTATTTTGTCCTGTCCTCCATCTCTAGTTGCTAAAAGAAACAGGAAGGAAATAGACCAGAAGGGCAGCATAATCTTACTACATTTTACTAAATGGAAATTCAGATTTTGTCGGTTTTAATGCACACAAAATAGCTACACAATAATTGCAAACTGACTAATGAGACGGTAAAAAACACATAACTTTGGAAAGATGTGATAGTTTTGCATGACGGTAATATGAGCGGCTCTTTTGGGAATGACCGTTTAAAACAAGATACGTGAAATTCGCCTCTGTCTGCCGAAGATAGCTACTAGAATAAATGAATAAATAGACAAAACCAGTATGTATGTCTTCAAAGAAGGAATTAAGAGAATACAGAGAAATAAAGGAACTTATTCATAATTGAACAGTCGTGGGTTTTTTTTTATTGTTCGGGTATATTCTTTCACTCTAGTTTTTTTCCCCTGTTCGGAAGTTATTTCTTTAATATGTAATTTCAAACAAAATCGCATTGCATCGTTAAGTTTTCAAGAAGTAATTATATTTAAAACTTTACAGCCTCCTTTTACACACACACACACACACACACACACACACACACACACACACACACACACACACACACACACACACACACAATGTGTGAGTACAAAAGTGTCTTTAATTTTGTGAATGCATACTAGGTTTCGTTTGACTGATGATTTTATCAAACCTTAACAAAATGTAAAACCCGTTTGTTTTCTTCGTTGCCTCTCTCTCCTCTCTCTCTCTCTCTCCTCTCTCTCTCTCTCTCTCTCTCTCTCTCCTCTCTCCTCTCTCTCTCTCTCTCTCTCTCTCTCTCTCTCTCTCTGTGTACCGCTGCCTGTCTCTCTATCTCTGTCTCTGCCTGTCTGTATTTCTCTCTCTCTCTCTCTCTCTCTCTCTCTCTCTCTCTCTCTCTCTCTCTCTCTCACTGTGTGTGTGTGTGTGTGTGTGTGTGTGTGTGTGTGTGTGTGTGTACCACTGTCTGTCTGTGTCTGTCAGTCTCTCTCTCTCTCTCTGTCTGTCTCTCTCTCTCTCTCTCTCTCCTCTCTCTCTCTCTTAGTTTGTTTATCTTTCTATTTGTTGCTTATCCTACTATCTATCTATCATCTATCTATCTATCTATCTATCTATCTATCTATCCATCCATCCAACTATCTATCTAACTATCAATGTATCTAACTGTCTGTCTGTCTCCTCTCTGTCTGTCTTTCTGTTTGTCTGCCTTTC
>CM065729.1:4111467-4116467 GCA_033310375.1 Conus canariensis
CCGACCATCCAACTCAGTGGAAGTTTCTTAATTACAATGTCGAGAACTTATATAGTAAGATACAGGATGCTTTTTTCATGAATTATGTAAATACATTTGATTTTGTTACTCTCACTGAAACTTTCCTCGACTTGTCGTTTGACTATAGCAATATATTCAATGATTATATGAATTTCCCGTACCAGCCAAAAAACTATCACCTCATGGAAGGAAGTCAGGAGGTGTGTTGCTGTTAATAAGGAAGAGTTTACATAACAAGGTTAAAGAAACAAAGCTCAGCTGTGACAATGCTATTGCAGTAAAACTAGATAAAAGTATATTTAACACTGATAAAGATGTAGTCTTGGTTGCTTGCCATGTGGTCCCAGAAGGAGGCCCGATATACAACGATAAATTGATCAAAGATGGTGTTCTAATAATGGAAGAAGCCTTACTTCAAGAGTTTGAAAAAGAACTAGAGAACTAGAGATTTAGGTTGAGGACTTTAGGTTTTAATGCAAACAAAAGATGGTTTGAATGTGAAACATCCACAGAATCTCCTTGTCCTGCATGTAGACATATTACTGATGACGAAGAACACTTTCTGTTCCACTGTACTGCTTATAATGAAGTGCGGACAAACTGTTTATTTTTCCAGATAGGTATAGCGAAAAGACAAAATGTCGCTGGTGTGTTATCATCAGATGATGAACTTGTAATTAAATCAGCTGCGAAATTCATCGCGGAAGCATTGAAAATTAGACGGATGAAGGATAGTGAAATTGAAGATAATACATTATAAGAGATATCTGAATGAATGTTATCATTCATCGCATGTGGAAGAGATCAGTAAGATACAATGTCATCATTTGATTGAGTGGATGGTCGAGTCAATCAAGTTTTTGTTTTGTTTTGTTTTGTTTTTCATATTGAAGACATCAGTAAAACACAATGTCATCACTTGATTGAGTGGATGGTCGAGTCAGTCTTAAGGGTTTTTTTTTGGGGGGGTGGGTTTGTTTTTTGTTTTGTTTTGTTTTGTTTTGTTTTTTAAACCTTACTGCATTACTCCTGTGCGTGAGGTGAGGACATAACGAAATGTTACGAATTTATTTGTTTTTGTTAACTTTGGATTTGATACACACTAGGAATGAAAGTGTACTATTTGCAGGAAAGGAAGAGGGAAATGTTTTTGTTCTGTTACCTCTCCCCCCTTGTCAAAAGACCTCTTTGGTAATGACAATAAAATATCAAAGTGTCAAAAGTGTCAAGTCTCTCTCTCTCTCTCTCTCTCTCTCTCTCTCTCTCTCTCTCTCTCTCTCTCTCTCTCTCTCTCTCTCTTCCCCTTTAATTTCTATCCATGTTTTAAGCAAATCTTTAGAACTTTTGTTTTCGATCACCCTGAGTTCAACCAAAGACCAGACAGCAAAGAGAGGCATATGTGACAGTTCGATCTCCACACTGCTTTCTTTCACCTACAGGCTTTGATCTTTCAAGTCATGGTATCTTAGAGTTTTCTCCCTCCATGCCATCTTCCAAGTATCTTCACGGTTGTATTGTCTACGCCAGTCGTTCCACTGTGCTCACTGGAGCTCAGCCAGTTATGGTCTTCTGAGGTCCAATCAGGACAGACATCTAAAACAAATAGCCATGAAGGTGCTCAAAATTGGTGAGGAGTCTCCTTCACTGGGTGGCCTTATGCCAGCATGACATTTCTCCGTATGGATTGCAAATGAATGACTGTTCGCAACTGTAATATTGGGTGATGTCCGAACACACCAAGGCATCAATTACTCAGTTTGTATCTAATCACATGGGTAAAAACAGGTCCCATAGCCTAATTGAGGATATGGGCAGTGAACTGTGTAGCGATCCACTTCGTTTAGGTTAGGGTGCAGCCGTCTCAACGACAGAGTGCATTCCTCTCCTTCCGTCGACTTCCCTGAACCGAGTCAGGTACGTCCTATGTACTGAGTTAACAGAGAGGGCTTTCAAGCCGTAGACAGCTGCCCCAACGAATAGTTCGAACTCACAACCGTCACCTCCTCTGTAGCATGCTCTAACCATTCGACAATGGCACCTCTTACAATGGATGGATTAACGCAAAAAAAAAAAAAAAAAAAACCCTAATAATTACAAAGGTCTAAAGCATATAACTACACTTTTTTAAGGATGCGAGCAAATAACGAAGGTTGTTTTTTCAGCTTCTTGTGGAATGTGAAAAGACTGAATTTCTGCAAGACAAGAGAGGCTTGAATATTTTAGACATTTACTCTTTGTGTTAATTACAAAGGTGTATTTTTCAGGGGAGGGGGGGGGGGGGTTCTAATCGCTGTGAAACGCAAGGAAGGAAACATTTTTGTCATTTATATGCGCGAGATACAACGCACTTGGGAAAAAAGATTGAAGGAAAGGATTCGAGATAGAAACACCAAGGGGATGAGGTTTAATAACATTTCCTGATCAGGTGTTTTTGCGCAATCAAACAAAACACTTTACAGTTGCAAACGATTTTGGTCTGTTTGTTTGTTTGTTGAATGTCTTTGTAACAGATGCACTGAACGAACAAGAAAACTGGATTTGATGTATGCAACAATATCATAAATATAACAACCTGAAATATAGACAGGAATGTCCTCGTCGGGAAGTAAAATGATATATCCTAGTCTTGCAAAACATAGCAGCCATCCGATGTGCATTGCAAAGAGGATTGAAATACTTCTTGAAAGAACCCATGAATAGGAGAACACACACACACACACACACACACACACACACACACACACACACACACACACACACACACACACACTCTTCAAACCGATTTAAGTCATTAAGGGTTGTAGACTTAGATGGTTTGAGGGCATCGTGTTCTAAAGGTTATAATCCCAGAACACACTCCACCCCCACCCTCACCCCCATCTCCCCGCGCGCCCTCCTCCATCCCCTTGCTCTCCCCCTCCCCTTCTCCGCCTTCCCTCTACCCTCCCCTCCTACTCCACTACGCTGTACGCCCCTCACCCCCTTTCCCCATGTTTTGTTGTTGTGTGCGTGCTTCAGCTCGTGGGTGTAGTTTAAGCTGGGAACTACCTCCTTTCTTTGGGAAAAGTTCTCCTGTCAGTTCTGTGTGCGTCTGGTCGTGACACTACTCTAGGTGAAAGCGTGCTGTACAATAGTTTGATTCACGATGTGCGCATCAATATGTATTACAATAATTTCGTTGCCTTTGAAAAACCCACGGTTGGAACCGTCACCTACGGCTGGAAACGTCGCCGTTTTTTTCCATTTTTACTTCCTTTTTTTTTTTTTTCTTTTTTTTTTTGTATTGTTTTGGTTGTTTGTTGTTGGTTTTGGGGGGTCCCATGTTCTGTGCAGCATCAAGGGCATTGCACCCACGCCGCTTATTCCGTCCCCCCCCCCCCCCCCGCCCCCCCCCCCCCCCCCCCCCCCCTCCACCCCGTCCACAGCCACTGCCTGGTCCGCCATCCGCCACAGCCCCGGCATCGGCAATTCACAGGGAGCATGTCATTGTCAAAAGTCGTCATTGGGTTACCCAGCAGTGGAGACACTGCACTGCTACCGAGTCACTTCGGTGGTGTGCAGTGGTGCCTGGTCTGATCCAACGCACTCAGGACACAGTCACTAAACCCCCTACTGACGACAACGTCGCTGTTTTCCCTCCTCTGTATTTTCTTTTTGTTTTTCTTTTTTTTTTTTTTTTTTTTTTTTTTTTTTTTTTTTTTTTGGCGTACGCAGGCTGATACTCCTGCGGACACCCCCTATATAGACAGGCAAGGATTAATCCCATCTACCCAACAAAGAGAGTGGAGTTTTGTGTGTATGACCGTTTTTTATCCCGCCAATAAGGCAGCCATACTCAGGGAAGGTGCATGCGATGTGTAACGTGTCATCCATACCAACGGCCAAACTGGCCTTCTCTTCCGAAAGTTAGTGATGGGATTTGACGTGTGTGCAAGATGTTGTGCGTGCGTTCACACACGGAACCTCGGTTTATAGTCTCATTCGCAGGACTGTATGGGAAATGGAGTCAGAACCAATGTTAACTCCGAGGGAAAAATCCCCCTGTACCGAAACGGCTCGGCGGAGATTCGAACCCGCAACCCCAAGATTACGAGTCCTGCGCTCTACCACTGAGCTATTCCCCCCCCCCCCCCCCCCCCCCCCCCTGTAATGCTTATGTCTGTTGAACATACATCACACCTACATAATAAGCCACGTCTGTAATCTTCACGCCTGTTGTACGTATCATACACGGACTCTGTTTTGACACATCTTTAAGTCTGGCATTTGTTTGTTTGCACAAACTACAGGCTTATCATACACGGACTCTGTTTTGACACATCTTTAGGTCTGGCATGTGTTTGTTTGCACAGATTACAGGCTTATCATACACGGACTCTGTTTTGACACATCTTTAGGTCTGGCATCTGTTTGTCTGCACAAACTACAGGCTTATACTACATACCACACCTGTAACTCTAATGGTTTGCTGGTCCTATCACTCCCCTACACGATATGCGAGACCTGTGATCCTGATGTCCACAGCACAGAGATCACGCCTACACTGTATGCCATTCCTGTGATCCTGATGGCTGTTGATCACAGTATACGGGGGCCGGAAGAGCTCAGTGGTAGAGCGCAGGACTCGTAATCTTGGGTTGGGAGTTCGAATCTCCGCCGGACCGTTTCGGTACAGGGGGATTTTTCCCTCGGAGTTAACATTGGTTCTGACTCCATTTCCCAGACAGTCCTTCGAATGAGACTATAAACCGAGGTTCCGTGTGTGAACGCAAGCATAACATCTTGCACACACGTAGAATCCCATCACCGACTTTCGGAAGAGAAGGCCAGTTTGGCCGTTGGTATGGATGACACGTTACACATAGCATGCACCTTCCCCGAAGTTGGAGTATGGCTGCCTTAATGGCGGGATAAAAAAAGGTCATACACACAAAACTCCACTCCCTATACAGGGGGTGTCCGCAGGAGTACCAGCCTGC
>CM065729.1:4126467-4138967 GCA_033310375.1 Conus canariensis
TCTTTGACCAATTCTTTGATCTTGACATTTCTTTTGTGGATCCAATTGTTAGGATCTTGAACACTTTTCTTTGTGATCCAAATTGTTAGATCTTGAACACTTTTCATTTGGATCAATTTTCTTTTGACATTTTTGTTTTACAAATTTTGGATCTAATTTTCTTGAATCCTTGTAATTTGGAACTTTCTTTCTTGTGATCCAAATTGTTAGCATTGAACACTTTCTTTGTGATCAAATTGTTAGGATCTTGAACATTTTTTGTGATCCAAATTGTTATTGGAATTCTTGAACCTATTGTTGGATCAAATTTTCTCTTGAACACTTTTCTTGTGATCCAAATTGTTAGGATCTTGAACACTTTTCTTTGTGATCCAAATTGTTAGATCTTGAACACTTTTCTTTGTGATCCAAATTGTTAGGATCTTGAACACTTTTCTTTGTGATCCAAATTGTTAGGATCTTGAACACTTTTCTTTGTGATCCAATTGTTAGGATCTTGAACACTTTTCTTTGTGATCCAAATTGTTAGGATCTTGAACACTTTTCTTTGTGATCCAAATTGTTAGATCTTGAACACTTTTCTTTGTGATCCAAATTGTTAGGATCTTGAACACTTTTCTTTGTGATCCAAATTGTTAGGATCTTGAACACTTTTCTTTGTGATCCAAATTGTTAGATCTGACACTTTCTTTGTGAATCCAATTGTTAGGATCTTGAACACTTTTCTTTGTGATCCAAATTGTTAGGATCTTGAACACTTTCTTTGTGATCCAATTGTTGGATCTTGAACACTATTTCTTTGTGATCCAATGTTAGATCTTGAACACTGTTTTTTGAGATTACCAAATTGTTAGGATCTTGAACACTTGTCTTTGTGATCCAACATTACTGTCATAGAGATCTTGAACACTGTTGGGAATGCAAATGTAGATCTTGAAACTTGGAACAATTGCATGTTGCGTTCACCTTAAGTGGTACAAACCAGCTTGGAAAAGATCAAACGTGTTTGGCAAGGGTATTTTACCGGAAACTTTGTGTCGTGTAATACAGGAACGTGATCTACACAGCAAGTCTCACGATGAAACAAGTGGTTGATTCCGATCAGTCCTTTACTATGGTCAAAGCATAGTCAGTTGAGTATACCGAATGCAGCGAACACGTGAAACTGGGTTTTCAGAAACTACACAACTTACGCCATAGAGAGGCAAAACTGATCTGGAAAAACTGCAAACAGCAGTCCCTGAAACAATGGAAGCGATTGATGTTGCCGATGCACCTTTACAGTGGTTTCAACCAGCATAGAAGGAAAAGATACAAACAGTAGTCCCTGAAACAATGGAAGCGATTGATGTTGCCGATGCACCTTACAGTGGTTTCAACCAGCATAGATGGAAAAGATACAAACAGTAGTCCCTGAAACAATGGAAGCGATTGATGTTGCCGATGCACCTTTACAGTGGTTTCAACCAGCATAGATAGGAAAAGATACATTGCAGCGAACGGTGTAACTAGGTCATTGTCGGATGGACAGGCAAACAAACCATTTCAGCCCGTCGAGAACAGGACGAACAATTCTACAGCTGTATTCTTTCGTTTTGAATCTGTTTCTGGTTCCCATGGGAATGGACTGACTCCGATGATGCAGCGTCAGCCTTACAGACTTAGGGAATGGGGACGGCGTAGATGGAAACGGGCTGGGGGGAAAAGGTTTGGGGAGGAGGGAGGGTGGAGGAAGGGGGATAGGAAGGGAAGTATTGGAACGCGCTCGTGTCTGCTTTGACAGCAGATGGGGCTGGTCGTGTGTTGACCTGTCTTAATCTTTCAGTCACTGAGATGGCTATGTCTGCTTCCCATTCAGTGGCTGTTCCAATACATCTGTCTGTAATATGCGACTGTTCAAATAGAGCAGCCTCCTGACCTGTCGATCGTTTTTAATATATCAGTACATAACCTTTAACTATTCAAACACATCTGCATCTAACCTCTATTTATTCAAATATATCTGCACCTAACCTCTAACTGTTCAAATATATCTGCATCTAACCTCTAGCTTTTCAAATAATATGATATCATCTAACCTTTGAGTGTTCATATAGATCAGCATCTAACCTCTGACTATCAAATCATATCGGCGTCTAAATGCAATTCAAATTATCAACATCTAACCTGTAACTATTCAAATATATCAATAACCAAAATCTGACTATTAAAATATATATGCATCTAACCTCTGACTATTTAATTGTCAGCATGTAACATCTGGCCATTCAAACACATCAGCACCTGACCTGTGACTATTCAAATTAATCAGCATCTAATTTCTAACTATTCAAATATATCATCATCGAAACTGACTTTTCAAGTATGTAAGCACCTAACCTCTGGCTGTTCAAATATGCATGGAAATATGCATCGAACCTCCAGCTGTTCACATATATCGGCATCTACCCCTGACTGTTCAAATAAACCCGCATCTGACTTCTAACTATTCAAACATATCAGCAGGTAACCTCTGACTATTCAAATATATCAGCATCTGACCCCTGGCTATTCAAATATACCAGCATCTAACCTCTGATTAGTCAAATGTATTAGAGTCTAATCTCTAACAATTCAAATATATGACTATTCGTCATTTGATATTCAAATAAACAAGTATTTGACATTTAACTATTCAAATGTACCAGCATCTAACCACTGACCAGTGAAATATACTAGCGTCTAACCCTTTTTTATTCAAATGTATCAGCATTTTGGCTCTGACTATTTAGGTATATCAGCCTTTAACCTACGGCTGTTTCAATGCATCAGCCCCTAACCTCTTATGATTCACACACGTCTCTAACCTCTGTTCAAATGCCTCAGGCTCTGACCTATATACTATCCAAATACATCGGGCTCCAGCCTATGACTAAGAAGTTGTACAGCATACAGAAATATTCTCCAGCCTTTAGGATTGACTCCCGAAAAGAATTCATCCCTTGTTCTGAATGCCTCCAGTTCTCACTCATCACTCCCATCGTATCCTCTATTTTTGTCACCAAAATACTTCTGCATTTGACGTTAGTGTTGTGTGTGTGTGTGTGTGTGTGTGTGTGTGTGGGGTGTGTGTGTGTGGTGTTTCGCGCGCGCGCGCGCGCGCGAACGCGCGCGTGTGTTTGTGTTTGTATCTGTGTGTGCGTGCGTGCGTGCGTGCATGCGTGCATGAGTGCGTGCGCGCGCCCGCGCGCGCGTGTGTGTGTGTGAGTGAGTGTGTGTGTGCGTGTGTGTGTGTGTGTGTGTGTGTGCGCGCGCGCGCGCGCGAGTATGCATGCGAATGTACACCTGTACGCGCAGGAGCGCGATCGCATGCTCGCACACATTGTATGTGTGTCTGTTCGTACGTTAGTGCGTGCGTGCGTGTGTATGTGTATGTGTGTGTCTGTATAGAGCCAAGTCTATGTTTCCTTTACCTCTTGGTAACTGCTTACTTAATCTACGTGTCTGCCAAGTCTCTATTCACACAAGTTTACGTTTCCTTCAAGTCTGTTTGTACCCAGGTCAATATTTCTCTGGCGTCTCTGTCAACTGAAGTCATTGTTTTTCCACTGTCTGTCTTGCTGCCCATTTAACCATATGTCTATTCATACAGGTTTATGTTTTTACATAATTATTATTTCTGTTTACATAGGCCTATGTTTTCGTCATACACCTGTTACCACTAAGTTTCTATCTCCACAGGTTTCTCTCTCTCTCGCTCGCTCTCTCTCTCTCTCTCTCTCTCTCTCTCTATCTATCTATCTCTCTCTCTCACGCACGCACGCACGCACGCACACACACACACACACACACACACACACACACACACACACACACACACACACACACACACACATGTATTCGCTGCGTGTGGTGGGGGAAGGGGAGGGAGCAAAACGGGAGGCGTGGGGGGGGGGGGAGCTAGTGCGAGTATGTGTGTATGTGTGTGGTGTGAGCTTTATTATAGGTGAGATTATACCCGGAAAGGGAGGAAGAACATGCACTTGCACGCTCTCTCTCTCTCTCTCTCTCTCTCTCTCTCTCTCTCTCTCTCTCTTCTCTCTCTCTCTCTCAGTTTTGACTACATACTAGTGCCATTCGCAAATCCTGGTCTAGTCTACGAGTTCCCCCCCCTCCCCCCAATGAAGATGAATCCCAACAAGTCACTAGTGATGTCCACCTCTCCCCTGTGGACGCCAAAGGCTGGGCATTGACATCGGACAGCGATGGTCAACTCCAGTCAGAATATTGCCACCTACAGAGTCTCCACACGTTATGCAGAGAAGAGGATTGATGACTATGTCAGACCGTGAGTCAATACCAACTGTGACAGACAAGAACCGCTACTCCCCATGATCAGGTGCAGTAAGTGTGGAAGATGTGTTGCAAGCGGATTTGTCTAAAGATCCGATTTATCCAGTTGGACAAACACGGTGTCCCTGTCGCAGCCTGATTTGTCCCAACAGTACGATTTGTCCAAAGACCCGATCTATCCATCTGGACAAATTTAGCTGCTTGGTTTGTCTACATAGTACCATTTGTCCAGCTTGGGACATACGATGACTGCTTAATACTTACCATGCACCCGTTTTAGATGTTATTTTTGGAATGTTAGGAAAAACTGGAAATGATGGTATTTCGAAAACTGAGGAGGGTGTTTGGAGATCATACCAGAACTGTCACAAGAAGAAACTTTACGGTAATATGTAGCTGAAGCCATATTAAAATGTGTAAAATAGAAAACGTGGTAAAACCTGTACATTGTAAAGTAAAAATCGCTCAGGGCGTTAAATACGGTAGGGAAATGGTAAGAACGTGTAAACTGAGGTAGAAAAAAAATGTTCTAAGCTGTAAAATGGTGTAAACATGAAAAAAAATTAGAAACTAGATCAGTTGTCATTTAAATTGTTTAAACCAGGTGTCAATAGCAATACTGTTGACCGGTTATCTGTTTTTAAACGAAATCTTGTGTAGTGTATTCCAAAACTGTTTCTAGCTTTTCATGGACGAGACGAACTCATTGAGAAGAGCGTCGCTGAGCTGTTTCCTTTCCTTTCTTTGTACAGACTTACACTCACGTCTCTTTATGAAGTAGCTGACTCGGTCCTTTTCATCATGCGTGCGACTAAATCTGCTCAGCAGATTACGAACCAGTTTCTTTTGAAACGCCACACTCGAAATCAAACCAGTCTTTACCTGTGTATCGATACGTAGATCTCCGGTGGTCGAGAATGTGTGGAACAATAACTTTTGTTTACCGGAAGACTGTATTGTCAAGACGCCGTTGACGCTTACAACGAACAACGATCAGAACGATCGTGCGGACACGCAAGTCGGCAAAACAATAGATGGTGTCAGAAGTGGGATCGTTCTCCTCTTCTTCTCCTGGTTTACCAAAGGTAAGGACGGAAATATCTTTGCAGCCTCTTTGCCCGTACTATGGATCCAGCCGCTGACCTGAACACTGCCATCTTCTTTGTTCCATTTGCTGGCTACACGGAAACGTACCAACCTTTGACGCATGATCTCATCCTCGTCGCCATGTATCGATACGTAGATCTTCGGGAATCGAGAACGTGCGGAACGATATCTCTTATTTACCGGAAGACTGTGTTGTTAAGACACCGTTGACGCTTACAACGAACAACGATCAGAACTCTGGTTAGGATGGGTCTGTTTTGTTTGTTTGTTGTTGTTTTTTCATGCATTCTACTGCATCTTTCAAACATGAATTAAAACTATCCAATGCACATCAATGTCAATATCAATAAGACGAATTGCATCAGATATTTTTTCCTGAGATTCCATTGCGAAATATTACTAAAGTATACATCAGCAAGATCATCTCTCCAAACAAAATTTGGGTAATACGGCTCTAATGGTTGGCACATTATTTTGTTCATCATGTAAACGGTTCAAGTTGAGTCTGACATACATATGATCTGACTCTATTCGCTCACATACTTTCAGCTCGGAAACATCACACAAAGAAGAAAATGATTCACGAGACATGAAAAAAATGATCACTTACGCTGCACCCACCGTCTGACGTGTAGCAACCATTGCCGTCGCCATAACACGTACTATTCAGAATACATAGATCGAGCGCAGTGCACATGCTCATCAACAATTTACCATAGTCATTTAATGACTTGTCTTCAGACCATCTGTTGATACTAGGCGGATGACTAAAGAGCAGGAAATCTAAAACTCCACTATGGCAATTTGAGAGAGAGAGAGAGAGAGAGAGAGAGAGAGAGAGAGAGAGAGAGAGAGAGAGAGAGAGATGAAGATGCTGCTGCAGCTGCCGTTGTTGCGGCTGCTGCTGTTGATGCTGCTGCTGCAGCTGCTGCTGCTGCTGCTGCTGATGATGATGATGATGATGATGGGGAGGAAGAGGAGGTGTAAGTTGTTCATTTCTAGCAGTTCACAGGTAAACCTGTACGTGTTTTTCCCCTGGCCTTTTCCCCGGAAATGGGGCAGTACTCTAACTAGCCAGTTAAGATCGGAGCATTCAATGAATCGACAATTGTAACATAACTGCAGTTCTTCTTCAATCTGAAAAAAAAAAACACTAATAGAAAAACATAGTGCGTCTATGAAGGGAAAATGCCGGAGCGTTTATTCAATCACGATTAATACACGACAAATACCAAGCCGTTTTTTGAAAAAATTCAAATGAAGACATTAATATACAAGGAAAAATATTGTCGCATAGTATACATATGGCACAATCAGTTTTATCACCAATCACACAAGTGAGACCGTCTTAAAGGTGTGCGCGCACACACACACACACACACACACACACACACAAGCACACACATACATGCACAGACACACAGACACACAGACACACACACACTCACACACACACGCACACACACAAAGAGGCAGGCAGCAAGATGGACGTACAGACAGACAGAGAGAACCACATTCTCACACACAACTGCACCGACACATATACTTTTTTTTTAATGCAATTTGATTTTTTAAGTTCACCAGGCGACTTTTGGCGCCACAGGATGGAGTGCGCCGACATTTATTCATTTATTTATTTATTTGTGCAGGTATTTATTTTTTCAATTGCTTATGTAGTTGTTTAGTTTTTCATTATTGCATGGTTCATGTGTGTGTTTATTTATTTATTCAGTTCGTTTATCTTCCGGTTTGCCCTAAGTCATTGGTTAATCGAGAGGAAATGAGCTCTCTCTCTCTCTCTCTCTCTCTCTCACACACACACACACACACACACACACACACACACACACACACACACACATACACTCATGCACAGGCACACATGTACACACTCACACACAAACAGACATGCCCAAACATACGCACACACGTACACACACACACACACACACACACACACACACACACACACACACACACAATGCACATGCACACGCGCACCGTATACACTTTCACGCACACATGGGCCGCGCGCGCGCACGCACACACACACGTATACACTCACTACGTACACATTTAATAATAATCACGCAACCAATGTTAGGTAGGTACCCAAGGTCTGACCAGCGCTCTTGCTTGGATCAGACATCTGCTAAACCTTAGCCGTGAGACCCTCTTCCTAAATTCTCCCATCTTACTCATAAATTCATGTATCCATCAGCTTTAAATCATGCGCAGTGTGGTCTCAAAACTTCGCAGAAGAAACTCTCTTCTCTCTCTCTCTCTCTCTCTCTGTCTCTGTCTCTCTCTCTCTCTCTCTCTCTCTCTCTCTCTCTCTCTCTCTCTCTCTCTCTCTCTCTCTCTTCATCTTTTTACCCCCTTTACTCATTTATCTATGTATTTGTTTATCTATTCATGTATCATTTCCGTCTTTCGTAGATTCCATTCAGGTTTGTCAGAAGCCACAGGGCAACAAAACCAGAAAGGACAGAACTCTCTTTTTTTAATTCCATTGATTTATTATTCATACATTCATTAACTTCTTCATTTATTTATTTTTCCTTTTTGAACAAGATAAACGAGCAGAATTGTATTTATCTGGGTTTTTTTTTTTCATTTGTTTATTCACCTTTCTTCATTATTTCTTACTTATTCTTCATTCCTACTTTCCTTTCGGCGGGTTTGATCGGAACTATGAGCCCTGAAGAAGATAAAGGGAGTGTCTGTTTTTTATTTATTCATTTATTTATTTATTTATCTATCGTTTATTTAGTTTTGTTTTTGTTCTTTTTTTTGCGTTGGTTTATTTACTTGTTTTGTTTATTTGTTCATTCATTTATTCATTTACCTTTTATTGATTTATTTCTTCGTTTTTGTTTGTTTATTTGTTCATTCCTGTATTTACCTACGGTTTAATTATTAATACATTCATTCGGTCACGGGTTTATTCCTTCATTCTGTCATTCCCAGGTCTGCCCGGGGCCAAAGGTGCCAGAGGGGATAAAGGAGCTGCCTCGGACCCTTTCCTGATCGCCCAGAACTTGGAATCCATGGAGTCCTTCCGGGGCCCGCCTGGACCCAAAGGTATTTTGCTAGCGAGCAGGATAGCGAAAGGTCGGGGGTTCCAATCCTTAGCCATGTGTTGCTTCAGTTCAATTCTGGGTGTGGAATAGGTTTGAGAGGGGGCAGGAGGGGTGGGGTGGTGGGTCAGGTTCTTCGGGGGTCTGTTTGGCTTTGGTTGTGTGTGTGTGTGTGGGGGGGGGGGGGGGGGGAGAATGGCAGGCAGGTGTTGAGGGTCAAATCCTTGGGTACGTTTTGCTTTGGTTGTGTGGGGAGAATGGTAGGCAGGTGTTAAGGGTCAAATCCTTGGGTACGTTTTGCTTTGGTTGGGGGGGGGGGGGAGAGAGAATGGCAGGCAGGTGTTAAGGGTCAAATCCTTGGGTACGTTTTGCTTTAGTTCAATGTCAGAAGTGGAGTAGAGAATGTTTGTGAGTAAAAAGATCCAAGGCTGTGTGTTGATTTGCTTGAATCCTGGAAAAAGAATGAGAGGTTATGGGTTTAAGTCCATGGTTTATAATTCTTTACGGGTTTAAATCCTTAGTTTATGATTCGTTGCGGGTTTAAATCCTTGGTTTATGATTCATTACGGTTTAAATCCTTGGTCTATGATTCGCTGCGGGTTTAAATCCTTGGTTTATGGTTCATTACGGGTTTAAATCCTTGGTTTATGATTCATTACGGGTTTAAATCCTTGGTGTATGATTCATTACGGGTTTAAATCCTTGGTTTATGATTCATTACGGGTTTAAATCCTTTGTTTATGATTCATTACGGGTTTAAATCCTTGGTTTATGATTCATTACGGGTTTAAATCCTTGGTGTATGATTCACTGCGGGTTTAAATCCTTGGTTGGTGTTTTCCTGTGCTTTAGTCGTGGCAGTGCAGTAGGACAGACTTCTATGTTTTGACTGGGTTCAAAGATAGCGTGTGATGGGATGGGGTGGGGTAGCTTAGAGGAGAATTGTGAACTAGCTCAAGACCTTGGTCGTGTTTTGTTTTAATTCGGCGTGGGAAATATGGTAGGGGAAGGTAACAAAAGCGGAATTATGGATTTCAAATCCTTACCTGTGTTTTGCTTTTATTCAGTCTGGACAATAGAGTGGAGGATTGTTATGGTTTAAATCCCTGCCTGTATTCCTTTTCCTTCGGTTCATTTCGGGGATGAGTTAGTGTGGGTAAAGAGTCAAAATACTTGGCAGTCTTTTGCTTTGTTTGAGTCCGGCAGTACATAAGGTGAAAATTCGTTTCAAATCCCTGGATGTGATTTGGCTGTAGTTCGATTTTGGGTGCTGTGTTGATGGATTTCAGTCCGAGTTCAGATCTTGGGTTGACTTTGCTTAGATTTGGTTCTTGGAGTTGGGGAGGGGGAATTTGTATCTTGGGCCCTTAGCGAAAATTTTCTTTAATTCACCTGGGTTATGGATTAGCAGATGGTTGGGTTTCACTTTCGGTTTTTTTTTTTTTTTTTTTTGTTTTTTTTTTGGGGGGGGGGGTACTTCGATTTGAGTAAAAAGGCTTTTTAATTCAGGATCGGAAGTGCAGGTAAGGAAAGATTGGGTTCAAATCATTGGCTATGTTTTTCATTGATTCAGTTTGGGGAGTAAGGCTGGAGAATTCGAGGGGATTGAATTCATGATCATACTTTGTTCCGAAGGTAAAGTTGAGGAGGACTGTGTGTTCAAATTCATAGCTCTGTTCTACTTTGCTTCGATCTTGAGAATAGGGCAGGGAAGGTGACAGAATAGGGCAGGGAAGGTGACAGAATAGGGCAGGGAAGATGACAGAATAGGGCAGGGAAGATGACAGAATAGGGCAGGGAGGATGACAGAATAGGGCAGGGAGGATGACAGAATAGGGCAAGAGGATGACAGAATAGGGCAGGGAAGATGACAGAATAGGACAGGGAAGATGACAGAATAGGGCAGGGAGGATGACAGAATAGGGCAGGGAAGATGACAGAATAGGACAGGGAAGATGACAGAATAGGACAGGGAAGATGACAGAATAGGGCAGGGAAGATGACAGAATAGGGCAGGGAAGGGAAGATGACAGAATAGGGCAGGGAATGAAAGATGACAGAATGGGGCAGGGAAGATGACAGAATAGGGAAGGGAAGATGACAGAATAGGGCAGGGAAGATGACAGAATAGGGCAGGGAAGATGACAGAATAGGGCAGGGAGGATGACAGAATAGGGCAGGGAAGATGACAGAATAGGGCAGGGAAGATGACAGAATAGGGCAGGGAAGGGAAGATGACAGAATAGGGAAGGGAAGATGACAGAATAGGGCAGGGAAGGGAGGATGACAGAATAGGGCAGGGAGGATGACAGAATAGGACAGGGAAGATGACAGAATAGGGCAGGGAGGATGACAGAATAGGGCAGGGAAGGGAAGATGACAGAATAGGGCAGGGAAGGGAAGGTGACAGAATAGGGCAGGGAAGGGAAGATGACAGAATAGGGCAGGGAAGGGAAGATGACAGAATAGGGCAGGGAAGATGACAGAATAGGGAAGGGAAGATGACAGAATAGGGCAGGGAAGATGACAGAATAGGGCAGGGAAGATGACAGAATAGGGCAGGGAAGGGAAGATGACAGAATAGGGCAGGGAAAGATGACAGAATAGGGCAGGGAAGATGACAGAATAGGGCAGGGAAGGGAAGATGACAGAATAGGGAAGGGAAGATGACAGAATAGGGCAGGGAAGGGAAGATGACAGAATAGGGCAGGGAAGGTGACAGAATTGGGCAGGGAAGATGACAGAATAGGGAAGGGAAGATGACAGAATAGGGCAGGGAAGGGAAGATGACAGAATAGGGCAGGGAAGGGAAGATGACAGAATAGGGCAGGGAAGGTGACAGAACAGGGCAGGGAGGATGACAGAATAGGGCAGGGAAGATGACAGAATAGGGCAGGGAAGGTGACAGAATAGGGAAGGGAAGATGACAGAATAGGGCAGGGAAGATGACAGAATAGGGCAGGGAAGATGACAGAATAGGGCAGTGAGGATGACAGAATAGGGCAGGGAAGGGAAGATGACAGAATAGGGCAGAGAAGGGAAGATAACAGAATAGCGCAGGGAAGATGACAGAATAGGACAGGGAAGATGACAGAATAGGGCAGGGAAGATGACAGAATAGGGCAGAGAAGGGAAGATGACAGAATAGGGCAGAGAAGGGAAGATGACAGAATAGGGCAGGGAGGATGACAGAATAGGGCAGGGAAGATGACAGAATAGGGCAGGGAAGATGACAGAATAGGGCAGGGAAGGGAAGATGACAGAATAGGGCAGAGAAGGGAAGATGACAGAATAGGGCAGGGAAGGGAAGATGACAGAATAGGGCAGGGAAGGGAAGATGACAGAATAGGGCAGGGAATGGAAGATGACAGAATAGGGAAGGGAAGATGACAGAATAGGGCAGGGAAGGGAAGATGACAGAATAGGGCAGGGAAGATGACAGAATAGGGCAGGGAAGGGAAGATGACAGAATAGGGCAGGGAAGATGACAGAATGGGGAAAATAAAATAAATGCTTCTCAAAATGAGCCTTCAGTAAGCTTATAGTCTCCAAGGGGGAGACAATCTCCAATGGGGAGGAAACTCACCAACATATAACTCCTGGTCAGATACTGATATTTCGAAACCTGATTGTTTCTCCTCAGTGACCGCGGAAAGTGGTAATTTGACTCCTCTGCCTTTTCGGTTTTAAGAAGAATGCTATCCCAGGAAAAGGCTGGTGTGCAATACCGTAGTATGTTTGTTGAGTTTTCAAATTTATTTTTCCCCATTCGCCCACTCAAGCACATACTGTTAGTTAGGCAGAATGATCTACCACTGCAGATATGAATGCTTATCTCCCCCTATTTCTTCAATCTAAGACATAAGAGCAAGCTTTGTTTATAATTGAATATTTCTTGCAGTCATTGCAACACCAAGCTGCTCTGTAAGTTGCTGGAATGGTGCTCGGTACTTATCCTTGGAATTTATCAGTTTATTGTAT
>CM065729.1:4156467-4158967 GCA_033310375.1 Conus canariensis
CTCTCTCTCTCTCTCTCTCTCTCTCTCTCCTCTCTCTCTCTCTCTCTCTCTCTCTCTCTCGTTAATCTTACAAAGATAAAAGTTATTTGGTTAATACGTTTACAAATGTTGACAGAACACAGAAAAAGGCAGCAGAAACCTGACAATCCTTGCAGAGAGAAAGACTCGCATTTCACACAAAGAAATCTGCTGCGAGAACAAATACGTACAATGCATAAAACAATATACTGTGCACGTAAGACACAGTGAACATAAAAGACAAACGCGGACTTTCCAGTACCGTCCACGAGTGTTCCGTATCTTGCCACACACACGTCTAACTGTAGCCCGGAGCTGACGATGGTCATTTCGTCATACTGAGCACTGATCGTGAGTAATTAGATGAACTGTCAGGGTTTCTTTGTTTCTGATGCTCCTGAAAGGATTCCGAAGAACCAGGCGCCGTGGCGCTGTGGTTAGTGTCGTGTGTGTGTGTGTGTGTGTGTGTGTGTGTGTGTGTGTGTGTGTGTGTGTGTGTGTGTGTATGTGTGTGTGTGTATGTTTGTGTATGTGTGTGTGTGTGTGTGTGTGTGTGTATAAACGCACGTGTGTGTGTGTGTGTGTGTGTGTGTGTGTGTGTGTGTGTGTGTGTGTGTGTGTAAACGCACGCGCACGCGCATACACACGTGTGTGTGTGTGTGTGTGTGTGTGTGTGTGTGTGTGTGTGTGTGTGTTGTGTGTGTGGTCTAGAAGCATGCGAGTTTGAATCCCATCAAGGCATACACTTGTGAGAGTTTTCGCACCAAAATCGGTTTCTATTCATGGTTGTTTGAATATGCTGTGGGCTCAATATGCTGTCATTTCAAAAGGCTATGCGCTCCAAAAGGCTATGCGCTCCAAAAGGCTATGCGCTCCAAAAGGCTATGCGCTCCAGACTATGCGTTCTAAGGGATCCAATGAGAAGTCTTGAACCATTCAACTAATTTGGTCTGCTTCTGGGTGAGTCTTAGAGTGTATTCGCCTTAATTCTCTGACCAGCACTGCAGGTGTCTGTATCTCTTGGACGTGCGAAAATGTTGGGGTGCATTATAAAAGGTTACGTAGTGTGCCGCCCCGTCGAGTAGCCTTGCCGATTGCAGAATAAAAGTCAAGAGCACCATTATCTTTATGTCTTTAATTGTCATAAAGAAAAAGTTTCATGGTTTTGCTGTTGTTGTTGTTATTGTTGTTGTTGCTACTCCAAGCTAACTATTTTCATGTCCCCCCCCCCTCCCCCCCCCTTCCTTGATATATTTGTCAGCTGCTAAGTCAATCGACCAACCAGCTCACCAACAGATTGACAGACACAACGATTGACCATTAGATTGATTCATTGTATACGAGTAGACGTGTGTGTCTCAGGTGGCGGGGGTAGTGGTGGTGGTGGTGATATTGGCGGTGGTGAAGGTGGTGGGTGTATGTATATGTGTGCGCCTGCGCGCGCGCGTGTGTGTGTGTGTGTGTGTGTGTGTGTGTGTGTGTGTGTGTGGGGTGTGTGTGTGTGTGTGTGCACGCGCGCGCGCGCGCACGTGTGCACGCATATGTGTAGGTGTGTGTGGGCCTGTGTGTAGTGTGTTTTTGTGTTATGCTTGCATATTATATGGTGTGTGTGTGTGTGTGTGTGTGTGTGTGTGTGTGTGTGTGTGTGTGTGTGTGTGTGTGTGTGTGTGTGTGGGCGCGCGAGCGCGCGTATGTGTGTGTTTGTGTATGTGTGTATGTTTGTGTGTATGTGTGTGTGTGTGTGTGTGTGTCTGTCTGTCTGTCTGTCTGTCTGTCTGTGGGCGCGCGAGCGCGCGTATGTGTGTGTGTTTGTGTATGTGTGTATGTTTGTGTGTGTGTGAGTGTGTGTGTGTGTGTGTGTGTGTGTGTGTGTGTGTGTGTGTGTGTGTGTGTGTGTGTGCTTGCGAGAGGAGAGAGAGAGAGAGGAGAGAGAGAGAGAGAGAGCGTGTGCGCGCGCTCTCTTTTATGAGTGTATAGGTATGAACGTATAAGTCGTTGTTGACAAAAGCGCACAAATGATAACCCTGAAGATACGTTTCTGTCCAGGGACAAATCTTTGGTGGCCAACACTCTGTAGACAATTATTGTTATCTTCGTCGTCGCCGCTTTGAAGACTGACGTTAAGATCGACTTCACTTTCTGACATTTGAGTCACTTTGAACACAGCTTTGGAGGTGTTTCACGATGACCTCACCATTTTGGCCACTGTTATGACGGCTTTAAGATATATCACGATGACCTCACCATTCTGATATTTCGGCCACTGTTAGAACGGATGTGAGGTGTTTCACGATGTTCCTCTTTAATATGCGGTATTTCGGACATTTTGAAGACTTGTTTGAGGTGTTTCATGATGTTCGTCTTCACTATATGGTATTTCGGCCACTTTGAAGACTGCTTTGAGGCGTTCAATGATGTTCGTCTTCACTATATGGAATTTCGGCCACTTTGAAGACTGCTTTGATGTGCTTCACGTTGTTGC
>CM065729.1:4183967-4188708 GCA_033310375.1 Conus canariensis
GGAAATCCGTAGCATCATCTTAATCATCCTCATTCTCATCGATCAGCATAAAAAAAAGTCTCAAATTCTGTGGCCCTTCATGCCCTGCTCTCATGGTGACCTCAATTTCGATGTCCTCTCCACGTCTGTGGCCTTGGTTTGGTTCCGTCGGGGTCACCGGTATCGGCGAGTCCATGGGGGCTGTCGTTGGACGGACGTGGTGGCGCCCTCCGGTGGGAGAGCTCACTCACGCCGGCTCCGCGACTAAGCAATTATTGTCGTCAGTAGGGGGCTTAATAGGTGGTGTCCTGCATATGTTAGATCAGAACAGGCGCCACTGAACACCACCGAAGTGACTCGGCAGCAGTGCAGTGTCTCCTCCGGTGGGTTGCCTCTTGACGACTTGACATTCACTGCTCCCTGTGGATTGCCGGTGCCGGGGCTGCGGCGGGGCCGACCGGGCTGTGGCTGTGGACGGGGTGTCGGAATGAGCAGCGTGGGTGCACTGCCTCTGGGGTGGCGCAGAGGTTGGGACAGCAAAAAAAAAAAAAGAAAAAAAAGAAAGCAAGAAAGTAGGAAAGGAAGGAAGGAAGGAAGGAAGGAGGGAAGAAAGGGAAGAAGGAAGGAAGGATTAATGGAAGAAAGAAAGAAAGAATGAATGAATGAATGAATGAATGAATGATAAATGAATGAATGAATCAATGAATGAAAAAGAATAGCCTCAGCTGAAAGTTAATGCCCTTCCTTTGTTTCATCTGTGTCGTGCCTATCACCGCTGCCTACAGCATTTTTTTTTTTTTAATGCCAAGTGATCTTCCCTACCTTCCCCCCCCACCACCACCCTTCCTCCCACCCTCTTTCCGTCACGCCCCCCCCCCCCCTCTCTCTCTCTCTCTCTCTCTCTCTCTCCTCTCTCGCTCTTTACCTACGACCAGACTCTGTGGTCAAGCGTATAAAATGCTTTTGCTACACAACACAATATAGGAAAATTTAATTGGGTATTTCGTGTAAAGAAAATACTAACAGAAAATGGTTTTGGAATCGTTTGGCTTTGTCAGGGAGTAGGCAATACTGCACAGTTATTATCTGAATTTAGGGATCGTTTAATTTGTTCTTACAGGCAAAACTGGCATTCCAGTATAGATTTTTTTTTAAAACGACAAACATGAATGGTTTCTCTCGTTTAAAAGTAATTTGGAAACGGAAACATATTTCATGATTGTTACAAACAAATCGCACATATATAACTTAACAAAATTTCGAACTAGAACACTGGGCCTCAATGCAAACAAAAAAAAATGGTTCGAAGCATCGGACAATAAAGCATGCCCCATGTGTGTAGAGGGAAACAACAGTGAAGATGAAGTGCATTCCGTTTTTGATTGTCCTGCTTATGCAGATATTCGAAGTAGATGCAAAATCTTCAGGGAGCCAGCTGCACAGAGAAAAGATCTTATGGCAATTCTATCCAGCAAGAATGAACAAAATACCATATCATTTGCAAGATTTGTAGCAGAAGCTATTGATTTTCGAAGAAAGAATATCTCGTACGAACAAGCTAAAATGTGTGACGATGAGCTAAAATGTGTGACGATGTATGAATTCACCGTTAGCGCTTATTATGTATTTTTACCTGGCTTGATGGTCGAAAACAATGGATTACTCAGATGTGCGGGGTGACTGAGTGAGTTTGTGTGTATGTGAGTGTATGTGGTCGGCGGGTGGGTGGGTGGGTGCGTGTGTGCGTGTGTGCGCACGTGCGTTGTGTGTGTGAGTGTATTTGTATCCGTACAGGTGTGTGTTGCAGTTTATAGATTCGATTTTCTAGTTAAATTGTTTGAATTCTATGTCTTTCAATTGCAGATATTTGGCGCAGTCTGTTGATGCAGTAATTGTAACCCCCTTGCCAACAGGGCTTGTTTGCTATTGGCAATAAAAACTGTGCCAGTGTCAGCGTCAGTGTCTCTCTCTCTCTCTCTCTCTCCTCTCCCTCTCTCTCTCTCTCTCTCTCTCCGATCTGTCTCTCTGTCTCTCTGTCTCTCTTCCTCTCTCTCTCTCTCTCTCTCTCCTCTGTCTCTCTCGCTCTCTCTCTCTCCCTCTCTCTCTCTCTCTCGCCTCTCTCTCTCTCTTTCCCTCTCTCCCCCCCTCTCTCTCTCTCTTTCTCTCTCTCTTTATCTCTCTCTTTCTCTCTCGCTTTCATGTCTTTTTTTGTTTGTTTTGAGGCGAGAAAGGCAGCAGTGGACAGGGTGGGGACGAGGGGAAGAGAGGGAGGCGGGGTGACCCAGGCCCCCCGGACCCCCAGGACCCCCTGGCTCCAAGGGAACTGCCGGAATTCCCGGCCTGCCGGGCTTCAAAGGCTACAAGGGCGACAGAGGCGATGTAGGTGAGTGGCCCCAGGGCTGTGCAGGCTGCACACCGAAAATGAATGCGCCGAGGTCTTGCGTAAGGATTCGAGTGTTTATAGCTAGACACAATTATGTTGTTTTTGAGGATTTGGATTGTGTCTGAAAATTGATTTAACGTCCTCTTTTGCATGAATGAAGGAAGTAAGGAAATTGAGTGAACGATATTGAACGATATTGAACGATACTGACCGGATGACACGGGACACAACTGAATGATGCCACAGCTGGCAGCTCTTCAGTCGGCACTACCCAGGTAGGCAGCCCGTTGTGTAAACGAGTGTGGATTGTAAAGCGCTTAGAGCTTGGTCTCTAACCGAGGATAGGCGCTATATAAGTATTCAGAAGAAGAAGAAGAAGAAGAAGAAGAAGAAGAAGAAGAAGAAGAAGAAGAAGAAGAAGAAGAATTAATATCCCCATCAAGGTACATGCCAGATGGTTCCTGGCAGATGGATTAGAGTAAAAGGAACGGGATTATTTTGCCGAAACTACCTCGTGCAAAGATAGGGTTCTGGGCGCGTGCGAAGAACTGAAAGATGACGTCAGATAAGATGAGGAGTAGCTTATGTATTTGAAGATGGTGAAATTTTCCATCACTAGAAATCCCTAAAGACAAGTGATTGGTGTGGGGTTCTTCATTTCATCTACTTTCAATCTAATATTGATTTTTTGCGGTTCAAATTGATGCTACGTCTCAAAATGCTTCCGTGGATTATATAGTGATTCACAGCAAAATCTGAAGTGTGGCGTGTGGCAGGCTTGTTTCTTCAGGGCCGGTAAGAGACGGACTTTTTCAGCTGGTTATATTGATATTCTGTGGGCGTAGGGGTGGTGGTTCAATTCTTTGTGTGTGTGTGTGTGTGTGTGTGTGTGTGTGTGTGTGTGTGTGTGTGTGTGTGTGTGTGGTGTTTATGTGTTGTGTGTGGAGCGCGCGCACGTGTGTGTACGCATTTGTGTATGTGTGGTGTGTGTGTGTGTGTGTGTGTGTGTGTGTGTGTGTGTGTGTCTGTACCTATGTGTGTGTGTACATGTGTGTGTAAGTGTGAGTGTGTGTGTGTGTTGTGTGTGTGTGTGAGTGTGTGTGTGTGTGTGTGTGTGTGTGTGTAAGTGTGTGTGTGTGTGTTTGTGTGTGGTGTGTGTGTGTGTGTGTGTGTGTGTGTGTGTGTGTGTGTGTGTGGTGTGTGTGTGTGCATGTGAGCGCGCGCACGTGTGTGTACGCATGTGTGTGTGTGTGGGGGGGGGGGGGGGGGGGGGGGTGTGTGTGTGTGTGTGTGTGTGTTGTGTGTGTGTGTGTGTGTGTGTGTGTGTGTGTGTGTGTGTTCTGTGATCCTGTTAAAGGGAGATTATGTCTCACCATCGTGGCAAGCGATTTGTTCGAAGTTGTTTCCCTTTGTAAATCTGTTGTGTGTGTGTGTGTGTGTGTGTGTGTGTGTGTGTGTGTGTGTGTGTGTGTGTGTGCGTGCGTGCGTGCGTGCGTGCGTGTTGCGTGATGTGTATGTGTATGTGCGCGCGCGCGCGCGCGTGGTCGCCGATCTTATCAAAGGAAGATAACGTTTCACCTGCGTGACCTGTGATTCGTTAGAAGTTGTTTCCCTTTGAAACTCTCTCTCTCTCTCTCTCTCTCTCTCTCTCTCTCTCTCCTCCCCTCTCTCCCTCTCTCTCTCCTCCCGTCTCTCCCCTCTCTCTCCTCCTCTCTGGAAGGGCCTGTGTGTGTGTGTGTGTGTGTGTGTGTGTGTGTGTGTGTGTGTGTGTGTGTGTGACACCAATCATGAAGTCTTAAGTAACTATCTGTATTTTCTGTATCAGCCGATTTGAATGGACATAGATAAAATTAAAAAAGATATTGATGGAGGAAACAAATTATCTGTTCACATGGTGTAAATACAAGATTTATAATGATGTTTATTTCCCTTCATTTCTTTTCGGCGTGTCTGATAACAATTCTATCATGACATTCCAGGATGCATATGAATCAATAATTCATTTTGTTCTCAGCTGTAAATGGTAAAGAGCTGGGTTAGAACTTCTTTCCTAATTATTGTGTCATTCTTAAACTGGTTTTAAAAGCACACACAAAACACCACCCCACACACACACAACACACACAAAACACACACACACAAAACAACACAACACACACACACACGCACCGCAGACGCACGCACGCACCGCGCGCCCCGCACGCCACGCACGCACCACGCACGCACACACACACACACACACACACACTACTACATGACACACACACAGTTTTTTAAAAGAAAAAAAAAAAAAAAGGGGGAAGACAAAACAAAAAAAACAGAAAAAAAACTTCCAGGGGACATTACTCCCTCCTTTTTAATGTACCTTTTGGGGCTTTT
>CM065729.1:4188808-4196308 GCA_033310375.1 Conus canariensis
CTTTTTTTTGGGGCTAAAAAAAATTGGAAAAAATTGGGTATGGGAAAATTACTAAAGAAAATGGTTTTTTGGGAAAATCGTTTGGTTTTGTCAGGGGGTAGGCCAATCGCACAGTTATTTATCTGAATTTAGGGATCTTTAAAAATTTGTTTTACGGCAAAAACTGGCAATTCCAGTATAGATTTTTTTTAAAACGACAAACATGAATGGTTTCTCTCGTTTAAAAGTAATTTGAAACGGAAACATATTTCATGATTGTTACAAACAAATGGCACATATATAACTTAACAAAATTTCGAACTAGAACACTGGGCCTCAATGCAAACAAAAAAAATGGTTCGAAGCATCGGACAATAAAGCATGCCCATGTGTGGTAGAGGGAAACAACAGTGAAGATGAAGTGCATTCCGTTTTTGATTGTCCTGCTTATGCAGATTATTCGAAGTAGAATGCAAAATCTTCAGGAGCCAGCTGCACAGAGAAAAGATCTTATGGGCAATTCTATCCAGCAAGAATGAACAAAATACCATATCATTTGCAAGATTTTGTAGCAGAAGCTATTGATTTTCGAAGAAAGAATATCTCGTACGAACAAGCTAAAATGTGTGACGATGAGCTAAAATGTGTGACAGATGTATGAATTCACCGTTACGCTTATTATGTATTTTTTACCTGGCTTGATGGTCGAAAACAATGGATTTACTCAGATGTGCGGGGTGACTGAGTGAGTTTGTGTGTACGTGAGTGTATGTGGTCGGTGGGTGGGTGGGTGGGTGCGTGTGTGCGTGTGTTGTGCACGTGTGCGTTGTGTGTGTGGAGTGTATTTGTATCCGTACAGGTGTGTGTTTGCAGTTTATAGATTCGATTTTCTAGTTAAATTGTTTGAATTTCTATGTCTTTCAATTGCAGATATTTGGCGCAGTCTGTTGATGCAGTAATTGTAACCCCCTTGCCAACAGGGCTTGTTTGCTATTGGCAATAAAAACTGTGCCAGTGTCAGCGTCAGTGTCTCTCTCTCTCTCTCTCTCTCTCTCTCTCTCTCTCTCTCTTCTCTCTCTCTCGATCTGTCTCTCTGTCTCTCTGTCTCTCTCTCTCTCTCTCTCTCTCTCTCTCTCTCTCGCCTCTCGTCTCTCTCGCTCTCTCTCTCTCTCCTCTCTCTCTCCTCTCGCTCTCTCTCTCTCTTTCCCTCTCTCCCCCCCTCTCTCTCTCTCTTTCTCTCTCTCTTTATCTCTCTCTTTCTCTCTCGCTTTCATGTCTTTTTTTGTTTGTTTGAGGCGAGAAAGGCAGCAGTGGACAGGGTGGGGACGAGGGGAAGAGAGGGAGGCGGGGTGACCCAGGCCCCCCGGGACCCCCAGGACCCCCTGGCTCCAAGGGAACTGCCGGAATTCCCGGCCTGCCGGGCTTCAAAGGCTACAAGGGCGACAGAGGCGATGTAGGTGAGTGGCCCCAGGGCTGTGCAGGCTGCACACCGAAAATGAATGCGCCGAGGTCTTGCGTAAGGATTCGAGTGTTTATAGCTAGACACAATTATGTTGTTTTTGAGGATTTGGATTGTGTCTGAAAATTGATTTAACGTCCTCTTTTGCATGAATGAAGGAAGTAAGGAAATTGAGTGAACGATATTGAACGATATTGAACGATACTGACCGGATGACACGGGACACAACTGAATGATGCCACAGCTGGCAGCTCTTCAGTCGGCACTACCCAGGTAGGCAGCCCGTTGTGTAAACGAGTGTGGATTGTAAAGCGCTTAGAGCTTGGTCTCTAACCGAGGATAGGCGCTATATAAGTATTCAGAAGAAGAAGAAGAAGAAGAAGAAGAAGAAGAAGAAGAAGAAGAAGAAGAAGAAGAAGAATTAATATCCCCATCAAGGTACATGCCAGATGGTTCCTGGCAGATGGATTAGAGTAAAAGGAACGGGATTATTTTGCCGAAACTACCTCGTGCAAAGATAGGGTTCTGGGCGCGTGCGAAGAACTGAAAGATGACGTCAGATAAGATGAGGAGTAGCTTATGTATTTGAAGATGGTGAAATTTTCCATCACTAGAAATCCCTAAAGACAAGTGATTGGTGTGGGGTTCTTCATTTCATCTACTTTCAATCTAATATTGATTTTTTGCGGTTCAAATTGATGCTACGTCTCAAAATGCTTCCGTGGATTATATAGTGATTCACAGCAAAATCTGAAGTGTGGCGTGTGGCAGGCTTGTTTCTTCAGGGCCGGTAAGACGGACTTTTTCAGCTGGTTATATTGATATTCTGTGGGCGTAGGGGTGGTGGTTCAATTCTTTGTGTGTGTGTGTGTGTGTGTGTGTGTGTGTGTGTGTGTGTGTGGTGTGTGTGTGTGTGTTTATGTGTGTGTGTGTGAGCGCGCGCACGTGTGTGTACGCATTTGTGTATGTGTGTGTGTGTGTGTGTGTGTGTGTGTGTGTGTGTGTGTGTGTGTGTGTGTGTCTGTCTTGTGTGTGTTTTACATATGTGTGTAGTGTGAATGTGTGTGTGTGTGAGTGTGTGTGTGTGTGTGTGTGTGTGTGTGTGTGTGTGTGTGTAGTGTATGTGTGTGTGTGTGTTTGTGTGTGTGTGTGTGTGTGTGTGTGTGTGTGTGTGTGTGTGTGTGTGTGTGTGTGTGTGCATGTGAGCGCGCGCACGTGTGTGTACGCATGTGTGTGTGTGGGGGGGGGGGGGGGGGGTGGTGGGTGTGTGTGTGTGTGTGTGTGTGTGTGTGTGTATGTGTGTGTGTGTGTGTGTGTGTGTGTGTTTCTGTGATCCTGTTAAAGGGAGATTATGTCTCACCATCGTGGCAAGCGATTTGTTCGAAGTTGTTTCCCTTTGTAAATCTGTCGTGTGTGTGTGTGTGTGTGTGTGTGTGTGTGTGTGTGTGTGTGTGTGTGTGTGTGCGTGCGTGCGTGCGTGCGTGCGTGTATGTGTATGTGTATGTGCGCGCGCGCGCGCGCGTGGTCGCCGATCTTATCAAAGGAAGATAACGTTTCACCTGCGTGACCTGTGATTCGTTAGAAGTTGTTTCCCTTTGAAACTCTCTCTCTCTCTCTCTCTCTCTCTCTCTCTCTCTCTCTCTCTCTCTCTCTCTCTCTCTCTCTCTCTCTCTCTCTCTGGAAGGGCCTGTGTGTGGTGTGTGTGTGTGTGTGTGTGTGTGTGTGTGTGTGTGTGTGTGTGACACCAATCATCGAAGTCTTAAGTAACTATCTGTATTTTCTGTATCAGCCGATTTGAATGGACATAGATAAAATTAAAAAAGATATTGATGGAGGAAACAAATTATCTGTTCACATGTGTAAATACAAGATTTATATGATGTTTTTTCCCTTCATTTCTTTTCGGCGTGTCTGATTAACAATTCTATCATGACATTCCTAGGATGCATATGAATCAATAATTCATGTGTTCTCAGCTGTAAATGGTAAAGAGCTGATTAGACTCTTCCTAATTATTGTGTCATTCTTAAACTGTTTTACGCACACACACACACACACACACACACACACACACACACACACACACACACACACACACACACACCACACCACGCACGCACGCCGGCCGCACGCACGCCGCCGCACGCACGCACGCACAGCACCACGCACACACACACACACACACACACACACACACACATACATACATGCACACACACAGTTTTTTAAAAAGAAAAAAAAAAAAAAAGGAAGAAGAAACAAAACAAAACAAACAGAAAAAAATCTTCCAGGGGACATTACTCCTCCTTTGCATGTACTTCATGGGCGCTTAGAAGTTGTTCCCCTTACACCTCTCCTCTCTCTCTCTCTCTCTCTCTCTCTCTCTCTCTCTCTCTCTCTCTCTCCAAGATATATGCATGTCTCCAAGTTCATACCTATGCATGCAGCATAATAAGCTCATATCAACAAATGTTTGTTTGTTTTGTGTGTGTGTGTGTGTGTGTGTGTGTGTGTGTGTGTGTGTGTGTGTGTGTTGTGTGTATCCACGTGCATGCGTGTGTGCGTGCGTGTCTATGTGTGTGTGCGTGCGTGCGTGCATGCGTGTGTGTGTGTGTGTGTGTGTGTGTGTGTGTGTGTGTGTTGTGTGTGTGTGTGTGTGTGTGTGTGTGTTCATCAGGTCCAAGAGGTCACAAGGGCGAAAAAGGAAGCAGCGGCCGTTGTCCAGGTATTTAGAACAAAGAAACAAACCAACAAACAAACAAGCAAAGAAAAATGAAAAGAAAAAAGAAAAGAAAAGAAAAAAAAACACCCTCCATTCTAATGTACACATTGTTTTCTCTCTTTGCGCCTGCTCTCGTTGCATTACAGCTCGGATGAAGTATCAACAGAAGAGAAAATGTGAACAGTTGTTTTGTTTGTTTGTTTGTTTTTGATTTATGTATTTATTTATTAATTCATCTGTTGGTTGGTTGGTTTTATTTGGTGACTAATTTCGAAGATGTTTTAAAGATTTGACGTGACGAAAAAGTCGGGGTTTTTTTGTTTTGTTTGTTTGTGTGTTTTGTTTGTTGTTGTTATTATTTTGTTTGGTTTTTTTGTTTGTTTGTTTGTCTGTCTCTCTGTTTTTTCTTTCTTTCACTTCTTTTTCCAGCGTCGTTCTGTTTGTTTTATCTGCAAGGTGCGGGGCTCGAAGTATGGAGAGAGACAAAACAGACAGACAGACAGACAGACAGAGATAGAGATAGAGACAGGGAGGAAGGGAGAGAAGAGAAATCTTCCTCTTCAATAGCTCCCCCCCCCCCCCCCCCCCTTTTTTTTTTTTTTTTTTGTTTGTTTGTTTTTTTGTTTTTTGTTTTTTGTTGTTGTTGTTGTTGTTTTGCTTGATCGTTGTTTGTTTGCTTGCTTCTGTTCTTGTTTGGTGTGTCGGTTAAGTTTGTTTGTTGTTTGTAGTTTGTTTGTTTGTGTGTTGCTAGTTTGTTTGTCTGTCTCTTTGCTTGCTTGCTTGCTTTGTGAGACAATTTTCATAATCGGCAGAGGGATCGACACGATCTCGGAGAGTTTCACTTTGTACTCCCAGTTCTTATAGAACAGGGAGTACTTTAGAATGGGAACGAAGAAATGCTGTCTGTGTGTCTGTCTGTCTGTGTGTCTGTGTGTCCGTGTGTCCGTGGTCAAAATGTGTTCCACTCGCTCCAGACAAAACTACTGGGCCGATTTTTTCTGAAAATTTGTAGGTATGCTCATTATGGGTCACGGATGATGCCCGATGTTTTAGTTTACCGCTATAGCCGTTACTAACGGCTGTAACGGCCTGTAACGGTTTTTCTTCTTTACGGAATATCTCAGAAAGTACTTGGCCGATCTTTGTAAAAATGAGCAGGTACGTTCATTATGGGTACGGATGATGCCCGATGTTTTAGTTTACCTCGTTATAGCCGTTACTAACGGCAGTAACGGCCTGTAACGGTTTTTCCTCTTTATGGAATATGGGTCACGAGCAATGCCCGATGTTTTAGTTTACCGGTATAACCGTTACTAACGACTTTAACGGCCTGTAACGGTTTTTCTTCTTTATGGAATATCTCAGAAAGTACTTGGCCGATCTTTCTGTAAATTTGTATGTATGTTCATTAATGGACATGGATGATGCCCGATGTTTTAGTTTACCCCGTTATAGCCGATACTAACGGCTGTAACGGCCTGTAACGGTTTTTCTTCTTTATGGAATATCTCAGAAAGTACGTGGCTGATCTTTCTGAAAATTCGTAGGTATGTTCATTATGGGTCACGAATAATGAGCGATGTTTTAGTGTACCTCGTTATAGCCGTTACTAACGGCTGTAACGGCCTGTAACGGTTTTTCTTCTTTATGGCATATCTCAGAAAATACTTGGCCGATCTTTGTGAAAATTAGCAGGTATGTTCATTATGGGTCACGGATGATGCCTGACGTTTTAGTTTGCCCCGTTATAGCCGTTACTAACGGCTGTAACGGCCTGTAACGGTTTGTCTTTTTATGGAATATCTCAGAAAGTACTTGGCCGAACTTTCTGAAAATTTGTTGGTATGTCCATTATGGCGACGGATGGTGCCCGACGTTTTAGTTTACCGTTGTATCCGTTACTGACGGCTGTAACGGCCCATAATAGTTTTTCTTTTTTATGGAATGTCTCAGAAAGTACTTGGCCGATCTTTCTGAAAATTTGAAGGTATGTTCATTATGGGTCACAGATCATGCCCGACGTTTAATTTACCGTTATGGCCGTTACTAACGGCTATAACGACCCTAACGGTTTTTGTTTTTTATGGAATATCTCAGAAAGTAAGTGGCCGATCTTTCTGAACATTTGTAGGTATGTTCTTTATGGGTCACAGAGATGCCCGATGTTTAAGTTTACCGTTATAGCCGTTACTAACGGCCCATAATGGTTTTCTTCTTGATGGAAAATCTCAGAAAGTTCTTGGCCGATCTTTCTGAAAATTTGTAAGTATGTTCATTATAGGTCACAGATGATGGCCGATGTCTACCAGAATAGCCATTACTAACGGTTACACCAGCCCAAGACGGTTTTTACTCTTTATGGAATATATCACGCGTATTCAGGATAAACTGGGAGTACGTTTATATGCTTTGCTTCTTGTTTTCTTTTTCTTTTTCTTTCTTTTCTTTTTTTTTTTTTTTTTTTTGTTATGTGGAGTGCTTGTCATCAGCAGGATCCAGGATCCAGTAGCAAGCCTGATAAGTTCTTCACAGAACGAAACAGATGTCGGTGCTGGGCCTGCTGATCTCCCCTCTTTAGGGAACTGTAAAACTCAAAGTGCATTTATTTATCTGAGGATTCCTTCTTAGTATGCCCCCTTCGCTGTAAATACTGGTTTCCCTTTTCAATGTATGTTTTTCTTCTTCTTTATTTCTTTTTTGAACATGAATGTATCTGTTTAATCTGCATTAATTAACACTGCTACTTTCACCATGATAATACCAGTTATCTGTACAAAGCCTGAATTTATGTATTTGACTGGGGGATGTAAAATGATGTTTGCTCCACTTCCCTTATGAACATTCGATCCGTTTGGACTAACGTTTTATTATCGTTTAGAGAGACACAGTCAAAGAGAGAGAGAGAGAGAGAGAGAGATGGGCGGTCGCGCGCGCGTTGTGTGTGTGTGTGTGTGTGTGTGTGTGTGTGTGTTGTGTGTGTGTGTGTGTGTGTTTCATTTATGTATCTATCTTACTGTTTCCGTTCCAATTTATCTATACGCTCGCGTAAATAATGCTTTTTTACCTTAATGTAATAATATAATTATCATTATAATATAATATAATTATTATAATGATAATAATATTTATATCATCATTATTATTATTATTACTATTATTATTATCATCATTATTATTATTGTTATTATTATTATCATTATCTTATACTGTTAAAAAAACAAGCACATTTTTGACAATGATTTGCAATAATAATGAGAAGAAGAAGAAAAAGAACTATTATTATATTATACTACTACTACTACTACTACTACTACTACTACTACTACTACTACTACATGAA
>CM065729.1:4201308-4208808 GCA_033310375.1 Conus canariensis
AGAAGGAATGTGGTTGAATGTTTTACAGCAGGTGTCCTGACTAAAAAATGAAAAGAAGGATTGTGATAAAATGCATCATGACTTGATGGCCAACTTTCAAGTGGTAGGAACGTGGTTGAACGTAGGTCAGTAATAGGCTGGATTTGAAAGAGAGTGAATATGACAGTATAAAGTTTCACAAATTCAAAAGAAGAATCATTATCATTCCGCCGGACAAAGGGACAAACAAATCACAAGACAAAACATGACGCGTCGTGTTTTGAAACATGACAGCACAGAGCACATGTACACAGAACAAACAAGAAAACATCCCCATAAAAGGATGCTCCAAGCTTGCCCAACTTTCAAAACAATGAAAACGTCCATCTTGCTTTCAGTTTGAGAAGATAAGTGATCGATTGCTCGTTCTTCGTTTTCATTGTCCTGAATGTGGTTTAGCTTGCCCGAAGAAGACCAAAGAGCTCGAAACGCGTCGTGTTTCGTCTAGTCATTTGTTTGTCCCTTTCGTCCGGCGGAATGATAACAATTTTCCTTTTAAATTCGTTCCATTTCCTTCTCCATTTCCGTCCCCTTACTTGAAACTAACTGTAAATAATTAAACAATTAACAAGTAGAGTAACTCTTGCTCCCACAAGAAAACATAACTCCAGAGCAATGCTGCTTACGACACCGAATCGCCTAGCAGACATGACAGCACAGAGCACACAGAACAAACAAGGAAACATCCCCATGAAAGGATACCAAGCTTGCCCTATGGTATAGGGTATATGGACAAGCTTGGAGCATCCTTTTATGGGGAGGTTTTCTTGTTTGTTCTGTGTACATGTGCTCTGTGCTGACATGTCTGCTAGGCGATTCGGTGTCGTAAGCGGCATTCCTTTGGAGTTATGTTTTCTTGTGGGAGCAAGAGTTACCCTACTTGTTAATTGTTTATATTATTTACTGTTCCCTGCCTCATTTCATATTAACTGTATACAGTTTGATATGTCAGCCAGATTTTATAGTCCCAATGTGATTGTATCATAATCGGTGGACCAGATTTGAAAGAAAGAAGGAATCTGGTTGAATGTATTATAATCGCTGGTCACGATTTAAATGAGAGGAAACGTGACTGAATGTACTCAGTGCCTGGGTTCAGATTCGGAAGGGAAGGAATATGTTTGAATATGTTAATGATGCGCGGACAAATAAGAAATATTTCTTGATTTAGCACCTGTGTGTTGTGTGTGTGTGTGTGTGTGTGTGTGTGTGTGTGTGTGTGTGTGTGTGTGTGTGAGAGAGAGAGAGAGAGAGAGAGAGAGTGTGTGTGTGTGTGTGTGTGTGTGTGTGTGTGTGTGTGTGTGTGTGTGTGTCTGTGCGCGCGCGTGTGCGTGTGCGTGTGCCTGTCTGTCTGTCTATGTGAGTTAGTGTGTGTGTGTGTGTGTGTGTGTGTGTGTGTGTGTGTGTGTGTGTGTATGTGTCTGTGTGTCTGTGTGTCTGTGTGTGTCTGTGTTTGTCTGACTATGTCCGTGTCTGTGTGTTTTCAGACAGCTTGTCGTCACACTAGTGCACGGTCGTGACAACAGAGGAGGGACAATGCAGCGACCAGCCCTGACGCCAAAGAGAAAAAAAAAAAAAAAAAAAAAAACAGGCGACACACGGGACGCAAATGAAAAAAAAAAAAAACATGTCGATTGATTCTTCAATGGAAATATCAGCCTTCTTACTTCCCCTCACTCCCCTTCCCCTGACCCTCCTCTCTCCCCTTCCGGCCTCACCCGCATCCCCCCCCACCCCCCGCCTGGGATCACTCTCCAACCCGGCATCTCCACTCCCACCCTCTCCACATCTCCATCCCCCCCCCCCCCCCCCCCCGCCCTGGCAACCCTCCTCTCCCTCATCCAATCCTGTACCATTACCATCCATTTGTATTTGACCTTCCCCTTTGACACTAACTAGGGGGTCGAGGGTGGGGTGGGGCGTGCAGGGAGGAAGGAAGGAGGCATCTGGAACGGAGGAGTGAAGGGGGAGGGGTAGGGGGAGGAGGGGGAGTCTTGTGAGGGGGTGGGGATCTCAAAAAAACAAAGTCAAACCAAAAAGACCTAACCGTTGACAGAAAAATAAAAATGTGAGGGACGGGGGAGAAGGGGAAACGAGGGAGAGAGAGAGAGAGGGGGGGGGGAGACAGACAGACAGACAGACAGACAGACAGACAGACAGACTGGAGACTTGCAAATGTAGTGGGACGTCCTCAAAATCACCTAGAGGAGGGAGGGGGAGGAAGCGGATAGAAAAGCTTTGTAGGATGGGAAACATCCCCCAAATTCGGAAAGAGAGAGAGAGAGAGAGAGAGAGAGAGAGAGAGAGGAGAGAGAGAGAGAGACAGAGAGAGAGAGACAGAGATACAGAGATACAGAGAGAGAGAGAGATACAGAGAGAGAGAGAGAGATACAGAGAGAGAGAGCAGTTGGGGAGAGGGGAGGGAGGGGGAGATAGCGAACCTGGGTTGGGTTGAAGACATCCTCATCTGAGAGAAGCAGAAAAAGAGGGGTAAGTTAGTGTGGTGCTTTACGTAACTACTGATAGTGACGAAATATAGACCGAGAGAGAAAGAGGGCAGAGGGAGGGGGGGAGGTGGGGGGGGGGGCGAGTGGGGGGTGGAGGGAGATCTTCAGTTTAATCAATGAGAGCGAAAGGTACTCTGTGTGTGTGTGTGTGTGTGTGTGTGTGTGTGTGTGTGTGTGTGTGTGTGTGTGTGTGTGTGTGCGTGCGCGCGCGCGTGTGTGTGTGTGTGTGTGTGTGTGTGTGTGTGTGTGTGTGTGTGTGTGTGTGTGTAACTTTTTTCAGGATTTTTGGAAAATATCTTGCTTAATGTTTTGTGTTTTCTTATGGCTGTTTTGTGTCTGTCTTGTTGTTGCTTTTGGTGATGTTGTTGTTGTTGCTGTTATTGATGTTGTTGTTGTTGCTTGTGATGGTGTATCTCATGTTTCTTAGCATACATATCTCGAGGATTTTCTTGACGATCGCAATTTAAGTAGTGTGTCGTATTTAGTTTGCATTCCCTTTCTGTCATGCAAATGTGAGCACATAGAACTCTGAGAACGATTAGCCATAGGACTATAGAACTATACGAGCAACTAGCTGCAAGAATATAGAACTAGTAGCTGCTGTGAGGATACAGAATTCTGAGGATACGTTGCTGTTGGAATAGAGAGATCTGAGAACAATCATCTTTCGGAATGTATGACTTTGAGAAAAAAAAAGCAAGTAGTTGTGAGAATTCAGAACACTGAGAACATGCAGCTTTGGAAAATATAGCTCTGAGAACGTGGTGCTGTAGGAATATAGAACTATGAGAACAAGTAGCTTTGGGAAATTTAACTTTCTAAGAATAAATAGCTCTTGGAATACATTACACTGGCCTCCTCTCCACCTACCCCCTTTAATTCCACACTCCCTCTATAACCCCCCTCCTTCCCTTTCCCTCCTCAGTCCTTCCCTTGTTCCCTCTATGTTTTACTTTTTTCAATCGCTTTTTTTTTCTTCTTTTTTTTGCCATTGTTTTCAAAACGTTTGACAATGATTCATTGTGATGTACTTGCGTTTTGTAGCAGCAGATTTTTTTCCAATATGTTGAATTCCATGCACTTTGTGAAAGTCGGCAGGGCTTTCTTTTTTCTTTTTTTTTTTACATTTTAAAGTTATTGTTATCAGTATTATTGCTTTTACTATTATGCTATTGCTATGTAATTTTTTTCTACAATATTATTATTTTGTTGTTGCTGTTACTATATTATGTTTTGATTGTTTTTACAACGATATTATCATCATTCGTTTTGTTGTAATTGGATTGTTGTTATTACTTGTACAGTCTTTTTTTTTCATGTATTTATAGTCTGCGCATGGCGTGTCTGGCCAACTGAATTGAAATACTGTTTTCATCGTCATGATTAATATTGTATCATTATTATTATTATCATTATTATTATTATTATCATTATTATCATTATTATTATTATTATTATTATTATTATCAGTAGTGTACTATTAGTAACAAACATGGTAAAAATATTACTACTGTTGTTGTTTCTATTCTTGTAATTGCTGTCGTTGTTTTAGTTATTATTCTTATTTTCATACTTATTGTTCTTATTCGTTAGTAGTAGTAGTAGTAGTAGCAGCAGCAGCAACAGCAGTAATAGCAGCAGCAGGTTTATCTATTCATCCATATATTCATTATTATTTCTATTAGTATCATTTTCATTATTACTATTACTACTATCATTATCATTATTGTTACTATTATTATTATTATCATTATTATTGTTGTTGTTTATGTTGTCATTGTTGTTGTTGTTATCATCATCATCATCATCATCATCATCATCATTTTGTTGTTGTTGTTGCTGTTTTGTTGTTTTGTATTATACTTGTCGTTTATACATATGATGATTTTTTCCCCCATTTTTTCCTTATCTTTATTTGCATCGATGTCATTATCATTGTCATCATTCTGTCATCTTCAGTTTTCACGTGAAAGGTCAGGAGGCCTATTGTTCTCTGAATGTATCATATAATCGGTGCATTGATTGTTTTGTTGTTGTTTGGTTGGTTGTTTCTGTTTTTGCTTTTGTTTTTGGTGGGGTTTTTTTTTCGTTTATCATTGTTTGTTTTCTTGTTTGTTTATTTGGTTCGTTCGGTTTTCTTAATGATTTTTGTTTCTTAATTATGTGTTCAATTTTTCTTGTGATGTGTGTATATATACACATGCATCACAATCCGTCTTTTTGCTGTCATTTTTTTTACATAATCATGGCTTTCAGTGCTATTACATTTTCTTCTCTCAACAACCTAAAAAAAGAAGAAGAAGAAAAAAATCACCGAAGGCACGCCCTCACTGTGTGTGTGTGTGTGTGTGTGTGTGTGTGTGTGTGTGTGTGTGTGTGTGTGTGTGTGTGTGTGTGTGTGATGGAATCGGTAGAGGGTGTGCACGTGCATGCGTGCGTGCGTGCATGTACAGATATAATGGAGATTAAGACGTGCCTGCTCTGTTTCGTAACATGTCATTTCAAGAAAGAAAGAAAAAACAATAGACAGAATGGCTTGACTGTTTCATCATTCTTTTGAGTATGTAGACAGTATGGTGTGCGTTGAATTATTGTTTGTTTGTTTTTTCTTCTTGGTGGTGTGATTTCTTTGTGTTCTGTTGTATTTCCCGTTTCATTGCTTGTGTTTCTTTTTTGTTTTTGTTTTTGATTTTTTTTTGTTTGGTTGGTTGGTTTTTTCTTCTTTTTTTTTTCTTTTTTTTCTTTTTTCTTTTTTTTTTTTTTTTTTTTTGCTTTTTTTTCTATTTGTTTGGGGGGCAGGGGCGAGCGAGGAGAAGAAGAAGGATCAGGGGAGGAGGGGGAGGGGAGGGGCCATGGAAATGGGCCAACAGTTGATGAACTGCTCGGGGATAGTCACTGTAAATCCCAGTTCATAGATTTTGTTTGTTGTTACCGTTTATCTGCTTATTATATCAATCCATGTGTCTGCTTGTGTCGTTGCTTTTTGATTCAATCGACATTCTTAAAGTTGTACGAAGAGTTTAAGGTGTCCATTTTGAATGTTTGTCTTTTATATATGTGTGTGTGTTTTTTTTAAAGTTGTACGAAGAGTTTAAGGTGTCCATTTTGAATGTTTGTCTTTTATATGTGTGTGTGTGTTTTTTTTAAAGTTGTACGAAGAGTTTAAGGTGTCCATTTTGAATGTTTGTCTTTCATATGTGTGTGTGTTTTTCCAAAATGTATCATAATTGTGTTTGCTCTCTCTCTCTCTCTCTCTCTCTCTCTCTCTCTCTCTCTCTCTCTCTCTCTCTCTCTCTCTCTCTCTGAGTATGTGCATATATGTGTGTACGTTTGTTCGTGTGTGTGTGTGTGTGGGGGGGGGGGGGGGGGGCAGGGGGCGTACATTATTCTTGTATATGTGTGTGCATGCTCTTTCAGTTTTTCTGTGTCCTCTTCCTTAAATGCAGACGCACATGCGCCTATGTGTCAATTTCTCTTTTTTTTTAAGAGAGAGAGAGAGAGAGAGAGGAGAGAGAGAGAGAGAGAGAGAGAGAGAGAACCTACGTATTTTCAAAAGTGGCGCGGATTAATATGACAATGCTCGCTTCTTTATTTCCTTTAGGTGTTCAGTCGTCGTTTCTTTTTGTTTGTTTGTTTCTTTGTTTTTGTTTTTCTTTTCAGTGTAATATCGATTTTAATGAAGAGGAGAGGAGGATGGTAGGAGCTTCTGCCCGCCCCCCCCTCTCTCTCTCTCTCTCTCTCTCTCTCTCTCTCATATGTGTGTGTGTGTGTGTGTGTGTGTGTGTGTGAGAGAGAGAGAGAGAGAGAGAGAGAGAGAGAGGGAATGTGTGCACGCGCGTGAGTGAGTGAGTGTGTGTGTGTGTGTGTGTGTGTGTGTGTGTGTGTGTGTGTGTGTGTGTGTGTGTGCGCGCGCGCGCGCGCGCGCGCGCGCGCGCGCGTGTGTTATCTTGTATCTGCGCACTGTTGTGAATACAAACATTGAATTGTGCTTATTCGCACTGTATTATCAGCTCGTAGTTGTTGTAAACATATCTACAAGTTTTGTGCTCTCTCTCTCTCTCTCTCTCTCTCTCTCTCTCTCTCTCTCCTCTCTCTCTCTCTCTCTCTCTCTCTCTCTCTCAGCACCCGCATTTGTTTGTTTTGTACCAGTGTATATCATTCGTGCATGAAAACAATTGTTTTTCTTTGTTGTTTGTTTTTCTTTTGTTTGGTTTGTTTGTTTGTTTCTCTATCATGATTTGCTCGTTCTTAAACACTGTTTAAATTGTGCTGATTATGCGTTGTTTTTCAGCCGAAATTGGTAGTGGTTGCCTGCTTAATCTATCTATATACCTGTCTATTCATCTGTCTATGTATCTATCTATCTATCTATGTATCCATCTGTCTTCTCCCCGTCTATCTGTCTATTTATGTATCTATGTATCGATCTATCCATCTAATTATCTCTATATCTCTCTATCTCTGCCTCTGTCTTTCTATCTATCTATCTATTTATCTATCTATTTGTCTATATGTCTTTCGATCTATTTCTCTGTCTATCTGTCTATCTTTCGAGCTATCTATATCCAGCAAGCTAGCCAGCTAGCTAGTCAACTAGTTATCTGTTTCTAGATAGATAGATAGATAGATAGATAGATAGACAGATAGATATGTATACTATGTCCAATTTTGTTTTATTGGTTTATAGAAGAGCTGATGTGCATATGATCTGTAAGCAGCACTGTGTCAGTGTGTCTGAGTGATATGCTTTTGCAAGTGTGTGTTTTCCTTTCTTTCTTTTCCTTTTCTTTTTCTTTTTTCTTCCTTTGTGGAAGATTAATTTTGATTGTTGATGTAGTGAAGTTGATTATTGCTGTAGTAAACTTCATTTTCACAAAGAAATCTTGCCCGTGTGTTTTATTGTCGTTGACTTGTGGAGCTGCCTGCTTGTGTGTGCCATGTACACATGCTGTTT
>CM065729.1:4213808-4231308 GCA_033310375.1 Conus canariensis
TCTCTCTCTCTCTCTCTCTCTAGCAATCAGAGACCGCTCTGCGCGTGAGGAATGACTGTTTTGTGTCCAACAGAGGACATGCGGGAAAAGTGTGTGTGAAACCTCCATTTTGTCCCCCTCCTCCCAGGAAACACCGCGAGTTTATGGCAGTCTGGGCCCACGCGCTTGACCGGAAGAAGCTTTTAAGCGGGACCGAACGGAACTCTGGGACTCAGGGGCAGATATGCGGGCAACACGTGCGGGGCAAACGCCGTTTTCTCGTCTTCCTGAGAAAAGAGTCTGCATGTCTTGGAAGAGTAAGTAGGAGTGGCACGTAAATCCAAGCATCAATGACAGATCGTTACTATTTATGGCGCAAGGAAAGGGAGACAATTCGCGTGGAACGTGATTAGAAACACCAAAACCCTCTCTTTGACCTGCAGTTAATAATAATAATAAGAAGAAGAACAATAATGATAATAATAATAATGATGAAAATAATAACAAAGCAAAACGTTATACGTGCATGTATTGACGATGAGGGGAACTTTACACGGAAAGCTCAACCGGTGAGGTAGTTTTTTTGTGTGTTTTTTAATTTGCATGGTGTGTGTGTGTGTGTGTGTGTGTGTGTGTGTGTGTGTGTGTGTGTGTGTGTGTGTGTGTGTGTGACCTGTTTGTCTTTGTGGCTATTTGATAACCTATAGGGGTACTTTCAAAGTGAGATGACTGCAGGCGGAAACTGAACAAGGAATTGAAAACAACTCCTCCAGTTAACATGGACAAACAAATCACAAGACAAAACACGACGCATTTCGACCTCTTAGGTCATGTTCAGGCAAAATAAACAACATCCAGGTCAATGAAAACGAAGAACGTGCAATCTCTTATCTTCTCAAATTCGATGCAAGATGGACGTACCGAATATCATGTGTATTTATTTAGAAAAGGAAAAGATCTCGAACATGTTGATAATTAGCGCTTCGCAGAAAATCCCCTTATTACCATTTCTTACACTATGGACGGCAGTTTGGTAACTTTCCTTTTCTCTCTCTCTCTCTCTCTCTCTCTCTCTCTCTCTCTCTCTCTCTCTCCTCTCTCTCTCTCATTAAAAAAGAAGCTTCTGTTTTCTTCGATACTGCTCCAGAACAGCCAGACTTTCCCCAAAGACGGAGCGCTCTCTGATTTATATTGTGGGGCAGAGAGAGAGAGAGAGAGAGAGAGAGAGACAGACAGACAGACAGACAGACAGACAGACAGACAGAGACAGGGAGAAAGAGAGAGAGGAGAGGAGAGATGGAGACAGCAAGACGACGAATAAACAATTACGTCGGTCAGATAACAAACCAAAAAGCAAACAAATTAGGACAAAGAACCAAGGCGCTAGACATTTAAATCGCTTGTTTCATTTTCGTATAGTTAATTTCAATTAACCTGCAGGTGACTGCAGGCGGAAATTAAAATAAACTTAATAACAAAAATTACTATTCCGACAGAAACAAACAGATTTCAAGACAAACACTATGAGTTTTGACATCTTTGATGTTCTTCAAGCAAAACAAAGATCACTCAAGACAACGAAAACGAAACACGAACAATCACTCGTCTCCTCATTTTGTGCCCAGTTTGAGGAGATAAGTGATTGTTCGTTCTTCGTGTTCGTTGTCTTCAGTGTTCCTTGTCTTGTCTGAAGAAGACCCAAGAGATCAAAACGCGTCGTGATTGTTTTGTAATGTGTTTGCTTCTTTTGATCGGCGGATAGATCACATATTCCCCACATTTTCCAGTAGAGCCTATGACACATATTCCCTCGTGAAAAAGGACGTACACATTCTCTGAGTTTAATCTTAATCAAATAATGTTAGAGCTTACAAGCGCGCAGAAAGAGGACAGTGCGCAAAGTTGTCATCATTTTTTTAAAGAGAGACATAAAAAAAACGAAACAGGCACAGAAAAAAAATCAAGCATAGAACCATGTACACACAAAAGGATATTAAAAGAAAAAAATTAATGTGTCGATGACAAGTCTGCCAGGTTTGATCATTACTTGACGCTGATCTGTATACAATTTTTATTAAGTGTGATTATTCCCCAAGGAAGAATTAACACTGTAGGCTGGGTACAGAGAAAGGGGACACACACACACACACACACACACACACACACACATATATATATATATATATATACATAATATTATAATAATATATATATATATATATATATATATATTTGTTGTTATTATAACGAGCAGTATAGTACAGGCAGGCGCCTATTATGTATCTGACTGAAGAAACATTGGTGTAAATTTGTTCCATAAGGCTTCAAAATTTGTCTGATTATCATCAACTCTGGCATTGTGTAACTTGACTTTAAAGCGGTTGTTCAGCTGATTTTGGAATTCAGTAACGCATGGCACACGTTTTTTTCAAATCTACATTTACAGATATAATTTTCTGCAAACATTATGATAAAGTCAAATATTTTGCCTGTTTTATAATGGTGATCCACCCCGAAAATTACAATATTACAATTCTGTGAGAATCTATTAGGTCTGCATAAAAGTTCAACGGATCACCCATCAATAGCAAATTTGGATGTTTTCTGATCAGCCTACGAACAGTATGCCTCACTCTGACCCTCTGGTTACAATAACGAAAACAGTTAGACGGCTACGTTCTGTCTCAGATACATATTTTGTTTGACAGCATGCTTAAGATATGAAAATGTCATGTGGTCAATGGCTTTTTTTTTATCCGATATGTTCACAGCAAAACTGCAATGAAACATCTCGAGAACAGTCTATCAATTTTTAGTGTCGAAAAAAACGAAATATTCTACGGGAAAAGCTTTTAGGATCTATACACATACACTGCTGTAAACAACAACAAAACAGATCACTACAAGACTACATCTTTACCGCAAACTTACGAAAGAAAACTACCACACATAATAAACACTCAAAATTTCAAACAAAAACGACACTTCGCGTCAGTGCTCACGACATACTACAGGTAGAAAGAGGTCCGTATAGAATACCAAGAGAGAAAACAAAGATGTTGATCATATGGTGTGGCAAAATATGAAAGTCATTTTAAGGACAGCCCCATCAGATACAAGCCATTAAGGCAAAACTTAACCAATATCTCAACAATACACCAGCCCCAAACGATACAAGCTATTGAGACAAAAATTAACAAATGTTTCAATAATACACCAGACCCAAACGATACACGTTATTAAGGCAAAAAATAACAAATGTCTCAAGAATACAGCAGACCCAAACGATACAAGCTTGTGACGGACCGTTTTTTGTCCGGTCACAAATTTTTACAACCGTGTTTGCCGGAACATGTTCACCCGGAAACCGGTTGGTTAGTTTACGTGACTGCTGCTCACCTGCGCTCTGTATAAGCCAGGTGAGCTGAAACGATCAGGCAGTCTCTACAGCAGTTCCGGCAGTGCAACTTCCCAGTGGACGAAGAGGGACTCCTGAACGAGTTGCTGTGGCAGTCAGGTATTTAATTATTAGCAATTTGAAATCGCCAACGAAATCATTCTCCCCTCCTATAGGCGACTGTAACTTTCTCAGAACTAGTAAAGGTTTTTAGAGAAAAAAAAGTATTTGTTGTTTTTGGTATATCTTGTGGCTTGATAGGGTGGCTTAGCTAGTTCATGGCGTTATGATGCAAAACAGTTTTGTTTATTTCGCTAATGATTATAATGATACAAATGATAGTAAGCTTCGGAAGGGAGCGATGGAAACTATCATGTGTTACTGGTTGGGAGATTTATTCTGAATTTTGATATGGGGGAGCTAAATGGAAACCCTTTTCAATATGTATTTAACCCATCCTTTAGTATGAATAATGAAAACCTATTTGTTGATAAACAAGAGTGTGCGGATATCTTTCCTTGATATGTGTTTAAGGGCTGTTACTGTTACTAATGAATAATTTTATGAAGGGAAATCCTTCTCTGAGATGTAGTGATTATGTGAAATGATCAAAACATTCTTGTCGTGATGGAAGAGACATGAAATGATAAAAACATTGTTATCTTGATGAAAGAAACGAAAGGGTCTATGCGGAAATCCTTTCCCTCCCAATGTGTAAAACATGATTTCGGAAAAGAGAATGTTTTATTGTGGCATGGTATTGAACTTTGTAGATTTCGCTATGGGTATTTTTCCCCAAGTGGTGAATCTAAAGTAATGTGGTTATGAATGTAAAGTATAATCCCTGTTTGGTAGTATCAAGGTAGTTATCAGTTCCCCCAGGTAAAGTCGTTGTCCTGGCATGACCGGGAACTGGCTGCCACTGCAAGAGGGTGTGGGGCGTAGCTGGAGTCTACCCCTGTCTCCACCCTGCTGAGGATGTGGAGAGGTCGACGAGGGAGTCGACAGTAACCCGTCCTGCCACTGCGCCCGGGTCTAGGTCGTAGCCGAGATCTACCCCTTGTCTCCACCCTGCTGAGGGTGTGGAGAGGTCGACGTGGGAGTCGACAGTAACCCGACGTGCCAGTTGTGCCAGAGCCGCCGCTGCTGCCGAGCCAGAGCCGCCGCTCTTGAGGTATTTGAACCAGCGACCTGTTGGGCCAGTCGTACCAGAGCCGTCACTTCTGCTGTACCAGGGCCGTCGCTTTGTGGTGTTAGAACCAACGTCTTGTGTGTGAGACGCAGCTTTTCTTGTGTTGGAGCCTTCGCTCCTGTTGTGGACAGAGCCGTCGCTTCGGTTTTGTGTGGACTCTGCGAGCTGCTCCTCCTGACTGTGTGAGTCCCAGGAGAGGACTTCTTCTACAGCATTCTTCACGAGAGACTTGCGACGTCTGTGGACTGTCGTGTTGAGCCGGACGTGGCCAAAAGAAAGAAAAGAAAATAACACATATACATATTTATATCGTGAATTGTACGCCAAGGGTTACGGCATGCGTTATTCTGCTGAACTGATATTGTTGTATACTGCTGTGTTTTTGTGTATTTGTGTTTTGATGGCTCGGGCAGCATAAAAAAAAGAAAACGTTGACTTGTTGCCTGGCTGTCCATGTTTCGAATGTGTGGGTGTGTGTGAATTTAAAATCGTACACGCATCCGAATTTCTGTGAGTCAGACAAACAGAAACACGCACCACCGCATCCGTAACAGAGCTATTGAGACAAAACTTAACAGATGTCTCAACAGTACCCCAGACTCAAACGATACAAGCTATTAAGACAAGAATTTACAAATGTCTCAACGATACACCATACCCCAGAATACTAGCTATTGAGACAAAAATTATCAAATATCTCAACAATATACCAGATCCAAACGATACAAGCTACTAAGAAAAAAATTAACAAATGTCTTAACAACACACCAGACCCAAATGACACAAGCTATTGAGACAAAATTTAACGAATGTCTCAACAATACACCAGATTCAAACAATACACGTTATTAACAGAAAAAGGAACAAAATAATGTCTGAAAGACGCACCAGACCCAAACAAGACACGCTATTAAGACCAAAATTAACAAATGTCTCAACAATACACCAGACCCAAATAATACACGTTATTAACAGTGACTTTAACACATGTCTGAAATATGCACCAGACTCAAATGATACAAGCTATCAAGACAAAAATTAACAAATGTCTCAAAGATGCACCAGACCCAAACGGGCGAAAACAACGCCAAAGTGAACTGTCCTGCAATGATGATCAACAAATCCATATTGCAACAGAGCAGCGCTGATTACATTGGTGGAACCTACTATTTTTGCAGCACACTACTCGTTCTCGGTATGTGATCAAGACCTGGCTGATTTTGAGAAAAATCGTGAGATGAGTCAGTCTCAACGTGGGATAAGTGTACTGATTTGGTTCCTACTCTCCCTGAAAAGGTAAAGAAGCTCTGCTGTGCATTCCATGCCGTGTACCACTCACAGTGAAACACATTCTTTTAGAGTGTTGGGACTTGTACATGATGTGAGACATAAACGCTTTGCTGCAGACTCCATGAAAATCGTGTTCAGGAATGTCCTCCCACCTGATGTGATCTTTGAATTTCTGAACGAGATTAACTTTTTTTTTATCTAATCTGAAATTTCACAGGAAAAAAGAATGTTAACAAAATTTCCGACGTGTTTTTAGAAGGTGTATTTTAGAGGGTTGTGTGAATGATCTTTTTTTTAGTGACTTGTGAGTTGACTTCGGCGCGATGACAGCCCTGATATGGCCCTTGGCGGTTAGCTGGGCTATAAGCAACGTTGCGTTACCTTACCTTCCTGTAACAAATTAACGATTGTCACCAGCGCTTACTGAGCACAGTTCAGTTACTTTTTTTTGTAACTTCTACTACGATGAGCGTTGACTGGGTAAATATCGATAATGTTTGTCTACGACTACATGAGCATGAAAAGGCGATAATTGACACCACATGTGGGCCAGTATGAATGATGGTTTATGCACGAAACGTGATCTGTTTTAACATTATTTCCATGGTGCTTTTTTTAGACCCGTAAGGGTCTTTGAAAGAAAATCTGAATTTTGGTCTGAGTCACACACACACACACACACACGCGCGCGCGCGCGCGTGCACGTGCACACACACACACGCATGCACGCACGTGCACACACACACACACACACACACACACACACACACACACACACACACACACACACAACGTTGCTCGTGATCGTGATCGTGCTACAAGACACTAAATCAGGGTGACAAGGAACACACGTCGGTCACTGCCTTCTCTCCCTATTCTTTGCTCACTCTCACGTCCCAACACAACCTGGGGTTCCAGAACTCCTTCCCTCTTCAAAGCTGCTTCCTGACTGTGCATCATATATCTTGCAAGGTCCTAAAGACAGATGATGATGATGATGATAATGATGATGATAATCTTTATTTCCATGGGTAACAGATAAGCAAACACATGCTTTTTTTCATCCGGCCCTTGCCCTGCTTAAGGATTAACTAAGCGTAACTAGCGACTAAGACTTACAAAAATTGTAACAAACACACATATCTTCACAAAATGCATTAAAAGTTGATGAGTTGTTCATCCATTAACATTAAAGGCGTAGATGACTTTAAAGGGAAACAAAGCGATTGAAACAACAAACAAGAATAAAGAAATTGATTTCAAAGAAGAAAAAAAAAATCAGCACACACAGACATAGACTAAGCGATCCTCCTATCGAAGAGAGAGAGAGAGAGAGGGAGAGAGAGAGAGAGAGAGAGAGAGAGAGAGAGAGAGAGCGAATACGAATACGAATACGAATACGAATATTTTTTATTGAAGATATAATGGATATGCTAATAGCCTTTTTACACCATGCCCTCAAGAACAACAACAGTAACAAACGATATCAAAATGAACATATACATGATACACGAAAAGGAAACAACGAACAAGCTTATGACGACGAAACATGATAAACATAAATATTACCTAGCATGCAACAAAGGTTAGGTCACAATTTAGGAATATTGTACATTCGAGGAAGGGGAAAAACCGAAAAAGAAAAAGGGAAAAAGAAAACGAAACGAAAAGAAGCATGTGCGCACGCGCACGGGCTCAAACATACACACACACACACACACACACACACACACACACACACACACACACACACACACACACACATACACACACACACACACACACACACACACACACACACACACACTCTCTCTCTCTCTCTCTCTCTCTCTTTCTCTCTCTCTCTCTCTCACGCGCGCGCGCGCGCGTGAAATTCTCACACACACATACACGCACGCAAACGCGCGCAAATACACACACAAACACACACAAACAACACAATATACATACACATATTCACGCGCGCGCGTGCACACACGAGCGTACGCACATACATACACACAACGCACGGGCGCGCACATACAACACACACACACACACACACACACACACACACACACACGCGCGCGCGCGCGCGCGCGCGCGCACCCACGCACGCACACACACACACACATACACACACACAAGAGTGTGCATGCATTTTTGCATACATAATCACTTCAGATGCTCGCCTCCTCCACACAAACACCATGGTATACCACCAGACACTTACAGTACAAGTATATCATCAATTCAAAGACCACAGAGAGAGAGAAAGAATGGTCCATGCGCATTAGCACGCGCTCGCTCGCGCGCGCGCACACACAACACACACACACACACACACCACACACACACACACACAACACACACACGCACACACACAGCCGCCACACCCCCCCCCCCACACACACACACATCTCTCCTCTCGTCCTCCTCTCCCCCCCCCCACCACACACACACACACACACTCTCCTCTCTCCTCATCCACACACACACACACACACACAACACACACACACGCACACCGCTCACACACACAACACACACACAAAAAAAAACAAAAAAACAAACAAAGGACAAAAAAAACATAACGCTGTTGATTTAAGACAGAAAAAGAAAACATACAAACAAACAAAGACAAACCTTGCATACGTTCTCTCACCCTTTGTTGTGCTCATTTTCACTTCCCAAAAGCGTTCTGTCCCACAGAGTGTCTTCATTCCTGTTGAAAACTTCTTCCAGTTTGTACATCAAGCACCACGCCAGATATGGACGCGCTAATCCACGAATAATGTTTCAAGTATATGTGGACAAGCACGGCAGGAACCGTTCTAAAATGTTTGTTGTTTGAAAATTGCCTCACTTCCTTTTTCTGTCCAAAAATGAAAGGGTTTAGAATGTTTTGTTGGTGTTGTTCGTTTGTTTGTTTGTTTTGGCTGTCCCATCTTCCGTACCACCTCAGTGCCTTGGCTCTGCACCTACGCTGCTCATTCCGCCGTATACAGAGAAAGGCAGACAGGCGGAACACCCACATAAATGCAGACAGAGAGTGAGAGAGAGAGAGAGAGAGAGAGAGAGAGAGAGAGAGATGGGAGGAGGAAGGGGGTGAGGGCGGGAAGGGGGAGATAAGGAGTGGGGAGAGCGAGAGATAGACAAAGAGACAGAGGAGAAAACAAAGCGAGAAACGGGCAGAGGCAATACAGAGAAAGAAATACAAGAATAGACAGAATACAGGAGAAATACACAGCAAGACAGAGGGAATACCCACATAATTGCACAGGGGGAGGGCGGGGGGGAGAGAACACTGTTAAATAGGCTGGATGTGGATGGCGGAGAGACATGAAGCAGTCAACAAGGAATTAGCAAAGCCATGAAACACCAAATCGTGCGTGGAGACAAATGTTTGGCATCAAGAACACACGTCGCTCGCTTCCTCTCCGCCTTTCCTCTGCTCATCCTCACGACTCAAAGAGACCCTCGGTTCCAGAATGCCTTTCCCGCTTAAAAGCGTCTTCCGGCCTGCGCGTCATAAATCTTGCCAAGTCTTCTAGGAAGACAGAAAAAGAGAACACTACGCCTGCACGCGCGCGCACACATGCACGCACGCACGCACGCACGGACGCACGCACAGACGCACGCATGCACGTACACACACATACACGCACGTACGCACGCATGCGCGCTCGCACGCACGCACACACGCACACACACACACGCATGCACGCTGGCACGCATACACGCGCGCGCACACACGCGCGCGCGCGCACACACACACGCACACACACACACACGAGCGAGCGAGCGAACGCACACACACACACACACACACACACACACACACACACACACACACACACACACGAGCGAGCGAGCGAGCATACACACACACACACACATACACACACACACACACACACACACACACACACACACACACACACACACACACACACACTTCAGTCAGACTTCATCTCCTCATACCGGTCCTGAGGAGATGATTCCTCCTGTAAGCCCTGAGGTGACCTCTTCACATTCTGCCTACTCTGATGTGACGACTTCACTTCCGGCCAGCGCAGATTCGCAGTCTCCACATCTGGCTAGCCTTACTACGTCAGCTTCACACAGATAATAATCCTGTTATCATTTATTCTACTGATCTCCTTTTTTTTCCAGTAAATGTAGATAATTCTGATGGAAGAGCTTTCAGATATTGACATCTTCCAATGGAACTGTCGTTCCATTATCAGAAATATTGATGAACTGATACAACATTTGTCATCAAATCAGTTTAAAGTCTTATTACTACAATCTTTAAACGTAAGTAAAAATAAATTGCCCCATATTCCGAATTTTCATTACCCGCCTGTGTACAATCAAGATCAGTCTGGTAAGATCAATACAGCAATATATATTCATCGAAATATTGATTACCATCCTATGAAATCTCCAGTGCCTTTGAACATTCCTCATTTAAACTCCTGCGCTGCTATGGTAAAATTCAACAGCAACCTAGTTGTTAATATTGTTTCCGTCTATCTTCCAAAAGGTCCAGATAACGATAATACAGAATGGTTGCGAAACTTACCTAATAAGGAAAAATGGCTCATAGGAGGAGATTTTAATGCGCATTCAGCTCTCTGGGACGATGGTTGTAAAAGAACCACAAACCTTCGATTTGTCGAAAATGTTGTGGATTCAAATTTGTACTTACTGAATAATGGTGACATCACACGAATATCAGATATAGAATGTCATTAAACCATCAGCCATTGACATCTCCTTCATTTCTCCTGAATTAGCTCCAGACTGTATGTGGGAAACTTCTCCTGATACACTAGGTAGTGATCATTTTCCTATACGTATAAGATTAAACGAAAAGTTGGGTCCTGTTAATTCAATACAAGATAAAATCAGGAAATATAATTACAATCGAGCAGACTGGGATAAATTTACGTCAGTTTTAATATCTTCTTCTACTGACATTCCTCAAAATGAAGACGTGGATCTTTTGTATGATCATTTCACAAGATCTGTTCTTCACGCGGCTGATTCTTCTATTCCCAGATGTTCGTGTGTTTCTACATCTAAATACGCAGGGAACTTGTGGTGGACAGACGAGTGTGAAAGAGCAAAACAAGAAAAGATTTCTAAGTATAAAATCTATCTATGCAGTAGATCTCCATCTAAACTCAGAGATTCAAAGGTGGCTAAATCAGCATACAACCAAATATTAGCCAAAGCAAAGTGTGAATATTGGTCAAGCTTTTGTGAAGAAGAGGTAAGTTCTCCTTCAGATAGGAGTAAAATATGGAAGAAAATTCAATATATGAAGCACGGGGTTTTCATTCCTAAGTGCAAAGTAACATTTGAAGATAATAAATTTCCAACAGCTTATCAAAAAGCGGAAAAGTTTGCTGATATCTTTTCAGTAAACAGCAGACTAGAAGGTCTTTCAAGAAAATGTAAGACATACAGACAGGATCAGGAAGCTAAACTAGAAATTAAAGATCCAGAATCTAACGATAACTTATACTTCAACTCTCCTATTACGTTTTTGGAACTAAAAGAAGGAATCTCAACATTGAGTAATAAAAGAACAGCTGTTGGCCGTGATGAAATTTCCAGCGAAATGCTGAAACATTTACCAGATAATTGGGTGCAGTATCTTCATAAAATAATGGAAACATGCTGGAGTGAAGGTAAATTACCAGCCGTGTGGAAACATTCCATTATAGTTCCCATACTTAAAAATGGCAAACCCTGTAGAGATGTCAACAGTTACAGGCCATCTCTCTTACTTCACACACATGTAAATTAATGGAGAAGATAGTAACTGCTCGCCTAATTCACTATTGTGATAAAAACAATGTTATTCCAGTCCATCAAGCTGGTTTTAGGTCGGGAAGATCTACAACGGATCACTTGGTGAAGTTATCTACAATATAAAACGCCAATTTGCTCGTAGGCAAAATGTGCTGGCAACATTTTTTGACATTAAACGAGCCTACGATCACGTGTGGCACGCTCAATTGTTATTTAAACTGAAAAGAGCAGGTATTTGTGGGAGAATGTTTTCGTTTGTAAAAGATTTTCTTTCCTGTAGAACTATTGAAACAAGAGTTGAAAAGGCATATTCTTCCCAGAGAGATTTACATATGGGAGTTCCTCAAGGATCCATCATTGCTCCTTATCTTTTCAGTATTATAATATCAGATCTTTCTAAGAAGATATCAAAAAATGTTAAGATTGTTCAATATGCTGATGACATTTGTATTTGGTTGGATGCAAAATTGAAGTATATTTCAAACAGAAAACTGAAACAAATCCAGATCTGTTATCAGTCAGAATTAGATAAGATAAGTGCTTTCTTGACAGAGAATGGTTTATCTTTATCTGTTGAAAAAACTCACATGATGGTATTTAGTGCTGGTGACCCTCCCAGAAGATTGCCTAGTTTCTTTATCGACGGAGCTGAGCTACAATTCAAAGAATTGGGTAAACCATTGACTTCCGGGAATAGGCCGGAGGACGTCCGGGAAAGACCGGAGGACACTGGGAAAGACCAGAACCAAGGGCTCTGTGGGCTGGCTCCCCACTTTGCCTTAAACATGTGGCTACTAAGAATAAAAGGAAAAGATGCTCCCAGGATTCACCGAAAGGGGGAGAGAATGATGAATCCATCGGTGCTCAACCAATCATGACTGCAAATCCCAAACGGACTATGAACATGGACCAAATGGAATATCCATGTGTCTGTGGAAAGCGTTTCGCTACCACCCGTGGCATGAAGATCCACAGAACAAAGATGGGATGTGTGAAGACTCATCTGAATGAGCAGCAGCGCACTGCATCAGCAGATAAGACGTCGGAAGACCAAGGCCAGGATTTAAACCACAGTGCCAAGGACATCCACGCTGTTGGTTCGGATGAGGAATTTGCACAGGCCCTCGATGCCAGGCGCCTGAAACTCAACCTGCCACGAGCAAACGAAACTGAAGATTGGGAGAAACTGGATGCAAAAATCGTCCAAAGACTCGATGCACTAATAGGGAAAAGCACCCTGGAACACAAACTAGCCACATATGGGGACATTGTGTATGCCACATGTAGAGACGCCTATGGAGCAAAACTACCCAAAGAGAAAACACCTCCAAAGAAATCCAGACGCCAAGAAAAGATGGACAAGATCAGGGTCCAAAAGAAAAACCTCAAGATGCAAATGAAGACCGCACTGCCAGCTGAAAAACAAGGCTTGGAAAAACTGTGGAAAGACCTGAAAGAAAAACACAGCGCCCTCAGCAAAGCGGAATCTGCGAGGAAGAGGAAGAGCAAAAAGAAGAAGGCACAAGAGCGCTTCTTCAGAGACCCCTTCCAGTTTGCCAGAACACTGTTTGAGCAGCCAAAATCTGGGACCCTAAGTGTGGACAAAGGAGTTCTTGAGCAGCATCTGAGGAAAACATACTCTGACCCACAGAGCAAAGCACCACTCGACATTCAAGGTCTGGTGTGGCCAACCAACCCTGAGGAACAGTTCAATGGCAAGCCTCCAACGTTGGCGGAAATCAAGAAGGTGATCGACAAAGCCAGAGCCAAATCATCACCAGGGCCAAACGGAATACCTTACCAGCTTTACAAAAAATGTCCCAAGGTGCTGGAGTGGCTCCACAGGCTGCTGCGATCGGCTTGGAGAAACCAGAAGATCAGCGGCCAGTGGATGACGGCAGATGGTGTGTACATCCCCAAAGAGCAAAATTCAAGTGACATCAGCCAGTTCAGGCCAATATCACTACTGAACGTCGAAGGGAAAATCTTCTTCTCTGTCATGGCAGCAAGGCTGACCAAGTACCTGATCGAAAACAAGTACTTGGATGTGTCAGTCCAGAAAGGTGGCATCCCAGGCGTGGCTGGCTGTGTAGAACACGCCACAATGATCTGGGACGCAATCCAAAAAGCAAAAACAGAAAAGAGAGACCTGGACGTAGTGTGGCTTGATCTGGCAAACGCATATGGATCTGTGCCCCATGAGATGATACAGTTGGCTCTTGAGATGTACCATGTGCCAAAGAACATCCGCGACATGCTCAAGAAGTACTTCAATGGCTTCTCAATGCGGTTCTCTACCAAGGAGTACACAACAGACTGGATCAACTTGGAAGTGGGTATTGCAATGGGCTGTGCAATTTCCCCAATACTGTTCGTGCTGGCAATGGAACTCATCTTGAAAGCAGCAACAAACAACGCGAGACAAACAGACCTTGGCGATGGATACAAGATGCCTCCTCTCAAGGCCTTCATGGATGACACTACAGTGCTTTCATCCAGAGAAGACGAGACACGTCATGTGCTGGAGAGGCTGGACGACATAGTTGCCTCATCCAGAATGAAGTTCAAGCCAAAGAAATCACGGAGTCTCTCACTGAGGAAAGGAAAAGTGGCCGGATCTGTGGTCTTCAGTGTTGCCAACCAGGCCATTCCAACAGTCACAGAAGAACCAGTCAAGAGCCTTGGAAGATGGTATGATGATACGCTGAAAGACACACAAAGAGCAAAAGAAACCAAGCAGATGGCGGAGGAAGGCTTGGAGACCATTGACCAGTGTGGGCTCCCTGGCAAATACAAGGTCTGGTGTCTGCAGTTCATGCTGATACCAAAGCTCCTATGGCCTCTGATGATATACGACATCTGCACCAGCATAGTGGAGGCAATGGAAGCCAAAATCAACAAGTTCACAAGGAAATGGCTTGTGTCCCACCCTGTCTGACTGACATAGCGCTGTACTGTCGCCAAGCAAAGCTGAAACTACCACTGAAATCCATCCTGGAGGAATACAAAGCAGGGAAGATCAGACTTCAAAGCATGCTGGAGGACTCAGGAGACAAGGTGGTAGAAGCAATCAAGCCCCAGCTGAAGACAGGCAGAAAATGGAAAGTTCAAGAGGCGATGGATTCTGCAAAAGAAAGTCTCAAGATCAGAGAAATAACAGGACACACACAGACCAACAGACAAGGACTGGGGGTGACCAAAACTGAATGGTGGTCAAAGGCCAAAGGAAAAGCCAAAAGAGACATGATGATTCAGGAGATGAGAAAAGAAGAAGACCAAAAAAGACTCCAAAAAGCAGTCCAGCAGAGCCAGCAAGGGCAATGGACAACGTGGGAGAATGCACTCCAAAGAAGTCTCACTTGGAATGACATTTGGCGCATGGCCCCTCTCAGGATCAGCTTCATTCTCAGATCTGCATATGACCTTCTGCCCTCAAATGCAAACCTGGTGAAGTGGGGGAAAACAGACGATCCTGCATGCCCCCTCTGCCATGAAAAACAAACAGTGGAGCATGTCCTAAGCTCATGTAAAGTAGCCCTGGCTCAAGGAAGGTACACATGGAGGCACAACCAAGTGCTCAAAGAGATTGTACAAGTAGTCTGGGCTAGTACCAACACCACAAAAGGGAAAATCAGGACTCCAAAAGCACCCGCAACATTCTTCACGGCAGGAGGCAGCAAATCATGGCCAAGAACAACAGTGCCACTCGAAACATGCAGGCAGAGTCTGCTGGACGGGGCAGATGACTGGGAGTGCACTGCAGACCTCCCAGAATGGAAGAGTCACCCACAGATCATCAGCAAGAGTGGCATGAGACCAGACATAGTAGTCCACTCTAAGTCAACCAAGCAGCTGATCATGATCGAGCTCACGGTGCCATATGAGAACAGAATGGAGGCAGCTCAAATCTACAAGACTGAAAAGTATGCTGATCTGGCAAACAGCCTGAGGAGAGAAGGCTATCAGGTCAAAGTCCTCACTGCAGAAATTGGAGCTAGGGGGTTTGTAGGAACGTCTGCATACAGCCTCATGAAACAGCTCTCAGTTGCAGGGAAGGAAAAAACCAGAGCCCTGAAAGCAATGGCAGAAGCGGCAGAGGGGTGTTCAAGCTGGATCTGGTCAAGGAGGAACAAAAGTGAACTTCATAAGGCTTAATTTCCCTACAAATATCAGGTGTCCCTGTGGCTCAGTGGTCTAAAGCGCGAATCATTAAGTGGAAAATGAGCATGTCCAGAGGGTCATGGGTTCGAATCCAGCCATGGCTCGTCCCAAGATGGGAAAAAAAGGGGCAGCAGAGGGACATCCGGAGTCATGAACCGGGTGTGGCCCAACCCCCCTAGAGTGTCAGGAGATAAGGGCCGAAACACTTGCTTGAAGGGGGCTTCTCTTCTGAGGACTCTGTGCTGCCACGCTCTCCACGAGTTTCTTTCTACTACAAAGACATCACAAAATTCTTAGGTGTCTATTTTACATCGAAATTATCATGGAAATTTCACATTGAAAACAGTCTATCAAAAGCTCAAAAAAGCTTAAATTTGCTTAAAATTATAAGCAGACAAAATTGGGGTAAAGAAACAAAACGTTTGACTCTTCTTGCAACATCTGTGGTTAGATCAAAGCTGACTTACGGCCAAGAAGTTTATTTTTCTGCTCCTAAATATCTTATGAAGAAATTACAAAGTATTGACTCTAAGGCATATAAATTAGCTTTGGGAGTTCCTGTCCACACTCCGACTATTGCTACGTATGGGGAGGTTGGTGTTCTACCTTTGAACAATTATCGAGAACTGTCTTCAGCTAAGTACATTATAAGAAGCAGTGCTGTTGAAAATGTCAACGTGAATGAAAATGTACTTAGATCAGATCTTCAATTTCCAAAAAGAGCAAGGGCCATAAAATCTTTGACAACAATAGCAACTTATACTTCAGATATTCGCAGTAGATTAGATCTGAAAACTAAAGATATAGGTAGGCGTTCGATTACGTCTCCAATTCCTCCATGGGAACTGAACAGAGCAGATTTTGACTTCTCCAATGACGATCTAAAAAAGAGTGATAACCCTCACCTACTTGCTGTTTCTTTTCGATCTCATGTTCATTCAAATTATCTAACCATTTGAAGGTATATACCGACGGTTCTCTTACTGACACTAATGTGGCGGGAGCTGGGTTTGTAATACCTGGACTAAAGAAAGAAAAATCGTTTCATATTGGTGCAGGTCATTCTATTTTCACCGCAGAACTGGTAGCCATTCTCATGGCTCTGCGATACATTGTTAACCTTCCTATGGTTATATTTCCAATATTTTTCTGTGTTGACTCTAAGTCTGTCTTATTTACACTGAAATCCATGAAGTCTAGCGACAGATGTGACTTAGTAATTGAAATTAATCATCTCATACATTTTCTAATTCAAAAAGGTTCCAGTGTAACATTTACTTGGGTTCCATCAAATTGTGGTATTTATGGAAATGAATGGGCAGACAGAGTAGCTAGAGGAGGTGCAGTACAAAGAATTCGTTGTGAAAACGTTCATATTCCTTTGTCTGTAAAGGAATGCTATAATCTTTTAGAAAAAGACACCAAAGCTCGTGTGGGTTATAATGTAAATCGGCACACCTCTTACAGCATGTCTTTGTTGAATGTTTTTCCAAGGGAAATTTCCAGTTTGTGTTTTAGACTTAAATATAATTCATTAAAATGTAAATATGTTGATACTGCAAAATGCATATGTGGGGAAAAAGCTTTTGACATTTCATGTACTATTTAATTGTCCCACTATGCGGCAGTACTTACCCAATTTTCATTTACCAAATAATCCTACAATTGATGATTTT
>CM065729.1:4236308-4241308 GCA_033310375.1 Conus canariensis
TGAACAGAATAGAGATAAGAGGTAGCCTTGGCGTTCTCCTGTGAATTTTTTTTTAAAATATAAATTCCCGGGGGTGTTGTTCGTGATAATTGAGCGGCTTGAGTCATTGTAGCTTGCTGTTGTGATTTGGATGAGGCTGTTGTCAATGTTTAAACTGAGCGTGACTGATCAGCCATGAAGGTCATGCCGGACACCGACAACGGCATTCTTGAAGACGACGATGTTTGTGATCATGGTCTGGTTGGTGTTGGGAAGGGCTTGTCTATATGGGGTCTGAGGTTCAAATCCTGCACAGCTATGTATGCTCCTTTTTGTCTTATACCCTGCCCGTGCTTCTAAAAGGAACTTTTCTTTGAGTCCGTTACACTAAATTAGATCAATTAGATATCCATTGCAAGAAAAATGTACACAACAAACATATTTTTAACCACAATATATCAAGTAAACAAGTAACTGGCTGATTACGTGATTAACTGATTGACTGAGTGAGCTAATGGCTTACTGACTGATTTACTGAATATGAATCACTTTCCAAACCAACGAAACCAGCCTGTAAATCAGGAGAATCAAATCAAACGCACACAAATCACTTTTTAACAGTTCATTTCCGAGGGAAGCGTCCCCCATCCCCGTGGCCTGAGATTGGGGTATAAAACGTGCATTAGCTCACCGAGGCAGTGTAGTAGTGGGGCCTGGGGGGAGTGGGTGGGGGGACGGGAGGGGGACAGGAGGGGGGAGGGGAGGGACGGCCATCACGCATAGCCGCGCCAGTGCATGTACTTTGCTCTCCTGCCTCCCCCCCCCCCCCCCCCCCCCCCCCCCCCCCCCCCCTATTCCGTGGACGACGCCATTGAACGAAGCGATTGGACACATCGCCTAAGAAAACACCGCATGTCACCCTACTTCATTGATTCTGGTGGAGGCCAGTGGCTGCGTTCAGACCGAACGTCCTCCCTGCTACTTTTGCCTACTAGAATTCATGTAAGCACCAGCCGCCGTGGCGAAGTGGTTAGCGTCGCGGACTCCCGGCTGGGAGGTCGTGGGTTCGAATCCCATCAGAGTCATGTGGGTTTTTCTGCCCCGACCGGCTCCTACCCAGAGTTGAGTTTGCTGCGGACTCAGGTGGGAAGACTGGGACCACTCAGTCGAGGTTCATCCACTTAATGGATGCGTTTCTGAGAGTGTTGCTCAAATTTCCTGACCAGTACTGCAGGTGCCTGTATCTCTCGGGCCTGGTTGACGCCGGGATATATTATGAAAGGAAGCGTAGAGTACAGCTCTGTCATGTAGTTTTAGACCGAAATGGAAATCTGTAGCATCATCTTAATCATCCTCATTCTCACCGATCAGCATAAAAAAAGTCTCAAATTCTGTGGTCCTTTCATGCCCTGCTCTCATGGTGACCTCAATTTCGATGTCCTCTCCACGTCTGTGGCCTTGGTATGGTTCCGTCGGGGTCACCGGTATCGGCGAGTCCATGGGGGCTATCGTTGGACGGACGTGGTGGCGCCCTCCGCAGGGAGAGCTCACTCACGCCGGCTTCGCGACTAAGCAATTATTGTCGTCAGTAGGGGGCTTAGTAGGTGGTGTCCTGCGTATGTTAGATCAGAACAGGCGCCACTGAACACCACCGAAGTGGCTCGGCAGCAGTGCAGTGTCTCCTCCGGTGGGTTGCCTCTTGACGACTTGACATTGACTGCTCCCTGTGGATTGCCGGTGCCGAGGCTGCGGCGGGGCCGACCGGGCTGTGGCTGTGGTCGGGGTGTCGGAATGAGTGGCGTGGGTGCACTGCCTCTAAGTGGCGCAGAGGTTGGGACAGCAAAAAAAAAAAAAAAAAAAAAATTCATGTAAGTCGTTTTCCATGTCATGTCCATTATATCAGCTTCCAGCTGACCGGAGACAGCAGCAGCAAAACGGCATCAACATCAGCAACAACAACGCGTGCGCAAGAAGTAGTAGCAGTTAAAGCAGCAGCACCACCACCAGTCAGACCAGCACCAGCACCAGCAGCAAAAGTAGTAGTAGTAGTAGTAATAGTAGTAGCAGTGGTGGTGGTGGTGGTGGTAGTGGTGGTGGTGGTGGTGGTGGTGGTGGTAGAAGTTAGTAGTAGCAGTAGTGGTAGCTGCAGCGGCAGTGGTAATAGCAGTTGCAGCAGTTGTAGTCATCGGAGTAATAGTAGTAGCAGTAGTAGCAGTAGTAGTAATAGTAATGGTAATAGCAACAGCAATAGCAGCAGAGCGGTAGTATTCATAGCAGGAGGAGGAGGAGTAGCAGCAGTGGTAGCAGTAGTGGTAGCAGTAGTGGTAGCAGCAGTGGTAGTAGTAGTCGTCGCAGCAGTAGGAGTAGCAGCAGCAACAACAGCAACGGCAGCAACAGCAATAGTAACAGTAAGAGTAGCAGAAGCGGTTGAAGTAGTAGTGATGGTATCAGCGGTCGTTGTTATTTTTGTTGGTGGTGGTGTGCTGCTGCTGCGACGGCGGCGGCGGGGCGGCGTCGGCTGTTCAAGTTGTTTATAGCTCAGCCGAGCAGGAAGGCCACAGAGCAGCTACAAGTAAGTTAAAAGCGAAACTGCGCAAGTGTTCATGCCGAACTGAAAATTCCGAAACATGTCATGTTCCGAAATTCAAAGACTGATTTAAAACAATGTGAATCACAAACCACGAGTAACTCAGATCAAATGAAACATTCTAAATTCTTTGTAGAAAATATGAAATTAAAGACTGATTTAAGATAAAGTCGACTGATCCTGCTAACACTAATTGGAATTAGACACTAGACTGATGCTGAAGTCGTGTCAAACTGCATTTGAAATTCTTAGCATATGATTTCATGTATGATATGTTTTTTTTTTTTTTTGTTTTTTTTTTTTGGGGGGGGGGTTTGGTTGAATTAAACGAAGAAAATAAGCAGCATTTGCACATGTAAAATATAAGTCGAGTGCACACGCTCAATAGAAAACAGACAAAAAAATAACAAATCTCAATCATTTTCATCCGGCTAATCAGTTTCCTTCTGTTGAGCACAAAGTATGGCGGAGATCCAATTTACGTTCGTGTTTCTGAGCATTATTAGCTAGGCACAGAGTAAATGACCCCAGCTAAGTGAGTTGATAATGAAAAAAAATGGTCGAGATTGTCAGGAAGTAGCTTTTTTTGTTTGTTTGGTTGTTTGGTTGTTTTTTTTTTTTTTCCTGTCTAGTTAGTACCCGGGCCAAAAAAGTGCCAAGAGAAAAAGACAAAAATACACCCGAAGGTGCAGGTGGGACCCAGAGAAGTTCTGTCCTCAACTGCCGAACAAACCAGCTGGGAGCAATCCTGCACCACCCTTGGAAGCCTGCACTGTGTTCACATAGGGAGCAAGCACCTACAGGGCATTCAATTAACACGTGAAGGTACATAACTGCTAACACGTGAAGGTACATAACTGCTCCCTGGCAGATGCCATTTGTAATGGCCACCGGATGTGACATGACAGAACATCCACCAAAGCGTTCCCATGCGTATGCCAGCCTATATCTCATGACTGTAGAGCCCACCGGCAAAGAACTCCACCGCTAAGCAACCTGCCGTGTGCATCCCGTAGCGTCGCTGACAGTGACGACAGTACAACTCCAGACACGGCCAAGCTTTCGCCATGAAGTCTTACGTGCTCTCTGAAGAGAGTTCCAGGTCACAGTTTTCCCGTTGTCAACAGGACTTTCCCTGCGGTCAATGAGTCTTTCCTCACTGTCACTGGACCTTTCCCCAGACCAAACGGCGGACAAAAAAAATATTACACCCGAAGGTGCGGGTAGGACCCATAGAAGTAAGCACTGTCCTCAACTGCCGAACAAACCAGCTGGGAGCAGTCCTGCACCACCTTTGGAAGCCTGCGCTGTGTTCACATAGGGTGCAGGCACGCACACAGCAAAGGAGCAACACCAAGTGCGTTGTGTGGTCGAGATTGTCAGGAAGTAGCTTTTTTTGTCTTGTTTGTTTTTTGTTCGTTTGGTTGGTTTTTGTACCCCCAGTTCTTATAGAACAGGGAGTACTTTACAATGGGAATGAAGAAATGCTGTCTGTCTGTCTGTCCATGGTCAAAATGTGTTCCACTCGCTCCAGACAAAACATCTGGGCCGATCTTTCTGAAAATTTGTAGGTATGTTCATTATGGGTCACGGATGATGTCCGATGTTTTATTTTACCACAATAGCCGTTATTAACGGCTATAAATGATAATTTCAATAAATCAAGTCCGATTAGAGAAATAACCACCGCACTGTCGAGTTTTTTTTTTCTTCTACTAACTGAAAATTGTCTCCCCTCTGTCTCTGTACTGGGAGTATGTTTATATGCTTTGCATTTTTTTTTTTTTCTTTTTCTTCTCCAGTTAGTACCCGAGCCAAAAAAGTGCCACAACATGCGTGTAACTCAGACCAAATAAAACAAATGCTGATTTTTTTTTTTTCTGAACAAAAATGTCTTTAGGTGAAACATCTCAAAACAAGGAATCAAAGAATCCATAGAAAATGGTTTGTGTCTTGGATCTCAGCTCTCAATTATTCAAAGATATTTAACGCTGTGGAATCATTGTACTATATGCACCATAGAGGCTTCTCGCTCTTTAAAGCATAAGAATGATTATAATGGGTGTACGCAGTATGCGGTCTGCACACCTCTGTTTCCTTCTAACGTTTATCCGAACATAGTGGAAAGGAATTTTTTTTTTCTGGACAGATGTGAAGAAGTTTATGTCAGTTCGTGTATTCTATTCCTGGTGACAGAGGTCTTTGATAGACCTTTAGGTCTTGGGTTTGAAGTCTGCGTAAAGAAGGGACATCTTTGGCAATCCATCACTTGCGGCATTCTTGGCAAACTAATGGTCAGCGACTTCGTTGCCACGAATGCCAACATGCGAGCGTGATGCTGTTACTGTTTTCTTAAGGATTGGCAATAGTAGCAGCAATGTTAATTCACATATTAAAAAGGCAGAAAAAAACATGAATTTTAACAAATTATTAC
>CM065729.1:4253808-4256308 GCA_033310375.1 Conus canariensis
GGGAGATCCATTGTGGAGGTGAATGGAGCTAGAGAGAGATCCATTGTGGAGGAGACCACGGCTTTACAGAAATCCATTGTGGAAGAGAAAGTGGCTTCAGAGAGACACATTGTGGAGGAGAACATGGCTTTAGAGAGATCCATTGTGGAAGAGAACATGGCTTCATGGAGATCCATTGTGGAGGAAAACACGGCTTCAGAGAGATCAATTGTGGAAGAGAACATGGCTTAAGAGAGATCTATTGTGGAAGAGAATATGGCTTCAGAGGGATCCATTGTGGAAGCGAACATGGTTTTAGAGAGATCCATTGTGGAAGAGAACATACATTTAGAAAGATCCATTGTGGAGGTGAACATGGCTTTAGAAAGATCCATTGTGGGAGAGACTGTGGCTTCTTTGTGGAGATGAACATAGCCTTATTTGAGGAGATCCTTTGTAGAAATGTCCACATTAACTGGACACCGGAGAAAACCAGAAACACAATACAGAAACATCATAACGGAGAGACAGGATCAATACAGAAACATCATAACGGAGAGACAGGATCAATACAGAAACATCATAACGGAGAGACAGGATCAATACAGAAACATCATAACGGAGAGACAGGATCAATACAGAAACATCATAACGGAGAGACAGGATCAATACAGAAACATCATAACGGAGAGACAGGATCAATACAGAAACATCATGACGGAGAGACAGGATCAATACAGAAACATCATAACGGAGAGACAGGATCAATACAGAAACATCATAACGGAGAGACAGGATCAATACAGAAACATCATGACGGAGAGACAGGATCAATACAGAAACATCATAACGGAGAGACAGGATCAATACAGAAACATCATAACGGAGAGACAGGATCAATACAGAAACATCATAACGGAGAGACAGGATCAATACAGAAACATCATGACGGAGAGACAGGATCAATACAAAACATCATAACGAAAACAATACAAAACATCATAACGGAGAGACAGGATCAATACAGAAACATCATAACGGAGAGACAGGATCAATACAGAAACATCATGAACGGAGAGACAGGATCAATACAGAAACATCATAACGGAGAGACAGGATCAATACAGAAACATCATAACGGAGAGACAGGATCAATACAGAAACATCATACGGAGAGACAGGATCAATACAGAAACATCATGACGGAGAGACAGGATCAATACAGAAACATCATGACGGAGAGACAGGATCAATACAGAAACATCATAACGGAGAGACAGGATCAATACAGAAACATCATGACGGAGAGACAGGATCAATACAGAAACATCATGACGGAGAGACAGGATCAATACAGAAACATCATGACGGAGAGACAGGATCAATACAGAAACATCATGACGGAGAGACAGGATCAATACAGAAACATCATACGGAGAGACAGGATCAATACAGAAACATCATACGGAGAGACAGGATCAATACAGAAACATCATAACGGAGAGACAGGATCAATACAGAAACATCATAACGGAGAGACAGGATCAATAAGAACACAGAGGAGAGACAGATACCTAGAAGAGACCAGAGAGCAGCAAAGGAGAACGCTGCGAGAGAGCACGGCCATGGACTGGAGAGTGGTAGGTAGCCTGTACTGCAGACGAAGGCATTGACGAGAGAAGTGGTAGGTAGCCTGTACTGCAGACGAAGGCATTGACGAGAGAAGTGGTAGGTAGCCTGTACTGCAGACGAAGGCATTGACGAGAGAAGTGGTAGGTAGCCTGTACTGCAGACGAAGGCATTGACGAGAGAAGTGGTAGGTAGCCTGTACTGCAGACGAAGGCATTGACGAGAGAAGTGGTAGGTAGCCTGTACTGCAGACGAAGGCATTGACGAGAGAAGTGGTAGGTAGCCTGTACTGCAGAACAAGGCATGACGAGGAAGTGGAGGTAGCTGTACTGCAGACGAACATTAGGAGACAGAAATGTACAGACAGAAGGTATCAGAACAGCAAGCATGAGAGAGAATGAGAAGTAGCGTGTACGCAAGAAGGCATGACGAAGAGAATTAAGAAGTAGTAGCTGTCACGCAGACTATACGAAGATGGAGAGAATAGCTACGAGACGAAGGATTGACGAGAAGTGGTAGGTACTTACGGCAGGACTGAAGCATTGACGAAGAGAAGTAGGTAGCCTGTACTGCAGACGAAGGCATTGACGAGAGAAGTGGTAGGTAGCCTGACTGCAGACAGAGAAGGCATTGACGAAGAATGTAGGTAGCCTGTACGCAGACGAAGGCATTACGAAGATATGGAAGGAAGTGTACTCGAAACAGAACGGAGAAGAAGCATTGACGAGAAGGTAGTAGATGACGAGAGAGATTAAAGGTAGGCTGTACTGCGAGACAGGCATTGGACGAAGGAGTAGGTAGCTAGACCAAGGCATGACGAGAGATGGAGACGAGCAGACGAGCAGAGAGAAGTGGTAGGTAGCCTGTACTAGCAAGCAGACGAGAGAGTGAG
>CM065729.1:4266308-4271308 GCA_033310375.1 Conus canariensis
CACTTACCAATCAGGCTCCAGCTACCACCTCCTCCTCGTCCTCCCACCACCCCTTCCCCCGCCCCAGAGCAAATTTGCAGAAGATGTGAAACGGGACTCCCACCCATCTCTCTCTCTCTCTCTCTCTCTCTCTCTCTCTCTCTCTCTCTCTCTCTCTCTCTCTCTCTCTTTCCTTCCTGGTTCCTGTTTCTGCCCAACTTTCTCCTATTATCAGTCAGCGCCATTAACAAACCACCCACCACCAAACCCAAACGACTCAAAAGCCCATGAGAAAGGGGAGGATAGGAGGTGGGGGACAGAGAGAGAGAGAGAGAGAGAGAGAGAGAGAGAGAGAGAGAGAGGCGGGGGGGGGGGGAGACTGATCGGATTTCGCTTCGTCACCAAGAACGACAATCCCACAGACAGTGGGGACACAAGAGTTACCGGGATTGTCCTCCCCACTTCCGGTGGCGGGCCGACACGCCATGGCGAGAGTTGTGGCGGGAAATGAGTTGCCGCCATTACTGGCAGGAGGCGCGTGCACGTGCGAGGCGCGTGCTGAGAGTCTGTTAAAAGTGGTCTCGTGGTGGTAGTGGTGGTGGTGATGGTGGCGGCGAGCATGCTTGGAAACGTAATAGTTCAGTCAGTAGGAACCCAGAATGCGGAAAGTTACAGCGTTGAATTTCGAGTAGTAGATGGAGAGGGGACGTGGAGGGTAGGGGGTAGCGGGGAGGGGGGGGGGCGGGGGGGGGGCGTCTGTTCCTCGATTGGAGTGTACAAAAGCAGAGTGAGCACAAAATGGGTTGCTGTATGTTCTTTATTACACTCAAAGCATAACAACAACAACAACAATAATAATAATAATAGTAACAACAACAACAATATAATAATAATAATAACAATAACGACAACAACAACAACAATGATAATAATGATAATAACAATAATAATAATAAAAGATAAAAAAGATAACAACAACAACACACATTAACAACAACAACAATAACAGCAGCAACAACAACAACAACAACATTGACAATGACAATTGTAAACCTTGGCGTTATTATTCAAAATAACCATAAATTCCTGTATCCAGTCATTTGGATCGAGGTGCCTAAAATCATCATCATCATCACAATCGTCATCATCATAATGGTAATATTAACGATAATAACAATAATGATATTTATGATAATACAAATGGTCTTCTTCAGGCAAGTGAAACAACATCCTGGACAATGGCCTCTGACTATGTTGACGGACAGAACGGAAAAACGAGTTGGGTGGGGGGGGGGGGGGGGGGGGGGTTATCGGCCGCTGAATTGACTAGGTTTGACAGAGCGCCCTTTGTTTTTGCTGAAAGATGCGGCAAATCATGTTGTTTTAGATGAAAATTTCAAGTTTTCTCGAGCTGCGATGTAATGTTTATGACTATAGGTGTGTGTTTTCAAGGGTTCACACGTTACAACTTTGCTGTTCTCAGCCAACGGGCAGTGCCTTCGGATGTGCGTCATGTCACACGTTGAGGAGATATGTGATTTCTACTTTTGGATTTAAACCTGAGTACACCATACTACGGCACAGAAGATGTTAAAACAAAAGCGTGCTCTGTCTATAGACAACTCTTATCTCTATTGTTTGGTTTCAAGCTGAGAACACCATTCTACGTGCAGAAGATGATAAAGCAAAAGCGTTGCTTTGTCTATAGACAACTCTTATTTCTATTGTTTTGTTTAAAGCTGACAACACCATTCTACGTGCAGAAGATGATAAAGCAAAAGCGTGCTCTGTCTATAGACAACTATTATTTCTATTGTTTGGTTTGAAGCTGAGAACACCATTCTAGGCACAGAAGGTGTAAAAAGAAAAGCCTGTTCTGTCTATAGACAAATGTGATTTCTACTGTTTGCTTTCAAGCTCAGACCACCATTCTACGCACGGAAGGTGTTTTAAAAAAACTGTGTATAGACAAACGTTATTTCTGCTTTTTGGTTTACAACAGAATACACCGCATTCACAGAAAGAGTAAGATCAGCCTGTTTTTCCGGGGGTAAACGTTCAGAGTGTATTGCTGTTCAGAGCGTTCCCGTAAAAACAACTGTGGTGACCCAGAAAAAAAAAAATCAGTATCTGTAATGTGTCCATAGACTGAGGAAAGTCGTCCCAAATTACAACTTGACTCGTTCCATAACCGAAATAAGTTTATCTTCGTCATCGTCATCATCATTATCGTCGTCGTCGTCGTCATCGTCGTCTCATCATCGTCATCGTCATCGTCATCATCATCATCGTCATCATCATCGTCATCATCATTATTATCATCATCATCGTCGTCGTTATCATCATTATCATCATCATCTCGTCGTCATCATCCTCCTCCTCATCATCATCATCGTCGTCGTCGTCGTCGTCGTCATCGTCGTATCATCATCATCATCAATCATCATCTCGTCTTCATTATCATCGTCATCGTCATCGTCATCGTCATCGTCATCGTCGTCGTCATCATCATCATCGTCATCGTCGTCGTCGTCGTCGGCTGTCACCCATCCCAGGCCACAACAGTGAACCAAAGCGCGGGCCTTTCTGTCCCGCTGTCCCTAGTTGTCGCCCATCTGCCTGAGGTTTTACTTCAAGGTCTCCAGGCCAGGCTTTTCTTCTGTTCTTTATCGTTTCGGTTTTTTTGTTTTTTGTTTTTGTTTTCGTTTTTTTTTATTTTGCAATCACGATCACATAATCCATCAAGCAGTAGGTAATTTAAAACACGCATGTCCCATAAATGCTTTCAAGGTTTGTACTATAAACACATTTTTCTAAGATACACATTCTCCAACATACTTTCTTAAATGCACAAAGCTCCTCCCCATGGTTACAAATACACGCATTTACATCAATAAACACAGGCTATTACATACAGACACACAACTAGAGGCGTACAGAACTTTGGGATATGATCTCTGCAGAGACTCTTCTTTTTCAAAAGGAAAACGTTTAACAACAGAAGTTGAATTAAAAAAAGAAGAAAGAAAGAAGAAGAAGAAGAAAGAGAAAACGCATTATGACCAGATGTAAAGTCATTTGTTCCTTGGTCCGTCTCCATTCCGCTTGCTTTGGGAGGTTCCGCTTCGAGGCTTGTCTTCTAATGCACGATGTGGGTTTGCTGACACTGTGTCCGATCTCATCCTCAACTCTTTCCCACTCCATTGGCGGGGAATCCATGGTCCAGTACATTTCCAATAATTTCTTGCAGATTCTTAGATTGCATGAAACAGAATCTCTTCTGGGAACCTTTGAAACTCATGTCCTGGTGACAATCCCTGTCAAGGTCGTTGTAGAGTCTGCTGCCAAGTGTCTACGTTGAATCTCGTGTAAGTCCTGACACTCTTCAAGCACGTTTGGCGGTGGGTGGTTTATCACGTTGTAAGCACCACACAGTCCCCTCATCTTTTAAAAGGTATGCATCGGTGATTGCAAAAAAAAAAAAAGGCCTGTGTGTAATTGGCACAAAACCGTTTCTTCGTTGGGAGGAGAGGTGTGTACATTGGTCTTCTGCAGTCAAAGCAAATAAATGTGACAAACAAATATAAACAAATAAAGTACAGAGAGAGAGAGAGAGAGAGAGAGAGAGAGAGAGAGAGAGAGAGAGAGAGAGAGAGAGAGAGAGAATTAAGCTGATAGGATGTGCCAGTTTGCACAGATTTTTGGCTTGTATTTGTTAGGGTGCGTTCATACAAAGCCCAGGCAATTGCAGTCGGCTGCTTGGTGGATATCGTGTACATACCATTTACTTCTCTTTCACCAAGGAAGCTGGCCACACCCATTCACAATGAACACAGCCACAGTCAGCCAGCATCAGCTGGCATCAAATTTGCTTTGTCGCGCATACACATAACAGACAGTAGGCTGGTCCAAGGGACTTCATGTTTGTAGATACAAGCGGTGACTGTTCTTGATTAATGACTGACGGAACGAGACTCATCAGAGCTGTTCGAAAGAGATCAGTCATTTTCAGCAAATGTGATTAAAATCTCACTGCAGCAGAAATATTGTCAGAACCACATGGAAATGCATGGCCAAATGCATGTTCGGTCTGTCATTAAGTTAAATTGCTCGTAACGTTGTAATGAATGATTGCGCTTGAAGTTGTACCCAAGTGCCCACCACCGGTGATCTCAGTCATTTTCACCCTCCTTTTCCAAACTTCTGTGCTCCGCTAACCACCTCTCGACAAATCCAGTGAAGTTGAGCTGTGTCTGTCTTGTAATTTGTGTGTTTCTTTTCGTTCGGCAGCATAGCAAGTTTTGTTTTCATAACAGCTTGCGCTGACAAATGAAGCACTATCGCTCTCCCACTCCCTTTCTCTCTCTCTCTCTCTCTCTCTCTCTCTCTCTCTCTCTCTCTCTCTCTCTCTCTCTCTCGAATTTTCAAAAGTATTACAAAAAGGTAAGTAATGTAGTCTCTTTTTGTGTTGAAAACAGTGTGCAGCGTGCAGCCTTCGTTGCTTGCTTGCCAGGGAATATCTGGCTGACGCCAAATGGCCGTGTCTGAATGTGTGCGAGTTACCGAGTCAGGTTGACAGCATCTTGCCAGGTTTAATGTGTACGCACCATTAAGTCTGTTCTTAATTAAACAATTGATTCGCCAATCTAGATCAGAAACTGTTGAAGAACCATAGCTCTTCTCTTAACTGAAACATACGTTCCATGGTCTAGTTCACAGAGTTATCTGCCGCGAACTAAAACCTAAGTCTGACGTTTGAACGATCTATTTTCAAGGGAGGTAAAACAACCTGCGAAACGCTCCTTGCTGGTGGTTAATTGATATACACTGTTAAGCCCACTGAACTTGGAACTGCTTTGAATAGGCTGTCAAATTGATTATAGCTATCACTTTGCCTGTAAACTAGCTTATTTTCATAATATTGAGAATTAACACATTTCGGCCGTACTGAAAATTTATTAATATATGTACCAATGATTGAAAATGGAAATTTAGATTTAGTTGCAAAGTGAGACGACTGC
>CM065729.1:4281308-4298808 GCA_033310375.1 Conus canariensis
TCGCGTCGCGTCGCGTTGTGTTGTGTTGGTTTATGTCGTGTTGCGTTGTGTTACGTTGCGTTGCATTGCGTCGTGTCGTGTCGTGTCGTGTCGTGGTCGTGTTGTTGTGCGTTGTGTCGTGCCCGGCGTATCATATTGTGTTTGTGTGTTGTGTTGTGTTGTGTTGTGTCGTGTCGTGTTGTTTGGAGCTGTGTTGAGTGGTGTTGTATGGTGTGGTGTGGTGTGGTGTGGTGTGGTGGTGGGTGGGGTGGGGTGGGGTGTGGTGTGGTGTGGTGTGTGGTGTGTGGTGTGTGGTGTGGTGTGGTGTGGTGGGGTGTGGTGGGGTGTCGTGTCGTGTCGTGTTATATTGTTGTGTTATGTTGCGTAACGTAGCGTTGCGTCGTTGCGTTGTATCGCTCACCGTAGTGTTGTGTTGTGTTGCGTTGCGTTGCGTTGCGTTGCGTTATGTTGTGTTCTGTTGTGTTATGTCGCGTCGTGTCGTGCTGTGTCGTGTAGTGTCGTGCTGTGTCGTGTCGTGTCGTGTCGTGTCGTGTCGTGTCGTGTCGTGTCGTGCGTGGCGTGGCGTGTCGTACTGCAATGTGTTGTACTGCACTGTGTTGTGTTGTCCTGCGCAGTACTCTGCCATATTGTGATGCATTGTAATGTATTGTGTTGTATGGTACTTACAATTGCGCTCTGTTGTGCTGTGTTGTAGTCTGTTGTTTTTGTGTTATACTGTATTATATGGTATTGTACTGCATTGCATTGTATTACCTGTATTGTATTATGCTGTATTGCATTACATTGCATTATATTTTACTGTATGTTATTGCATTGCTTTGCTTTGTCTTGTTTTTCAGTGTGTTCTATTACATTGTCTTGTAACGCAAAGACAGAATATCGGCAATAAAGGACAGGTACTCGTCGAAACACTCTGTTCTTCTCAGATGATGTTGTGCTGTGTCGAATTACCTTCTCTTGTCATGTCTTGCACTGTATTTACTTGCATGGTACAGCATCACGTTGTGTTGTCTGTCTTTTGTAGTTGAGGTTTCTCTTAATTTATTCAAGCCGCTTGAAATGGATGTCTGGGTGCTCATGGCGTCTTGTCCTGTTTGCCTCTATCTAGGTCATTTTGATGACCACCGTCGAGTCGTGTGATGACAATGGCCCCACGCCACAATTAGGATCTCACTATAAATCACCGTATAGTCCATGTCAGCGTTTGGAGGCCTAGCATAAGTTTGCGACAGCATTTGATGTTAAACTAATACTTGATCAAAAGAACAACCCCCCGCCAATCTTTTCACTTGCTCTTTGAGATTTCCACCGATAACATCATTCACAATCTTCAAATACATGACCTTCCCCTTGGCTGACGTCACACTTTCTAGACCTTCTCACTCACCCATGACCCGATCTTTGCACCAGATGGTCCCCCCCCCCCCCCTCCCCTCCCCAAATAGCCCCGTTGGTTTGATTTTGATCTCTTTGCTTGGAACCACCTGGCATGTACGATGATGGGCATATGAAAGAAAAGAAGGTCAATCAACTTTCTGACATGAGAAGAAAAGTTATCAAAACAGTCTGATTGTGCCTGTCTATGAATATCCCATCCTTAAGCATGGCCTTGGCGCATTAAGGTTTTGGTGTGCAGCCAGTCCTGTGCCGCCCGGAGCCGAGTCTGGAAGCAAACTGTTCACAGTCAACACTGTTTAATTACTGTTTACGAATTGATAACAATCTAGGCCATCATATTTTTCCTGGAATAATGCAAATTTCGAGTGGAAATGAACGAAGACGGGTATTCCACTTTTTTTTTTTTTTGTAAAAAAACAACAGCAACAACAAAAAAACACCCCCCCCCCCCCCCAAAAAAAAAAAAAATGCATGGGAGGTAACTCTTTCGGTCCGTATCTTCTACTACTTCCCCTGACGGCGATCAAAGCACGGATCCTCATTCCGTTCGATTTTGGCGGAGATCTACGCCATTCTCGTTCTGCTTTGTACACACGGTCTTTGCAGGAGAGAGAGAGAGAGAGAGAGAGAGAGAGAGAGAGAGAGCGAGAGCGAGAGCGATCAACACAAATCCAATCGTGAAATCCGCTCTGTTTAAAACACTCCCGGTCTCTGTCACTGTAACTACAAGCGACATCAATTACCATGCAAATGAACTCCGCACGTGCAAAGATACTAGTTAATGTACTCACCGACCCGTGACGAGTCTGGAAGCAGAGCATCAGCATTATTCAGCTTCATGCGGCCACTTACGCAGCAAGTTCAAAAGGCACATTTAGGATGCCCCCCCCCACACACACACACACACACCACCACCACCACCACTACCACATGCTGAGCCCTTCCACCCCCACCCCACTTCCCTCATAGCCTCTCCCCCACCCATCTCTTTTCCCTTGAGCTATCTCTCCTCCCCCCCCCCCCCCCCCCCCCCCCCCTTCGTCCTCTCCTTCCATGCAGAGTAGGTGTTTTCATGAAGGCTTATCACCGTCGTTGTCCAATCGTCTCATGGGGGAAAAACACTGTGGTCCTTGTGATGGGACGTTTTGTCACTACGTGACATAATGTCTTGATACATGCAGCACGTTTTGTCACCCAAGCACGTTTTGTCACGAGCATGTACAAACCACAAGCATATAAAGAGAGACATGTCAGTATGCCTTTAGATTCTTCCCGTTGGCGACTTTTGCATACTGATAAGCTCATGTTTCAAAGAGCCCGGTTTATATTCAAGTACAGAGAGTTAATACTGCAGTGAATTCTTGCTGGAACTAAACCTGAAACAGTTACAACGTTGACGACTTGAGTGTGTGTGTGTGTGTGTGTGTGTGTGTGTGTGTGTGTGTGTGTGTGTGTGTGGTGTGTGTGTGTGTGTGTGTGTGTGTGTGTGTGTTATACATGAGCTGATGACTTCTCGTGTGTGTGTGTGTGTGTGTGTGCATTTCATTATGGAAACGAAGAAATTGATGTCGTCACCAGCTTCAAATATTTAGGGGTAGATTTTAATCAAATGGGTTCTTTTACTAAATGTAAGAAAAACACCTTTGATAAAGCGTCATTAACAATGTTTGAATTGATACAAAAGGCAAGAACAAAGGATTGACCTATTCATGTTCTTTTATTTTTATTTGATAAAATGATTGTTCCAGTATTATCATATGGTTGTGAAATATGGGGATACGAAAATTTGAAAATTATTGATAAATTTCAGCTAAAATTTAAAAAAATATATATTTCGCTTAAAAAGAAGTACAGTGAAAAACATGGTTTATGGTGAAACGGGACGTTACCCTTTATCAATTACTGTCTATGTCCGAATGATTCGATTTGGGGCTAGTTTGGTTCAACCTCCTGTTGAAAAAATGTCGGTTAGGTTCTATTCTTTCATGTTACATTTGCACAGTAGCGCAATAACTGTGTTTCCCTGGTTAACTGCATTAAAAACATACTTGTACAGTCTGGTTTTGACTGCGTTTGGAGCAATCAATCGTTTACAGACGTCAATACATTATGTAGGAACGTCAAAAATAGTTTGCAATTCTCTTTTCGTCAAACGTGGCAACATGACCTTGAAACTAGCGGTAAATCTTTTTTCTACAAATCTTATAAATCTGATTTTAAGGAGGAGAAATATATTTGTAGCTTACCGGATAGTTATATTTACCCTCCTATAAAATTTTGATGTTCTAATCATAAATTACCAATTGAAGTAGATCGTCGATTTGCTATTCAAAAAGAAGAAAGGTTATGCAATAAATGTGACGTCTGCAATTGGTGATGAATTTCATTTTATCATGGAATGTTCATCATGCGTTACTTTGCGCAACACGTATTTGCCAAAAAGATTTCTCTCCCCAAAGTCTGTCTACAACATTTGTCAAATGATGTCTTCTACTAATCAAAAACAAATGCTTCTGTTGTCAAAGTATATTAGATTATCTCACGTGTTGCAAATTGTTGGTCTAGGTCACCATTGGCTAGCAATTTATGTTTTATTTTTGGATTGTTTGTTTTCCTTTTCCTATTATTGCTTAAAACTTACCCTTCCTCGATACCCCAAAAGGGCAAAAAGGGATAAATATTGTTCTTTTTGTGTGTGTGTGTGTGTGTGTGTGTGTGTGTGTGTGTGTGTGTGTGTGTGTGTGTGTGTGTTATACATGAGCTGATGTCTTCTTGTATACAAAGCACATTCTGTCTGTATGTGTGCCCCACTCTTTGGTTTCAATACATTTATATTTCCAGTTAGCGATCACATAGTTTTACAATCAATGTCAAAATTTGAACAACAACAAGCTAGTGTTCTATAATTTTTTTTTGCCTTGCTCTTTATACAAATCCACAGTTTACATCTGACCTCCTCCAAATTTGGCATCATGACTCTCGAACATACTGGCACAGATCAGAAGCAAGTATAGGGAGTTAAGGGGGAAAACATGACATCAAAAAAAAATCAAGAATATCTTGACATGGAAGTCAATTCATAAAAGTACAAAACAAAAAACAAAAAAAAAAAACCATCAACCTTATCAGGATATTCATGTGATCGTCCCCATCATCATCATCATCACCATTACAATCGCCGACCAGAAGAAACATATCATAAAAATGACGTGACAGACATTTTAACGGGAAAACAGATGTTGTTAGAGTTGCTGGCCCACGGTTTCCAGTGTCTGCTCAGCGAGAACACGGGTGACCATGGCCCCCGAAAAAGAAAGCGTTCCTGTTTATTCTGTTGTTGTCCGAGATGGCACAGACTACAATGTACCCAGCACTGAGGAGCAATTCCCAAACTTGCATGATCATATCAAGCTCCATCAAAATGGTGTTAGGCTCTGCATAGTTATGCGGGGATTGTCTTCAGTCGTGACAAGCTCCTAGCATAACATTATCAGTCTCCTAAATCCCCCGAGGTCGGAGTGTGGCTGCCCACATGGCGGGGTAATCAAAAACGGTCACACACGTAACGTTCTCATCCCCAGCTGATGCATTTGTACCATAGTGTTCAAGTGGTTCGGATGATCCCTGGAGTCTTTTAGCCACCGTACGACGACGACAACAACAACAACATATCCTGCAGTAGTTTGGCGTTGATGTTTTTCACAGGTACAATGGCAGCGACATCTTTGTTTTGAGACAACAAAGAAAATACCATGACTACTTGAGCTGTGCTGGTATCACTAACCCCTAAACATGAATTAGAAGCAGAACCTTCAAGCTAGCCTTCATTAAATGACAGCTGATGTGCACGGTGTATTTCATCTATCATTAGTGGAACACGTCTTTCGTCTTCTGTCATATTTTGGCATTTTTGCTTCAAGTTTCATGGACACTTGACTATTTCAAACCACTACCAATGCTCAATGCAGAAGCAAGTCTCTTGAGGTATGGAGAGTGTGGAAGAGTCAACAGAGTGCTTCTCAGCGTGGAATAAGTTTGAGAAGCTGATGCGAAAATCTTAAAAACCCCAAGTAGGGTTTCACAAGAATACTTTCTCACCGGAGAAATCAAAAGTTTCAGCTGTTCTACAAAAAATCTTGAGTCTTTCTTTCGGCAGAGAATCTTTCTGTTCATCCCCATCTTCAGTCACTGGAGAAATCAAAAGTTTCAGCTGTTCTACAAAAAATCTTGAGTCTTTCTTTTGGCAGAGAATCTTTCTGTTCATCCCCATCTTCAGTTTTCTCACCTGAGGAGCATCAACAAACAGCTGTATCTGTTGCTTCATGTCAGTGCCATCCGTGCCGCTGGTGGGTAAATGGGAGAGCAAGGTGTCAACACAGGGGAAGATTCCTGAACAAAAAGCCACTTCAGTGAACTGTCCGCCACACGTCCTCCAAAACAATGCAACAGAAAACATTCCTTTAAATGTTTCTATTCAATCGAAATAAACACACACAAGCGCACACACACGCGCGTGCACATCACACACACATACACACACGCGCACACACACACACCATATATATATATATATATATATATATATATACAATAAACTAATAAATTCCAAGGATAAGTACCGAGCACCATTCCAGCAACTTACTGAGCAGCTTGGTGTTGCAATGACTGCAAGAAATATTCAATTATAAACAAAGCTTGCTCTTATGTCTTAGATTGAAGAAATAGGGGGAGATAAGCATTCATATCTGCAGTGGTAGATAATTCTACCTAACTAACAGTATGTGCTTGAGTGGGTGAATGGGGAAAAATAAAATAAATGCTTCTCAAAATGAGCCTTCAGCAAGCTTGTAGTCTCCAAGGGGAGACAATCTCCAATGGGGAGAAAACTCTAACACATAACTCCTGGTCAGATACCGATATTTCGAAACCTGATTGTTTCTCCTCAGTGACCGCGTAAAGTGGTAACTTGACTCCTCTGCCTTTTCGGTTTTAAGAAGAAAGCTATTCCAGAAAAAGGCTGGTGTGCAATACCATAGTACGTTTACTGAGTTTTCAACAACAAAAAAACCCAAAGGTGCCACCTAAGAAGCAAAAGAAAATCATGAAAGAACAAAACAAGCTACATTTTCTTGTGAAAAGTAGAAAATATAAAAAGATAACCTCTTAAGACACAAGTGCTGAGGTCCAGTTCTAGGGATGAATCCGCAAGGGACTAAATTACAATAATATGATATGAATGAATATGAATGCTTATCTCCCTCTATTTCTTCAATCTAAGACATAAGAGCAAGCTTTGTTTATAATTGAATATATATATATATATATATATATGTATATATATATATATATATATATTCCTGTCCACACTTTCGTTTTGTTTTATTTTACTACCTTTCGCTGGCTGTTTTGTGGGTGCTGTTGGATTCTTTTTTGAACCCTTGGTGGTAAGAACACCGCAGTTATGGACTGTGGTGTGTCTCTATTTGACACCAAGAGCACAGACACAATCAGCCGTGTCTCCCTGATGAGTCCGATCCTGCGGACGAAAGGCCTCGGAGCAGGCAATCGAGAGGGATTACGATGGTTCCCTCAGGCAGCTAGTGAAGGGTTTTCATATTTATAATATATATCAAATATATGAGTAAAATCGTTGCCAAGTCATTACTGCACCTGTTTCCCCCCACTAATTAATTGTTCGTTGAAAGAAACGACTCCAAACAAGTTGTTTGTTTTTTCTCCCAATATTTCGGCCGCCTGGCCTTCCTCAAGGGCTTTATGGCACGTGATATATATATGTATATATATATAATATATATATATATATATATATATATATATATATATATATTGTGTGTGTGGTGTGTGTGTGTGTGTGTGTGTGTGTGTGTGTGTATGCATGCTATCATGCACGGACACGTACACACGCATGCACAATGCACACACTCATACACACATACACACTATATATGCATGCTAGCATGCACGGACACGTACACATGCACACACACATACACACTCTCTCTCTCTCTCTCTCTCTCTCTCTCTCTCTCTCTCTCTCTTCCTTCTCTCTCTCTCACAACACACACACACACACACACACACACACACACACACACACACACACACACCTCAGTTTGTATAAGCACAAACCAATGTATGCATGTACATCATGCCAGCATATACGCACGCACGGACGCATACACACACACAAGGCATATTCACAGACGTATAATTTACACGCACATACATATGTGCGCGTGCATGCACACACACACACACACACACACACACACACACACACACACACACACACACACACACACACACACACACATACACACACACAAACACATATGAATATTCCTTAGAATCAAACAAGAAGATTTTGCTCAGAGAGGGACACTTACCAATTTTTCCATTGAAAATCTCCACACGCAGGTCAGTCAAAACCCGCACTGCTGACACCAGGAGAGGGGTTGTGGTGCCTGGAGAATCCATGATCCGGTAGAAACTCCAGTAGGAATTCCCTGTGCTCTGACCTCCTGCTACGTTGTCAGTGCTGTGTAGTCTGTACTGCAAACGTCACTATCCACTCTGCCTTTAAGTTTTGCTCTGAAGTCAGAAAAGCCTGCTATCTTGTCGGCATCCATCCACGCCTTGAAGGCTTGCACGTCTCTGTGCTGTGCCACAGCATGTCTGGCATCAGGCATTTTCCTCATTGCTGCTGGTTCCTCTGGCATGTGGGACGGGCGGTTTGGAAACAATGATGGGTATGCATCCTCACTCAGTTTTGGTCTTGATCTTTCTACAGTGAGTATGCTACCGTCTGGTCTTGTCACAGAATCTGATCTCAGTACCAATTTTTCGCTAAAATGCTTTCCACAAACGACGGACTGAGAATTTGGTTCGAAGGTTGCTCGTGGAATTTAATAATAATAATGAATACTTATATAGCGCCTGTTCTCGGCTAGAGACCAAGCTCTAAGCGCTTTACAATCAATACTCGTTTACACAACGGGCTGCCTACCTGAGTAGTGCCGACTGAAGAGCTGCCGGCTGGCGCTTCATTCAGTCGTTTCCCGTGTCATCCAGTCAGTATCGTTCAATGTCGTTCACTCAATTTCCTTACTTCCTTCATTCTTTCCATTTCTCACGCAGGGTGCATGCTATGTGTAACGTGTCATCCATACCAACGGCCAAACTGGCCTACTCTTCCGAAAGTTGGTGATGGGATTTGACGTGTGTGCAGTATGTTATGCGTGCGTTCACACACGGAACCTCGGTTTATAGTTTTATTCAAAGGACTGTATGGGAAATGGAGTCAGAACCAATGTTAACTCCGAGGGAAAAATCCCCCTGTACCGAAACGGCCCGGCGGAGATTCGAACCCGCAACCCCAGGATCACGAGTCCGGCGCTCTACCAACTGAGCTATTCCGGCTCCAACCACAGGCGTCGCTGGTCTGCATCAGTTGGAAATGAAAACACAGAAATCTTGTTATTTGTGTTATAATTACCCCTACACCCAGGTACACCACACCTTTTAGGCATGTTTACACTATCCAATGAACAATTCGCACAAGTTGTATATAGAACAGAAAAGTAGGAGCACAAGCGCACTCAATCAGTACTCCAAATGGCATACCACCACGGTTTGAATGCGCCGCCTACTAGCGTGACGTCATACACTGGCAGCAGCAGCCAGTGTCGGGCCATTTCTTTGGGGGGGGGGGGGGGGGGGGCACGAGCTGACCGTTTCAGGCCCTGCCCGGTTAGGGGAAATAACTCCTACAGCAACAACATCTATCAAAATAACATAGAATCAAAAAAAAAAAAGGAAAAAAAAAAAGAAAGAAACCCATCTTTAGATGCTGTGGGAGGAGGGGGTGCACAGGCAAATGAAAACACTCGCACTAAACAGAACCACCAAAAAAAAAACAACTGAACTTCTGTAGGAACTCACAATCAATAAACCCCGAGTCCCTAGCAGGGAAATAAGATCAGACACATGAGCTCTAACGAACTTTTTTTTTTCTCATTGAGTTTTATTTCAAATAATATGTACTATCAGAACGGATATACCTACGTAGAGAAACAACAAAACTGAAAGGGCGGTTAAAAAAAAAAAAAAAAAAAAAAACTGCAGGGCCGCCGGGCCGTTTAGGTACAGGGGGATTTTTCCCTCGGAGTTAACATTAGTTCTGACACCATTTCCCAGTACAGTCCTTCGAACGAGACTATAAACCGAGGTTCCGTGTGTGAACGCACGCATAACATCTTGCACACACGTCAAATCCCATCACCAACTTTCGGAAGAGAAGGCCAGTTTGGCCGTTGGTATGGATGACACGTTACACATAGCATGCACCCTACGTAAGAAATGGAAGGAATGAAGGAAGTAAGGAAATTGAGTGAACGATATTGAACGATATTGACTGGATGACACGGGAAACGACTGAATGAAGCGCCAGCCGGCAGCTCTTCAGTCGGCACTACCCAGATAGGCAGCCCGTTGTGTAAACGAGTGTGGATTGTAAAGCGGTTACAGCTTGGTCTCTAGCCGAGAATAGGCGCTATATAAGTATTCATTATTATTATTATATGAGAAATTGAAAACGAACAAACATTAAATAACCTGGAATTTTTCACAGAAACATGTCATGAACAATGAGCAAATCATGTGGTGTCCTCCGCTCCTTTCTTCTGTTCTTTTTGGCGGTTCAGTTACTCTGTTTTTGCCCTTATACTTCAGCTACCCTTTGCAGTTAGTTATCCGACTTGGTGACCAAAATGGGTGGGAGTGAAGGTTTAAAAAGTTATCGTGAGTGTATGATGTAACTGTACTCGATTTCTTCTTCAGGAAAATATTGATATTAAGGAAATGATTGAATAAATCACTGTCTTTCAGGGGACAATTAGTGATATTAAGGAAATGATTGAATAAATCACTGTTTTTCAGGGGACAATTAGTGATATTAAGGAAATGATTGAATAAATCACTGTTTTTCAGGGGACAATTCTTTTTCAAGTTACATTGATGATAAGGTAAATCAGTCATTATCAGTGTTTGTTTGTTTTTCTTCTGGAGAATGAAATACTATCTTTCAAAAATGTTGACATCAGTCATTATCTTTGTTTGTTGTTTGTTTTTTTTCTCTCCGAAAATAACTTAACGATTTTCTGTTTTAAGAATACATTGATAACAAGGGTTAATATTATTGTTTCTCCGTGAAAAAAAGAAAACTCAGCTACGAGAGTTACGAGTGAGTAGTGCATTTTCATTTGTTGGGAGACTAGGTCTAACTTCAGGTAGCAATAACTCAGCTATTATCTATCAAGAAAACAAGATTACCAAGGGAGGGGAGGGGGCGGCGGAAAGAATAGGTGTTACTGTTTTTCGTTTTGTTTTGTTGTTGTTGTTGCTCTTGTTGTTGTTTGTTTATTTTTATTTTTTGAAGATACTAAATGTTTTTCCTCGAGAAACTGCGAACAAACTCCCTCAGAAGTTCACTCCTTTGTCAGTCCACCGGCCATGAAACTCCCAGTTTATGAGAAACGAAAGTATGGCCCTTCCTGCACAAAAGCGGACACTGTCAAAAATTAAAAACAAAAGGAAACAATAACAAAACAATACAAGAGAGAGAGAGAGAGAGAGAGAGAGAGAGAGAGAGAGAGAGAGAAGAGAAGAGAGAGAGACAGAGAGAGAGAGAGAGAGACAGAGAGAGAGAGAAAGAAACGGGTAATGCGTACCTGTAGGTAATGAAAGTTTTGTTTGCAAAAGGTGAGAGACATGGCATACGTAGGTTGAGGAAGGGAAGGAGGGAGGGTGGGGGGAATAGTGTGTGTGTGGGGGGGGGGGGTGGAGAGTAAAGAAGGGGAAGGATTAGGGAGACGGGAGGGGAGAATAGGGAAAAATCTACCATGAAACAGAAAGAATGGGTTTTAAACCATACCAGAAATCTGAATCGGCATATAAAGACTGGCGAGAAAGCATAGCGAAAAATCTATAATAGCAAAGAAAGAATGGAATGAATATATAACGACTATTTTGTGATGGCAAAGACTGATTCCGGATAAACAGCAACAGTCTCTGTATAAGGGCAAAGAAAGAACGTGGAAAAAGCATGGCAAAAATCTATCATGGACAAGAATCATAGCCAAAAACAATCTCTGATTTAAGGCAAGAAAAGAACGGGGACAAAGCATAGCAAATATGTCTGCACAAGGGAAAAGAAAGAATGGGGAATAAAGCATAGGGAAAAAAATCTATTACGGCATGAAAAAGATTGGGACGAGACTCTGGAGCTAACATCTATAAAGGCAAAGAAAGAATGGGGTAAAGACAAACCAAAGAATGGGTGAAAGCAAAGCAAAAAGTAAAACGAAATGAAATAAAATGTATAACCACAAAGGAAATAAAAAAGAGTATACAGCACAGCAGAAATCTGTAATGGCAAATAAAAACGGAGATTCAAACAATTTAAAAACCTAGCCTGGCACAGTAAGAGCGGAATGAAAGCATAACAAATATCAATATAGAAAGCATAGCAAAAAATCTGAAGTGGCAAAGAAACAATTAGAATAAAGTACAGCAAAAACCTGAAATATAAATGAAAGAATTAAGATAGAGCACAGCAAAAATCTGAAATGGCAAAGAAACAATTAGAATAAAGTACAGCAAAAATCTGAAATGGAAAAGAAAGAATTAAGATAGAGTACAGCAAAAATCTGAAATGAGAATGAAAGAATTAAGGTAGAGCACAGCAAAAATCTGAAATGGCAAAGAAAGAATAGAACAAAAGCACAAGAAACAATGGACATAACCAGGACAAAACCCTATAACGGTCGAGAAAGAATGTGGGGAAAAGCAAAAGAAAGAATGGGGTTAAGGCAAAACTTTATAATGGCAACAACAACAAAAAAAGAATAAATAACAGCAGAAATAAATAATGGCAAAGAAAGAATAAGCTTCAAAACAGATAAGGTTTAAAGCATACCAGAAAATGTATAATGGCAGATATCTATAATGGCAAAGAAAGGATATGTGGTTAAAGCGGAAATCGAGTAAGGAAAAGAAAACATAAGATTTCAGCACAACAGAAATCTGTAATGGAAAAGGAAGAATGACGTTAAAGCATAGCAGAAAGATGGCATTAAGAGGATGAGTGAAAGAAACATGGCATTAAGAGATGAGGTGAAAGAAAGATGGCATTAAGAGGATGAGGTGAAAGAAAGATGGCATTAAGAGGATGAGGTGAAAGAAAGATGGCATTAAGAGGATGAGGTGAAAGAAAGATGGCATTAAGAGGATGAGGTGAAAGAAAGATGGCATTAAGAGGATGAGGTGAAAGAAAGATGGCATTAAGAGTGAAAGCAAAGGAAGGAATGGGATTAGATCATAGCAAAAAAAAATAATAAAATAAAATAAAAACGACAAACAAAGAACGGGCTAAACGCTAGTAGAAATCTATAATGGTAAATGGAGAACAGGGTTAAATCAGAGCAGAAGTCCATGCCAATGAAAGAATGGGATTAAAGCATGGCAGAAAATATAATGGGGAAAAAAAGACTGGGGTTTCAAGCATAACAGAAATCTATGATGGCAACAACAACAAAATGGGAACGAAGCATAGCAAAAATGTTTGTATAATGGCAAGGAAAGACAGGGATAGGTCACAGCAAGACGCTGTAATGGCACAGAAAGATTGGGGTGTATGACAAGATTTGTATGCCTGTATAATGGCACGAAAAGCACGGGAATAGGACATAGGAAAACTCCATAATGGCAGTGACATAGGAAAACTCCATAATGGCAGTGACATAGGAAAACTCCATAATGGCAGTGACATAGGAAAACTCCGTAATGGCAGTGACATAGGAAAACTCCATAATGGCAGTGACATAGGAAAACTCCATAATGGCAGTGACATAGGAAAACTCCATAATGGCAGTGACATAGGAAAACTCCATAATGGCAGTGACATAGGAAAACTCCATAATGGCAGTGACATAGGAAAACTCCATAATGGCAGTGACAGGATAGAGATAGGGACAAAGCATAACACCTGAATTTGTTGTAATGGCAACACCAGAATGGGGATGAAGCGATCAAAGGCAACTCCGTGGACAAGAAAGAACAAAAGGGGGTTGAGGAAAAAAAAAAAAAAAAACAAAGATAAAAAGCAAAACAAAGCAGGGCGTGGGGTGGAATGGAATAGTACATCTGGAAAAGCAACCTCCTCCTCCATCCTCTCCACCCTATCCACCCCCCCCCCCCCCCCCCCCCCCCCCCCCCCCCCGGTCATCCATACCTGTTCACTGTTCCCTTTCCCTCCCTCACACACCCCTCCCCCTCCTTCTCCCACCTTGTAATCACCTCACACCACCAGAACGTACATCCTCCATCCTCCCTCTCCCCCTTTACATCACCTCCCCCCTCTTCCCTCCACCACCCACCCCCACCCCCTCTCGCTCAACTCCCTCCGCCCCGACTAGACCGATCCCCATCCCTCTCTCTGCGTCCACGACCAAAGTAAACAAACAATACGATGCCGCATTGACAGGCCTGTGCACACGACGGGTGAGCCGGGCCTTGCTGACTAAACCTCTGATCTAATGGGTCATTTTACCACACGCCGTCACCGGCTCTCTCACCGGTCCTTCAACGAGATGGGACGGCAAGACAGCAATGGACTCATTTGTGCCAATTAACTGATGACTATTGTCCTCCTCCAGTTCCTCCTCCTCCTCCTCCCCCGTCGCCATCGATGGCGTTCCAGAATCCCTCTCTCTCTCTCTTCTCTCTCTCTCTCTCTCTCTCTCTCTCTCTCTCTCTCTCTCTCTCTCTTCTTCTTCTTCTTCTTCTATGGGATATTTCAAGCCTCAAAAACGTCGTTAAGTACTGTTTTCACCCTGAAAGAGTTATTGTCATTCCGAAAACTATGCTGACTTTTCTCACGTCAAAAGTTCAGGTATCACTGCTGTGAGAAAAAAGGAAACTATGAACGTGAAAAGTACGTTTTCGTCATAATTTTCCCTTGGCTTTGACGCTGCCTGACATCAGAAAATGAGTTGCAGGAAACGAAGACAAAAGTTACGCTCCTGGAAAGCCATTAAGAATAAGAAAAGAGTTCAATATCGAAGTTTTATTTTTTAATACATGAATTTTTATTTTCAAATAAATTAATACATTATAGAAACCAGCAACATTTCAACAGCAGAAAGCTGTTTCGTATGGTCACTTCACATAATTTTAGTTTACCTATGTAATAAAGGCAATGACAGGAGGCTGTTTGCAGTTTCAAATACAGATTAAAATCACAGAAAATACGCTAGAAGAGGGGGAAAAAAGATATTGGAAATATGAAAGGCAACAGCAAGCATACGAAGAGACCACATGACATTGAAACATTTGGAGAGAGAGAGAGAGAGAGAGAGAGAGAGAGAGAGAGAGAGAGAGAGAGAGAGAGAGAGAGAGAGAGAGGCTTCAACAGTTTCATTCTCCTAAAACTTTTAAACCAGTGGCAGTTATTTCCGGCCTCCGACTTCCGGCTTCCGGCATTCATCGCCTTGAGCCCACGCATTGACAACATGTGACCTACTGCTGCGGGTTTTGCGTCTCAGTCGCAAAGAAGTTTAGAATTTTGGCAGAATCATATAGCCCAACACACAAGAAATTGAGACAGAGGTTTTTTTTTTAATTAGATAAAGAAGGAAAACTTTAGACAGTCTAGCTTATAAATCCACCGAAAACCCTCTTCCTCTTCGAAACAAACGAGATGTATGTTGTGTTCAACAGCCCAAGTTGTAAGGAAAGGCAATTGTTTCAAATGATGTTCAGCTATTCATTTTTGTGCCCCATGCACATAAAAATAGTAATATTACCTGATTGGTAGACACAACCTGCGGCATTCTTCTCCTAGTGATACTGATGATATCCGTGCACATGCACATGATTCATAGTTCTCTGTTTTTCGTTGGCTGCGGCTATTTGTTTATGGGCAGTACCCTTTCGTGGTGATCCAAAAAAAACAACAACAAAAACAAAGACGAATTATGTTGCAGCGACATCGGCAATGATGACTGTTATAGCGTGAACTCTGTACCTGAAAACAATAAATGTTATTATCTCGAAAGGCATGACTATTTTTCATGTAAAAACTGCCCAAAATAGCCAATCAGTGTTTCGAAAAAATGTGACTGTTTTCATGTAATGATTGCACCTGAAGCCAATTAATCTAACTATGTTTTAAAGAACACGACCGCTTTTACGTGAAAACTGTACCTAAAAACAATAACGCAGATTACATCTTGGGGAACATGAGACCATTGTAATGTGAAAACTATCTCAAAGCAGCGAATCTTTGTCTTGAAGTCCATGACCATTTCAACGTGGAAACTGTGCTTCAAAACAGTCAATCTGTCCATGTCTTAAGGAACATGACCATTTTACCGTGAAAACTGTACCAAAATACAGTCAGTCTAACCATGTCTTAACGAACATGACTATTTTCACCTGAAGACAGTAACTTAAACTATCTTTCGAAGAACATGATCGTTTTTACGTCAAAACTCTACCTGAAAACAGTAACTCAAACTACATTAAAGGACATGACCATTTTCAGGTAAAAACTCTATTTGAAAACAGTATTTGACCATTTTAACCTGTAAACTCTATCTGAAAACAAAAACTCAAACTCTGTCTTGGAAGAAAATGACCGTGTTTTTTTTTTAACGTGTAAACTCTATTTGAAAACAGTAAACTCAAACGATGTCTTAGAGGACATGGCAATTTTAACGTGAACACTGTAAATAACTCAAACTATGTCTAGAAGAACATGATGGTTTTCACTTTTAAACTGTACCACAAAACAACCATCCAGTTTCTTGAAGATCTGGACTACTTTCACTGCGTTCATTTCCTTATTATGACTTTCTGAGGCTTGTAAAACACCATACCCCCATCTTCTTCCATTTCACTGGTGACGGTACCTCGGGGACTGGGTTGACAGACAGCTTGCCATGACGATTCGCAAGGCTGCTCCTAATTGGATGATTACTTGGGTCACGTGTCAGGGAAGGGGGAAAGGGGGTGCGCGCATGCGTTTGTGCGTTTTAGGGGGAAGCCAAGGCAGTTTGCTCAGCGAAGGGTGCGCGAACGTGGCTAAAAACATGCTGGTAGTTTAAGGTTGAGCAAAGTAATCAAAAGAAAAAAGAGGGGGGTGGGGGGGGGGGGGCACGAGTAGAGGGCAGGGGAGGGGGTGGGGGGGGGGAGAGAGATAAGGTACGGCGGGGGAGGCAGATAAGGGGAAAATGAGCACGGTGATTTGTTCATGTTTGTCCCTAAGAGAGGAGAAAGGGTGCGGGAGAGGAGGGGGGGGGGGGGGGGGGGGGGGGGGGCGGAGGGAGTTCCCAAGTGCAGTATACTTTCTGGGGTACGTGAATGATCCCTCGACAGCAGAGGAGTCAATCCCAATGAAAATAAAAACCACACACACACACACACACACACACACACACCGTCTGTATGTAAATAAGACTCTAGTCCGAAAGGGGACAAGAGTGGGTGAAATACTGCAGTTGTTCTCTCCATGGAAAGCAGCCACAGTTCCACACCACACGGATGATTCTTGTCTTGTTGATGAAATGAGACGCCATCTTGTGGTCAATGACAGACGGCAACGTATCGTCCATCTATGTGTATCATCAATGTGTGTCTGGAGCGACCAGGTCAATGTTAAATAGATCAACGGATACATGAGTGAATGAATGAATGAACGAACGAATGAACGAAAATTGGTTTGAATAAATAGATAAACGATTAAAGTGAATAAATAAGTGAATAAGTAAATGAATACATGCATGCATACATACATACATACATACAATACATACATACATACATACATACATACATACATACATACATACAACGTTTAATGTGTTTAAGTAGATGCGTGTGTGTGTGTGTGTGTGTGTGTGTGTGTGTGTGTGTGTGTGTGTGTGTGTGAGAGAGAGAGAGAGAGAGAGAGAGAGAGAGAGAGAGAGAGATTTTCGTTTTCCTTGGGATGACTGCTTCGTTGTCGGGGTGGGGGTAAGGAGAA
>CM065729.1:4321308-4328808 GCA_033310375.1 Conus canariensis
TCACAGAATAGTTCTGCTGCGCCCGAACACGACTCTTTGCTGGCGTAGCTGTCTTCCTCACCGACTACAAAGCCCTGTACCCCCCTCTCTCTCTCTCTCTCTCTCTCTCTCTCCTCTCTCTCTCTCTCTCTCTCTCTCTCTCTCTCCCCCCCTCCCCCCCCTCTGCCTTTCTTCCCTGTCCTGCAGGTTTTTTTCTTTCTTTTTTTTTTCTCCATTCTTTTTTCCTTTCAGCTCATATTGTCGGGCAAGATTAATGATTTTTTTCCCTGTGTACTGTTTGCCATATTAGAACGGTGTTTTGTTTTAGTCCAAGTCTTTTGTCTCTATTAAAGGTAAATATGTATGTGGGGAGAGAGAGAGAGAGAGAGAGGAGAGAAGAGAGAGAGAGACAGACAGACAGACAGACAGACAGACAGACAGACAGACAGATAGACAGACATGCAGACAGAGGTTATTATGCTTACAGCCCAGTCGTCTGCAAACGGTCATATCAGTACTGCCACCTCGTAAGTATGTGCAGCTTATTAATAGCAAGTCACACTTCTATGAGACATGGGATGCTTTATGTCAGGTTTGGTGGACACGTTGACGTAATAACACGCTATGACGCACATTTCTCGACTCCTCTTGGTCTAATGTGCTTCTTCTTCTTCTCCTCCTTCTTCTTCTCCTCCTCCTCCTTCTTCTTCTCCTTCTTCTTCTTCCTCTTCTTTCGTTGAGTGTCCGCCTTCATCCAGCTGTAGATTCTGGCACTACAAAAGGGGGCTTCCGGATTGAACAGTTAGTTGAAATGCTCACATGAATCCTCACAGTTCTGACACACAACACAGACACCACCGACGACGACCAGACGCTGACCATCGCTCTGTTGGAGGCAAAAGCAAGGTTGAGGTCCCCAGTGCGATCAGCTGATGTCACGCTGTTCACCGTTCTTCATGGAAACATTCTCATGATGCCAGTCTTTTTCTTTTTTTTTGTATCAGTTATCGGATCAATGGAGCACCTAAGGCGGTGACTTTTTTTTCCCCCTAAGGCCGAAATCCACCTCTTCATTTTTTGGTGCTTCACATTGTCCTCTTCATCTGCCAAAAAGAAAAAAAAAGCGAAAAAAAAAAAAACAACAAAAAAAAACAAAAAATTTCCACTACTAATTTTTTCCCCTTTTTTTCTCAAACCAGTCTCTTACACACCATGCAATGTCTGTATGTTCTCTCAAATGGACATATTTTTTGCTGATTTAAGTGTATTGGGGTTTGATACAAAGTGTCAGGGTTTGTTAATGTTCTAAGGTGTGGTGTACTGGCACTCTCACTCTGATAGTGCTGCTTATACAAAGAGAGCAATATACATGAAACAAAAAAACTTCATTATTTTCTTTTCTTTCAGTTTTTTGCCAGAGAGAGAGAGAGAGAGAGACAGACAGACAGACAGACAGACAGACAGACAGACAGGCAAACAGACAGACAGACAGACAGACAGACAGACAGACAGACAGACAGACATGCAGACGGAGGGGAAAAAAAGACGAAGAAATGCTAATAGAAGCTTCAGAAATGCACATCAAACGTTCAGAAGTCTGGCGGAGGATGCCAGTCTGAATTACCAGGAAAAGCGCTTCAGACACGAACTCTGGATTCCTACAGAATGTCACCGCAGAAATGTTCCACTGTTGTCGTAACAGCAGCTACGAACATAGCGACGACTTGAACTTGAGATCCAATGTCAGAAAGCTTTGTGAAGATAGTTGCAAGTTTAGAGGTATTAGCTTAGTTCACTGATGTCACGACAAAGAATTAAACCCCTGTTCTATGACGCCTCAGTAGATGCAGGACGAAGAATTAAACCCCTGTTCTATGACGCCTCAGTAGGTGCAGGACGAAGAATTAAACCCCTGTTCTATGACGCCTCAGTAGGTGCAGGACGAAGAATTAAACCCCTGTTCTATGACGCCTCAGTAGGTGCAGGACGAAGAATTAAACCCCTGTTCTATGACGCTGCAGTAGGTGCAGGACGAAGAATTAAACCCCTGTTCTATGACGCTGCAGTAGGTGCAGGACGAAGAATTAAACCCCTGTTCTATGACGCTGCAGTAGGTGCAGGACGAAGAATTAAACCCCTGTTCTATGACGCTGCAGTAGGTGCAGGACGAAGAATTAAACCCCTGTTCTATGACGCTGCAGTAGGTGCAGGACGAAGAATTAAACCCCTGTTCTATGACGCTGCAGTAGGTGCAGGACGAAGAATTAAACCCCTGTTCTATGACGCCTCAGTAGGTGCAGGACGAAGAATTAAACCCCTGTTCTATGACGCCTCAGTAGGTGCAGGACGAAGAATTAAACCCCTGTTCTATGACGCTTTAGTAGGTGCAGGACGCTGATTAAGTTATCGACAAGAACTGGTTCCCGTTAAATCGATCCAGACAGAGAAAAAAGTCGATCCTGGCAACAAGTTATTAGTATTACTATATTGGGTATTTATATAGCGCCTATCCTCGGTCACAGACCAAGCTCTAAGCGCTTTACAATAATCACACGACCTCACTCACTCAACGGGCTGCCTACCCAGGTAGAGCCGGCCGAAGAGCAGCCTACTGGCGCTCATTCAGTCGTTTCCCGTACCATTCAAATATCAGTCACTCATTTTCATTTATCTCATTTATTCCTCCAGTTTCTCACATAGGATGCGTGCGATGTTTATACGTGTCCTCCATTTCCACCGGTACACGACGGCACACGATAACAGTAAGTAACAATTTTTGTGGCTTGGTAAGAAATATCAGGCGGCTATCTTCAGTCTACATCAATTTTGCCAGGGCAGCGGGAACACCCCCTGCTCATTTCGTTAAAAGACTTTCCTTTCAGCGATTCCAGCGATTCCCAAACAAAATCTTCCTATGACATTACCACAGTCCACAACGAAAGACGTGTCCACCGTTCATTTGTACCACTCTCTATGATCACATTCTAATCACATTTTCATAGCATTCACCACCACCACCAGCCACCACCCAACGATTATTTATAATGCATTAAATCACAAGTTCGAGAAACGTGGCGCCAACACTACCCTTCTTTGAACATGGAATATTCCTGACTATCCGAGAATTATGACGTAGTATATAGCAGTCAAAATGCTTGGAACTTTCTAAAAAGATCCACTTGCAAGGTGAGGCGACTGCAGGCAGAAATATACACAAATTTTAAATGTGATTAATAGCGAACCGCCAAGAAAACGTAGACAAACGAATCACAAGACAAAACACGACGCGTTTCGACCTCTTAGGTCTTCTTCAGGCAAGATACAAAACACTCAGGACAACGAAAATGAACGAGCAATCACTTATCTGCATTCACTTCAGCGCAAGATGGGCGTTGAATCTATGATGACGTACTGTTCCTAAGCTCAATGCTCGGAACACTCAAGAAACATTGTCTGGAACCTTCTGGCACTTTTAGCACCATTTTGGGACTCTAAAGCGACGTCCAGAATGATTACGTCGCTTCTGCATTCGTCATTTGCTAAAGTAACGTCATATGAAACCTACCACATCTAAAGTGAACGTCATCTGCGCAGCCCTTCCGCTTCTCTTTCTTCTTCTTCTTCTTCTTCTCTCTCTCTCTCCTCTCCTCTCTCTCTCTCTCTCCTCTCTCTCTCTCTCTCTCTCTCTCTCTCTCTCTCTCTCTCTCTCTCTGCTTAGTACTGTTTAAATTATCCTTGTTTCGACTTTATTCGCTTGTTTGTTGTTTCTTTCCTATGTAGAATACATACGTTCATTTGAATATTGTTTATGTGCTTTTTTGTTTGTTTGTGTCTGTTTGTTCGTTCTTTTGAGTGCATGGTGTAAAAAAGTTATCAGCTCATCCATTTTACCCTCAATTACAAATATTCGTATTGGTACTCTCTCTCTCTCTCTCTCTCTCTCTCTCTCTCTCTCTCTCTCTCTCTCTCTCTCTCTCCTGTCACATCTTTCATAATCAACATCATCTACCTATCCATCCCACCTTCATCCTCACCCCTCTCACCCTCCTCCCCCCCCCCCCCCCTCAAACTAATCAAAACCACTGAACCTTCACCCTCACCCCCACCCCCACCCCCACTCACAACTCACTCTACCACCTTCCGTGGGCAAATCCACCTTTCCCTGTCCCTCGTCGCCTGTCCACAACACAATGGAACAGTAGCGGTGTGGACAGAACGGTCCGCAGCGGAGCAACTGTCAACACCTTCAGCTCCTTGAACAGGGCTGTCCGTGTTCATTCGAGCGTTCCGGTGCTTTGTTGAGAAGTACGCCCCCTCCCTCCTACCCCCTCCCCTACCATCTCCCTTTCTCCCTCCCCATCCTCCTATGTCCACCTCCTCACCTCCACCCTGTTCACTTTTGCCAGGTCCCTCTTCCTCCTTCACCCGACACCCCCCCTCCCCCCCATCCCACCCTCATCCCACCCTATCCTTTATCTCTTTCTGACCTCTGTACCGTTTCCCCCCCCCCCCTCTCTCCCACCCCCTTACTGTTCACCCCGCCCCCCTCCCTTCCGCTTCATATCCACCGTATTCATATTCCGTTCTACTCCCCAAAATAATAGTAGCACAGGGAAATTGTTCCCGAATTATCATTATCATCTTCGTCATCATCAATATCATCATCAACATTGTCATCATCGCCATTTTTTTCTCAGTCCCATCTTCCCTGTCACTTCAGTGGCACGCGCGCGCGCGCGCGCGCACCACACACACACACACACACCACACACACACACACACACACAACACACATGGACGCACGCACACACACACACACACACACACACACACACACACACACACACACACGCACACGGACGCACGCACGCACCACACACACACACACACACACACACACACACACACACACACACACACACTCGCCGTTCATTCCGGCTTCCTGTCCACAACCACACCCTTGCTTGTACCGCCTCAACCCCGGCGCCGGCAATCCACTGGGAGCGCTCAGTGTCAAGTCGTCATGAGGAAACCCATCTGAGGAGACACTGCACTGCCGCCGCTGGTGTTCAGTGATGCCTGTTCTGATCCGACAAACGCAAGACACTATCACCTTCTAACCCCCCCCCCCCCCCCCCCCCCCCCCCGACGAAAATGATTGCTTAGAGTAGTAAGTAGTAGTAGTAGTATGTAGTAGCAGCAGTACTAGTAGCAGCTGTAGCAGCAGTAGTAGTAGATGTTGTAGTAGTAGTAGTAGTAGCAGCAGCAGCAGCAGTAGTAGTAGTAGTAGTAGTAGTAATCGTAGTAGTACTACAGTATTAGTGGAAGTAGCAGCAGTAGTAGCAGCAGCAGCAGTAATGGTAGTATTAGTAGTAGTAGCAGCAGCAGCAACAGCAGCAGTAGCAGCAGTAATAGTAGTAGTGGTAGTAGTAGTGGTAGCAGCAGCAGTAGTATCAGCAGCAGCAGCAGTAGTAGTAGTAACAGTAGTAGCACAGTAGTAGTAATAGTAGTGATGGTAGTAGTAATAAAAGTAGTAGTAGTAGTAGTCGTAGTAGCAGTGCTGGTAGTAATAATCGTGTAGTACTAGTAGAGGTTGTAGTCGTAGTAGTAGTAGTTGTTGTTGTTATTATTATTATTGCAGTGTCAATCATCATTACTGTCCCATTGACAGTGGGTCGTTGGATTAGAAGAGAGAGAGAGAGAGAGAGAGAGAAGAGAGAGAAGAGAGAGAGAGAGGAAGGTAGGTTATAACAGAATGTGATTGACCATCAGTGATCTCCACAGCCCTCCATCCCAAGTCACCCCCACCTGGTAGAGGTGACGGTGCGTTCAGAAAGCCCCTCCTCAATACTCTTTTGTCCCCCCGGGGCTTTTTTTTTTTTTTGGGGGGGGGGTGGTCCACCCCTGGAATATTCACCCTCTTCTGCAGTACGCTACTGGCACGGTCCTCGAACAGACATTAAGCTCTAACGAGAGACACATCCTGGCTGGATGCGTAGGTGGGTGAATGGGTTGGCTGGCTGGCTGGTTGGTTATTGTTTGGTTGCGTTCCATTTTCAGTGCGATCATTAAACAAATAAACAAGCAAGCAGACAGACAAACAAACAAAAACAAGCAGACAGACAAACAAACACAAACATTGGCCTGACAAACTTTATGTGGGGCACTGTCACAAAATGATCCGAGTTCGCTTGACTTTCAGTCCGAGCGTAAATGTTAATCAAAATAGTCGTTGAAGGACAAAATCTAATACTTCGACTTTTACCTTTTCTTTTGTGTATTGAAATATTCTCCTCTCTCTCTCTCTCTCTCTCTCTCTCTCTCTCTCTCTCTCTCTCTCTCTCTCTCTCTCTCCTCTCTCTCTGGTGAGTTCTTTTTCGCGTTACCTTTACTTGTTGTGTTATAGTGTGGGGAAAACGGTGTGTGTGTGTGTGTGTGTGTGTGTGTGTGTGTGTGTGTGTGTGTGTGTGTGTGTGTGTGTGTGAAAGGGAGGGGGAGGGTGGTGGGTGAGTATTTCTCTCTCTCTCTCTCTCTCTCTCTCTCTCTCTCTCTCTCTGTGTGTGTGTGTGTGTGTGTGTGTGTGTGTGTGTGTGTGTGTGTGTGTGTGTGTGTGTGTGTGTGTGTGTGTTAGGCAAGTGCTTAACGCGTTATTTTTACTACTATAGTCTGGGGAGAAGTGTGTGTGTGTGTGTGTGTGTGTGTGTGTGTGTGTGTGTGTGTGCGCGCGCGCGCGCGCGCGCGTGCGTGTGTGCGTGAGTGTGTGTGTGTGTGTGTGTGTGTGTGTGTGTGTGTGTGTGTGTGTGGTGTGTTGTTGTGTGTGTGAGGGAGTTCCACTTTGTTGTAGCCAATGTATATTTATGAAGGAGGTGTGAATGGCATGTGTATTGGGGTGAATGGGTCGGTTAGGGAGCTGGAGGGTGTAGATTTAGGTTGCGGTGGGGGGGGGGGGGGGGAGGGGGGATGGATGGGCTGGGAGTGGCGAGGGAGGGAAACGAGATTAGGGTGTATTTCGATAAAAAAAACAAAAAAAACCATAGACAGCACAGATGGTTAAGGCGTATTTTAATACAAAAAAGACACAGACAGCACAGATGGTCATGGCGTATTTTAATTTTTAAAAAAACAGACACATACAGCACAGATGGTCAGGAGGTATTTTATTAAAAAACAGACACAAACAGCACAGATGGTCAGGAGGTATTTTATTAAAAAAAAAACAAAAAAAACAGACACATACAGCACAGATGGTCAGGAGGTATTTTAATTAAAAAAAAAAAAAACAGACACATACAACACAGATGGTCAGGAAGTATTTTAATTAAAAAAACAGACACATACAGCACAGATGGTCAGGAGGTATTTTAATTTTTTTTAAAACAGACACATACAGCACAGATGGTCGGGGTGTATTTTCAATACAAAAAAGACATAGACAGCACAGATGGTCAGGGTGTATTTCAATACAAAAAAGACATAGACAGCACAGCTGGTTAAGGCGTATTTTAGTATTAAAAAAAGACA
>CM065729.1:4333808-4346308 GCA_033310375.1 Conus canariensis
CATGACTGCTATTCACCACATCAACTTACCGAGCACAAATTCCAACAGACAGGAAGGGTAACTATGAGACAATAACACACCCACACCTCCACATGACTGCTATTCACCACATCAAAGTACCGAGCACAAATTCCAACAGACAGGAAGGGTAACTATGAGACAGTAACACACCCACACCTCCACATGACTGCTATTCACCACATCAACTTACCGAGCGCAAATTCCAACAGACAGGAAGGGTAACTATGAGACAATATAACACACCCACACCTCCACATGACTGCTATTCACCACATCAAAGTACCGAGCACAAATTCCAACAGACAGGAAGGGTAACTATGAGACAATATAGCACACCCACACCTCCACATGACTGCTATTCACCACATCAAAGTACCGAGCACACATTCCAACAGACAGGAAGGGTAACTATGAGACAATATAGCACACCCACACCTCCACATGACTGCTATTCACCACATCAACTTACCGAGCGCAAATTCCAACACAGCGAACACAGAACATACGTGCAAAGTGAGACGACTGCGGGCAGAAATCTGCACAAATCTTATTAAAAGGTGTTTGAAATCACTTCTCCATGCAACATGGACAAACGAATCATTAGACAAACCACGACGCGCTTCGACCTCTTAGGTCTTCTTCAGGCAAGACAAACAACATTCACTAGTCAGGACAAGGAAAATGAAGAACGAGCAGCCCTTATCTTGTCAAAGTCGGCGCGCAGGATAGGCAAGATAGACAAGATAAGTGATTTCTCGTTCTTTGTTTTCGTTGGCCTGAGTGTTGTTTCTCTTGCTCGAAGAAGACCTGAGAGGTCGAAACGCGTCGTGTTTCGTCTCATGATTCGTTTGTCCATGTCGTTTGGCGGAGTTATTTCAAACACTTTTTTTTATATATAGATTTATACAAAAGAGGATGTTTCAAGCTTGCACACATTCTCTGCGCTCAACACACGCATACCGCAACAACTGGAGAAATGAACCAGCACAAATGAACACTTACTGAAGACTGGCACAACCAATGAACACTTACTGAAGACTGGCACAACCAATGAACACTTACTGAAGACTGGCACAACCTTTTCCTTTATCTTGAATTCTGTCATGCCAAACACAAGGACGAACAGAGAGAAATACAGGTAAACCTCGATTTGGTCGAAATGAAATGAAATTCAAATGAGGCAGGGAACAGCAAACAATAAATAACTAGATAAATAGATAAACAAATAAGTCAAAGATAAATGAATAAATAGATCAATAAATAAACAGGGTAACTCTTGCTTCCATTATGAAATAATCGCATGAGTGAATGCTGTTTAAGACACCGAATCGCCCTGCACAAATGCCAACACAAGGAACACAGACGTAGGCGACGTGTAGCATAAGTTCAGGAGTCATAATTATTCTATATGTAATTTCCTATTTTACTGTGATAATATCACGGGCCATATGATACAATAACACATGCAATTTCCTACATAAGCAAGATGAATTAAGGGACCATAATCATGATTTGCTGCGTTACTATATGATACAGTCCGGAGCGTTATGATATAGGTAATTTCCTACTCATTGTGAGAATGATAATACCAAGGACCACATAATTAAGTAGTGAAATCGCCTGTGCATTATAGTCTTGCATTTATCATACTGCTATAGGAAACTACCTGATACTATGTATGGACCCTGAATTTATCTCGCTGGTACATCAAATTAGGTGCAATATCATACTAATCAAAAAGAAACAACTGCGGGTTGTAGGTCTATATCATGGTCTCTGGAATCATCATACTAAATTAGGTAAGTGCTGTTAATACATTGACCATGAACTTACGATATATTATTATATGAATTTACCCACGTAACAAGGTCCTCGAATTTATCATATTAAACTACAATTTTGCCAGTATTGCATGGTCCCAGGATAGATTGCACAATATGTCAGGAAACTGTATTATATGCCCCTTGACTGTACTCGTGTATATTATATTGATCCGGAATACAGCGTGCTAAGATAGGAAATCGCCCGCCTTATATCACTTATACACACACGCGCGCGCGCGCGCGCGCGCGCGCCACACACACACACACACACACACACACACACACACACACACTTTTTTTTTTCTCTTTGGAGACAGAAAATTTAATCAGACCCTGATACACACTATGCTTTTTCTTTAGTGCTACTAATGTTATGTTGCAAGATGTGACGATGTTGGAATTAGTTTAAGTGAATGTCTTAACTTGATCATCTGTGCCCCTCAAGACCTTTGGTTTTCATATGGCAATGAAATATGTTCGTGTTGTTGTTTTTGTTCACACACACACACACACACACACACACACACACACACACACACACACACACACACACACACACATATATATATAAGAGAGAGAGAGAGAGAGAGAGAGAGAGAGAGAGAGAGAGAGAGAGAATACCAAGATAGGAAATTTTCAATATGTCGTTCCTAAATAGATAACATTCAAATACGTAACTGCCTTAAGTATAAACAGTTCCGGGAACCTCTTCCAGAAGCAACATTCTGATCACGATATACAGAGAGGTAAGTAGCATACATTTCCTGCAGGTGCTTTAGTGCAAACTGCAAAGTTATTGATGCTAATCGTTGAGCTGTTTCATTCTCAGTTTCTGTCAATTTACTCTCACCCCACCCCGTCCTTGCGCCCTCGGGGAAAAAACAAAACAAAACAAGAACGTATCGCCAGTCCGCTTTTTGACTACGAGAGCCGATTCGGGGACTTCTCTAACCTACACAATACGAAATTAAACATTATTGTTTTCCTGGATCAGCAGAGAAATATCAGTAATCGATGTAAATGATAACGCCAATAACAAGAGTGATGTCATAAGTAAAGATCAAGACCAAAATAAAATTTGAAAAACATTCAAAGTCCAGTAAAAACAGGAATGGACCAAAACGTTTGTAGAACAGACTCATATTTTGCTACAGGAAGGTTGCTTCGTTATTTCGGAAATCAGATATCTACAGAGCTCTAAAGCAGATAGGGAGTCTGTTGTGTAAGGAAAAATATTTGTTAACCTAATGGGCTTTCCATATAACTGTGATGGGGAAGTTACCGCTCTGATGGTAATGATAAAAGGCATCGGTGTCAAAAAATCATTATGCAATGAAACCCATCGGAGAAAGAATGATGGAGAGAGAGAGAGAGAGAGAGAGAGAGAGAGAGAGAGAGAGAGAGAGAGAGATCCACGACCATCTGGAAGGAGAGAGAGAGAGAGAGAGAGAGAGAGAGAGAGAGAGAGAGAGAGAGTGGTGGTGTGTGTGTGTGTGTGTGTGTGTGTGTGTTGTGTGTTATTGCGATGTTAATTTACCAGTTTAAGTGGAAAAAGTGCACGTCTTATGCTACATGGGGTTTGATTTATTTCACCGTGAATTCACAAATCATAGCGATTTTTTTTTTCTTGTCTTTTTTCCCCTTCTTTTGTTTGTTGATTAGTTGGTTTACTTGTTGGCTCGAGTGGAACAGAACGAGCATCTAAAGAGATCAGGCTTAGTAACTTTGCAACATGCCCCTTTTCGCTTTTTTAAAAAATGACTGTTGACTGCAAACTTCAAGGACCACTCTTTATTATCTATTCATGTTTTATTTGAAAAAAAAATATCATCATCATCATTATTGTTATTATTACCACCCATTATTATTATTACCATCATTATTATTATTATTCGCATTGTGTCCTTCCCAGCAGCCTCGTTTTCATTCAACGTCCATTTCTGCACACAATTTGAGAAGTGATTGCTCGTTCTTCGTTTTCTTTGTCCGGAACATTGTTATTCTTTCCTGAAGAAGACCAAAGAGTTCGAAACGCGTCGCGTTTTGTTTTGTAATTTGTTTGTCCCTTTTGTCTGGCGGAATAATAGAGTATTTTTTCTTGTAAGCTTGTTTTATTTTCTCCCTGCAGTCACCTCCCCTTAAAACTAGTTACTGCAGTCTATAATGTTGTAAAACTGCAACGGGCTTAACGGACTTAAATGGTTGACCAATACATTCATAAGCTTCGCTTTGCTGTTGCTTTACGTATGCGCGTGCCAGTCTGTACACATTATTTGTAATCAAAAACATTATCACTCTTGCTGTACGAACATTGATTTGCAGCTTAACAAATTCATATGGCACCGAGGAGGGTGGGAAAGAGGAAGGGAACTTAAGTAGTGGAATAAACCATGAAGGACCTTCCTTTTGATCACATATGAAGCCGGCAGATGTTTCTGAAAAAAGTAAATCCCTGTGAATATTTGACAGAAATACCATAGCATTCAACTGACACCGGGATGACAAATGAGCACAATCGCCATCGAAACGGACCCTATATACTTTATGCCCACGACGCCAGTAACTAGGTCATTTCTGTACCATATAACTTCAAGCTGTTCAGAGTCCAATGGTCCGCAGAAGGTTCGAGTGGGGCATATGAGGGCTATGAAATGTTATGCAATATAATGTAATATGATACAATATAGTTAAATATATATATAGGCACTTTATATTAAACCAGCCATTCCTTATTCTAAGAACAAAGTTTCACCTGATAGGAAACTGAATTTAGTAATTAAGGACTCATACCGTTACGCGTAATAGGACACTGAATGTAGTAATCAAGGACTCCTATGTGCTTTATAAAAACTTACAGAATAAATTGTCATCCCTCGATGTGGTTCTCTGTTCATGTGTGGTTCCTGCCTCCATTCTGTCTACAATTGTTTTCTTTTTAATTCATAGGATTCTAAACAGCACTACTCAAAGCGTGCTGTCCCCCATCCCCTCCGCCTCATTGAGCATGGATCAAATAATGACGATGCAAGCAAGTTTCAGGTGCATTACAATTACTTCTGTTAGGAAACTGTGTAAGTTGTAGCCTACTTCTCTGGCATTACAAAAAAAGAAGAGAGAGAGAGAGAGAGAGGAGTAAGAGTGTTTGATCATGTTTAAGTCATTGCTCAAAGTGTGCATACTGAGTAAACAAAAGAGGAAAGAAGAGAGAGAGAGAGAGAGAGAAGGTTCTCTCAAGATATTTATTAAGAGAGAGAGAGAGAGAGAGAAGAAAGAGAGAGAGTTCTCTCAAGATATTTATTGGAATCTCAAGAAATTTATCAGCCACCCAGCATTAACCATTAAAACAAAGCAAAAACACAGCGCCCACACTGGCAGATTTGTAGCAAATCGTGCCCGCCTCATCCCGAGACGGACATTTTCTTCCTCAGGCTTTCAATCCTGAACTGCATGCTGGACTGGCGAGTCAGTTCCCCCAGACCGAGAGACAGGAGAAAACGGAGGAGAGAGAGAGAGAGAGAGAGAGAGAGAGAGAGAAGAAAACAGACACAAAGCCCACTCCTCCTAACGAAAACACGCCTGCACGCGACGGTTCAGTGGGCGTGGCCCGATTTCTTTAAGCTCCGCCCCTCGTCTCACCGAACAGCAAAGCCCGCCTCGCCGCCTTGATGAAACTGGAGCATTTTCATCCTGCAACCAGACCTTGGTCATTTGCATGGTTAATAAGCCAAAGCAGCTTGAGAGACTGGGGTAATTGAAATAGATCAGCCAATCAACTGCCGATGGGCCGCGTGCAGGCCTTGGAAGCGAAGATGACAAGCGAAAAAAATTGCCTCTGATAATTGTCGAGTCACGACCGGCTGTGTCTTCGGCCGTGTTGTTCGTTTTTGTGTGCCGTGGAGTTTCTTCTTTTTTTCTTCTTTTTTTTTTTCTTTTTTTTTTTTTTTTCTCCTCGGCTCCCTCGTAAAGTGTATAGAGAACCGAAGGCAGCCTCCATCTCCATCCACAACGTCGACAACATCGCCATCGTCAACATGCAAGATGACACAGGTCTGGTCAACGCCGTGGCTGCCGCGTCCTCCTCGCAGGGTAAGTCTCGAGCCTCCTTTCGCCGGATCAGTTCTAATCCGCTTTAGAGCGTGTTAGCTCCTAGTTTACCTTGTCACAACAGTACGGCGGGGTTTACTTTCCCCCCGGAGGTCTTTTTCTCTCTTTTTTCTTTCTTTTTTTTCTTTCTTCTTTTTTCCTCCCTCCCCTTTCTCTTTCTCTCTCCTGAGTGTGGATAACCGAATTAGGCTCCAGCGAGGCTGCCATCCATTTTCATTTGAGGTCCCTTTCGCCAACTTACCGCCAATTGTGCTCGTTTACAGCGAATTATCGCGCAGGGTGCTGATAGGACCCGGGCCTGATTTAATTCATTTGAGGCTAAAATGGACGCCGCACGTTCCGGGCCTGCAGGCAGAGCCGCGCTGCCGTTGTGACACCCCGAGCTGTTGTTGCTTGCTGTAAGGGGTGTTAAGGGGGGTAACGGAGCGCCTTCAGTCTTTTGCCCCCCCACCCGTCAGTCTTCATAACTTTTCGCCGCGTTTCGCTTCTGCTTCTTCGTCTTCGTCTTTTTTTTTTTTTTTTTTCCCTTCGCGGTTCTCCTCCCTCATCTTGTGTTTTGGGGCATTGACACAAGGAAAGACACATGGTCGTCAAACCCCGTCAGTTAGTCAGTGTGTGTGTGTGTGTGTGTGTATGGCGGGAGGGGGGAGGGGAGGGGACTCAGCCACCTTTGAGAGGAAAATCCTTCCTGTGAAGATGATCACAACACGTTAACACGTGAACGTAGCCGTCAAAAGTTTGGGGGGAAGGGGGGGGGGGGGGAGTGTTATGAGCAACGCCTGGGAGTTTGTGGTGTCAAATAAAGCCAACGGGAAAAAAAAAAAGGAAGGAAAAGAGCGAAAAAAAAAAAAAAAAGACAAAGAAAAGAAAGAAAAGCAATGAACACTAGTGGTTTCATTTGCGAATCCGTGCTACAACATGTGAAAACAAGAATGCGACAGAAAATAGACCGAGGTATTCTGTTACCGTGCCTTGGGTTATGAGACCAAAGTTCAAACCAGGGTGTGGCGCGTAGCGCTCCTGATCTCCGACCGCTTCTGGTTTGCTCTTCGTGCGCCTGGACGAAAATAACAGGAGGAAGAAAGTGGAGACACCTCGGACATGTCATGTCACTGACATGCCCACCGCGCCCATGATTTGACCAGCACCACTGTCGCCACTGTCACTGACCATTTGATTTTGTTTGTTTGTCAAGATTTCCGAATGCATGGATTGTCTTTACGTCGGTCCAGATGTTTCAAAACGCCACCATCTTAACTTTAAGTTGGTAGATATTTAAAGATACTCTTCCGTTATTATCCCTTCTTTACATCAAGATTTCCAAACACTCTACTGTTTTGACTTCACATGTTTTGTTTTTTTTGTTTTTTTTTTGTTTTGTTTTTTGTCTTTACTTTGGTCCAGATTTTCCAAAATGCCACCATCTTAACTACAGCGTTGGTGGCGATTTCCAGATACTCTTTCGTTATTATCATTTCTTAGATAAAGATTTCCAAACACTCTATTGTCTTGAAGTCACGTCGGTAAATTTCTCCCAAACGCACTGCTGTCTTGAATTTACGTCAGTAAACCTGTTACAGATACCTCTGTCTTCATGTTGATATGCAGCTTTCCCATCCGCACAGGTGTTTTGACTTTAGAGTTGGTGACGATTTTTCCAACACTGCTGTGTTCATGTTGGTAAAGATTTCCCTGACACACTGCTGTCTTGACTTTACGTTGCTGAGAAATTTCCCGGCGCCGCTGTCTTGGTCTTACGTCGATAAAATATGAAGCAAATGCATGGCTGTCTTGGTTTATGTCGGTTAAGGTTTCCAACACAGTTGTACGTCCGTAAACATTTCTCAGGCACACAGTAGAACGTCCGTAAAGATTTTTAGAACACCTTTCTCTTCACGTCAAGCAAGTGTTTTGTTGATTGATTGATTAGGAAGATTTTAAAAATATAATTGAAATACGAAGATCTCTCTCTCTCTCTCTCTCTCTCTCTCTCTCTCTCTCTCTCTCTCTCTCCACACACACACACGCACACGTATACACACACACACACACACACACACACACACACACACACACACACACACAAAATATATATATATATATATATATATATATATATTCTGAGTTACTTTTACATGTCAAGATATATTCAGTAAAACTCCGTGAAGTGTACACTAACTTCTTGCGCGTGGGGAATCGTGTTTGTTTGTTTTATTTGCTTTACAATTTGTACCTTACTTTTCTTTGCTTTGCAATTAGGGCCTTCTTAAATCAAGAACAGATAATTCCGTACTTTACAAAATCCAGTATAAATGCAGTATAACATAGTTTTAAGATTGAAACCACACACAAAGCCTTCGCTGCACGAAATCTCAAGTTTCATGTTCATGCACCAATAAAGAACGCAGTGCAGCGCATTTATTGTGAAATCCCTTCCGAGTATATAACTGATAGAAAAAAAACGACGTGTACACCAAGAGGGTAGTGGAATAAGTATGAATACTTGTTTATCTCCATTCCTCTCAGCAACGAAAATGAAAGAACATCATCAAAAGAAAAACAATACAAGAACAAAGCAAAACGAAACCGATGCTAAATTATCATCAATCAATGCATAAATATATAGCAAGTTAAACGGAGAACTTGCTGACCCAGAACAAGACCAAAAAATGAAAATGTTGATTACACAGGATGTGTGCCCTCTCTCCCCGCAGCCTCCCGGGACACAGGATATATCTTGTGTGTGTGTTTTCTTTTTTAAGAGGAGAAACAATACCATTCGATTCGGCGGGGCCGACCGGGCTGTGGCTGCGGACGGGGTATCAGAAATAAGCGGCGTGGGTGCACTGCCACTGGGGTGGCACAGAGGTTGGGACACGCACACACACACACACACACACACACACACACACACAAAACCCATTCGATTAGCAAGAGGCAGAGAATAGTCAATACATTACCATTATGATCAAATAGAAACCTTTTAAAGAAACGGTTTGGTTTTCATGGCAGGTTTGTTTTTAAAACAAACAAAAACAAAACAGAAAAACCCCAAACAAACCGAGAACAGAAATCGGACCTGGCTCACCACATCAGGCTGAAGAATGTTTCAGAGTGAGGTGACTGCTGGCGGAAACTGAAAAACAACAACAACAACACAACACACACACACACACACACACACACACACACACACACACACACACACACACACACACACACACCCTTTGTATTACTACCGTTTCCCATCAACTTTAAAAGTACAATAGCTGTTCACAAACCTCAGTGGAAAATTAACCTTTAGAGTTGCGACCTACATCTGTGGAGCTATCAAACTCAGATGCCAAACTACATCTTGATTGAAATGTTTTGCTACTCACCATGTATACAATTTTGAATGATCATTTCTCCTGTCTGTATAGGCAAGTTGGTCAGAAAAGACTGAATAAACATTATTGTTATTGTTATCACACACACACACCACACACACCACACACCCCGAAAACCCTTAAAAGAAAAATTACTGTTCGGCCGAACGAAAGAGACAAAGAAATGACAAAACAAAACACGACGCGTTTCGACCTCTTTGGTCTTCTTCAGGCAAGACAAACAACATTCAAAACAATGAAAACAAAGAACGAACAATCACTTATTTCCCCAAATTGTGCGCAAAATGGATATAGAATCATCCATTGTGTTCTTCTTTTTTCATTCATTGTCTTGACTGTTGTTTGTCTTGCCTGAAGAGGTCGGAAGAGGTCGAAACGCGTCGTGTTTTGTCTTGTGATTTGGTGGTGTTTTTCGTTCGGCGGAACAATAATTTTTCTTGTAAGTTTGTAAAGTACGGCTGAATCATCGTTAATTCAGGAGAGGGAGTGTACATCTGTAAAAATACCAAGAAAACTTAAGTGTCGGTGCCCCGCGCAATCTTGCGAGCAGCGCTATCAATCGATCTTCCAGAGCAATCGACCGATGTTCTTGTGCGTTTAGTCAATCCATTGATCACGCAAAACTCAATCGATATCTGCGCATTTTGTCGATAGATTGGTGTGAACGTATCAATTACTGGTATATTAACCATGACAAGAAATGTAAACAATGTTTTCGATTTTTTTTTTTTTTTTTTTTTTTTGTATAGTTGACAGAAAAGGGCAACATCACGACTACAAAACGCTTTCAGGCTTAGTAATATAGTAGGCTTACCTGTCATTTTCGAACATCTTCCTGACACTGATTCACGGTGAGAATTTTTTTTTTTTTTATTGACGGAGACTGTTGTCAGAGAAGAGGTAGTCAGTGCCAGACTTGACACATGCTTTAGCTGCAAGAAAAGAATGCCATAATTCCATAGTGGTAACACCGTACAGTTGCTTCCGTTTCCCTGCACGTAAGTCGATCGTCAGCTACCACGTGAGTTACAGCGATAGAAAAGTTTGAAGCACAGGACAGGGGAGGTTAGTTTCAGTTACAGCGATAGAGAAGTTTGAAGCACAGGACAGGGGAGGTTAGTTTCAGTTACAGCGATAGAGAAGTTTGAAGCACAGGACAGGGGAGGTTAGTTTCAGTTACAGCGATAGAGAAGTTTGAAGCACAGGACAGGGGAGGTTAGTTTCACAGTGAGCCGACTGCAAGCGGAAAATGAACCAAACTTTGAACAAAAATTACTGTTCCGCCGAACGAAAGACACACACACACACACACCACACACACACACACACACAAAAGCAAACGAAAAAACAGCAACAAGAAACAACCCCAAAACAAAAGAAAAAACAACAAACAATCCCCCCCCCCCCCCCCTCAACAAACGAAAACAAACAAAAAACAAACAAAAAAAAAAACACGACGCGTTTCGACCTCTTTGATCTTCTGCAGGCAAGACAAACAAACATTCAAGACATTGAAAACGAAGAACGAACAACCACGCCTAAAGGCAGAAACAACACTGACGTAGTTATCATTTCGTTTTTGTACTCCCAGTTCTTATAGAACAGGGAGTACTTTAGAATGGGAACGAAGAAATGCTGTCTGTCTGTGTGTCTGTCTGTGTGTCCGTGGTCAAAATGTGTTCCACTCGCTCCAGACAAAACTACTGGGCCGCTCTTTCTGAAAAATTGTAGGTATGTTCATTATGGGCCACGGACGATGCCCGATGTTTTAGTTTACCGCTTTAGCCGTTACTAACGGCTTTAACGGCCTGTAACGGTTTTTCTTCTTTACGGAATATCTCAGAAAGTACTTGGCCGATCTTTGTAAAAATGAGCAGGTACGTTCATTATGGGTCACGGATGATGCCCGATGTTTTAGCTTACCTCGTTATAGCCGTTACTAACGGCTGTAACGGCCTGTAACGGTTTTTCTTCTTTATGGAATATCTCAGGAAGTACTTGGCCAATTTATAAGCGGTTTAGATGATCTTGTGACAGATCGGAGCCTCTGTCCATATGTAATGCTGAGAAAATGGATTAAACAACCGTTAAAAACCGTTATTCTGCCGTTATTTCTTATATATAGGTGGATTTTAATGAAATTTGGTATATAGAAAGGTTATCACACACAAATGGCACTTCTATATAGTGTTTCAAAATTTGACCGTTAAAAACCGTTATTCTTGACATATTGTCCGATTTTGATGAAATTTGATATGTACACAGGCTTTAGCCCAGTGAGGACTAAAATACTGGTTTCAAAAGTGTATATCGGTTATATAACCGTTAAACCGTTATTTTGCCGTTATTTTTTTTTTATACATTGGTGGGTTTTAATGAAATTTTGTATATAGAAAGGTTATCACACGCAAATGGCACTTCCATGTAGTGTTTCAAAATCTGACCGTTAAAAACCGTTATTCTTGACATATTGTCCGATTTGGATGAAATTTGGTATGCACACAGGCTTTAGCCCAGTGAGGACTAAAATACCACTTTCAAAAGTGTACATCGGTTAAATAACCGTTAAAACCGTTATTTTGCCTTTATTTCTTATCTCACAAAGCACTTGGCCGATTTATAAGCGGTTTGGAAAACTGGGAGTACGTTTATATGCTTCGCATCTTGTTACTTAAAAGATGGTTTACAATGCCGTTGCCATAGGTTGACGGGGTCAGGTTATGTTATGGGCAAAGTGCGCGAATATCGATCGATGTATGCATGATCAAAAGATCGGCCAAATGCGCCATAAGATCGAGCAATTGTACCGATCGCTGCATTGCACATGGCATTAAAAAGTGAAAAAGAAAAAAGTTTAATTCCCTATAGCCTGTTGGCTGCGGTGGCTGTGAAAATGTCAGAGGCTCACCGACTCCAGGGCATGGCAGGATGGAAGGCGGCGCCCATTCTTCTCCTTCCACTGCCTTTCAACACTCGCTGAACTGAATCAAGTAGGCTACCCCATGCACTGCTTGGTGGGGCAGAGAGGCTTTTGAAGCCGGAAAAAAAAAGAAAATTCGACCGCACGCGTGGTACGAACTCGCGACCCATCTTCATCACCTCCACAGGCAAACGTTCAAACCATCAGGCCTAGGCGCATCCTACACAGGACATTAAGGTCGTG
>CM065729.1:4353808-4358808 GCA_033310375.1 Conus canariensis
GTTTTTCTCCATCCAGAGACAAAAGTAAGATCCTGATACACGGTATGTTCTTTCTTTCGGCTACTATTGTTATCTTGCAAAGTGTAACGACGACGGAATCGATCCAACTGTGTATTTCAACCTGATCACTTGTGCCGTGCAAATCCTCTGCTTTTCAAATGGCAGTGTATTAAATAATTGTTCTTGTTCTAGATCAGCACGTGCATATGACTATCAAGAAAAGCAAACATACAAAACCGTCATTCTTTTTCGTTCTTTCAGTTTCATTTCCTCCCAGCATTCATTGCGGTTTCAGCTTTCTTGACAGCAACTTGTGCCTGCTATACGTAGCGTGCGTTGTTCGGGGGAAGGGGGGGGGGGGGCGGAATAGCTCAGTTGGTAGGGCCTGGGGTTGCGGGTTAGAATCCCCGCCGGGCCGTTTCGGTACAGGGGGATTTTTCCCTCGGAGTTAACATTGGTTCTGACTCCATTCCCCATACAGTCCTTCGAATGAGACTATAAACCGAGGTTCCGTGTGTGAACGCACGCACAACATCTTGCACACACGTCAAATCCCATCACCAACTTTCGAAAGAGAAGACCAGTTTGGCTGTTGGTATGGATGACACGTTACACATAACATGCACCCTGCGTGAGAAATGGAAAGAACGAAGGAAGTAAGGAAAATGAGTGAACGATATTGAACGATATTGACTGGATGACACGGGAAACGACTGAATGAAGCGGCCAGCTGGCAGCTCGTCAGTCGGCACTACCCAGGTGGGCAGCCCGTTGTGTAACCGAGTGTGGATTGTAAAGCGCTTAGAGCTTGGTCTCTAGCCGAGAATAGGCGCTATATAAGTATTCATTATAATATAATAATGCAAAGGGCCGCAACTCTCGGACAGCGGGCGTCAGTGGTAAGAATTCAGTGGTCTGCTTGGTTGTCTCTCTTGATCTGTGGGTGGTTGAGACCAAAAGGATTTGTCAGTCTTGAACTCGTGTCAGTTTGGTTTGGACATCTTCATCGGTTGTTGTTGTTGTTGTTGTGTGTGTTTATATACACGCGCGCACGCGCGCGTGTGTGTGTGTATGCCAGATTAGTTTTCGAGGGCAATATATATAGACCTTACATAGGGAGCACAGACACAATTAATCGCACGACCAGCACCATCGAACATCAACACCGACCAACTCCGACATGAACCTATAAGCCAAGGCATCCAAGACTGCCGCGAAAGAACTACTTGTCCCAACAAGCTTTTGCTGTGAGGGCGTAAAACTCAACTATATCACAATCAGCCCTGCCCGTCTGATGAATGTTCCTATGGTTGTCAGTCGGGTTGAACATTTCAGCTTTAGTTGTATTGTTCCATATTTGTTAAGGTTTCATTTAAAGGCTAGGGAGGGTGGTGGTGGGGTGTTTTTCGTGTTTTTGATACACCTCTTATCTATATGTGTGGCTGGTAGATGGGTATCTCAAAGAGCATTTGTTTGAAGTCATGAACATTAATTTGTTTCGTTTGGTGGTGGAGGGTAGGGCCAAACATCCTATCACAAATATGCACGTCAAGTGCCCTCGTTTAAGCTAATTTTCTCTTTTTTTTCTCAGCTGATTTTCTCTTTTTTTCCCTTTTCTTATCAGGTGGAAATCTTAGGAACCTTAACTCCATTCCCTGATATTTTTTTCAGCCCACTCCGTGATTTTTTTTTTCCCCAGCCCACTCCCTGATATTTTTGTCACCCCAATCCCTGATATTTTTATCACCCCAGTCCCTGATATTTTCATCACCCCAGTCCCTGATATTTTTATCACCCCAATCCCTGATATTTTTATCACCCCAATCCCTGATATTTTTATCACCCCAATCCCTGATATTTTCATCACCCCAGTCCCTGATATTTTTATCACCCCAATCCCTGATATTTTTATCACCCCAATCCCTGATATTTTTATCACCCCAATCCCTGATATTTTTTCACCCCAATCCGTGATTTTTTTTTTTCCACCGATGATATGAAGTCTGAAAGAAAATTAGTGGAAAGTGTGTCTGAGCAGTAATTTGTTGTTCTGCAACGTGAAACAGGTGCTTTGACAGAGGACTGCTTGGTGTTTTGCCCATCGTCATCGCACCTTCCATTCCTCCCCACAGTAGTCTGTATTCCACCACCCCCTGTTTGTCATCAGAAAGTTGGCATAGCGCATGGTTGCATCATACCATGATTGTATAACCTGTAGGTTGCGCATACTACCATTGCATAGCCTGTAGGCTGCGGGGTGTGCCATGTTGGACACATGAGCAGTGATGGTTCTGCCTTTGAAGTGCCAGTGACGGTATTTTAGTGGGCAACTGGGAAATGCTTAGTGGTACCAATCCCCTTTTCAAGGATCCCGGTGCATGCTGCTGATGAGAATGTATGTGTTGCCATGGGCATATGTAATGTTGGCGTGATCTGACGGTATCTTTATGATACACGGAAGTAGCACACAGTTTATAAGGCGGTACGATCCGTTAAAAATCGGTACGATCCGTTAAAAATCATGTGATTTGAAAGCATGCTAAATTTGAGACAGGACAAAAATATATGGGTTTTTTTTTTTTCGAACAATGTGAGCCGTGCCGTGTATTATTCTCCCTGAAAGAAAATAGGAACTATTTCTTATTTTTCAAATTATTTTGCAGCGAGTTCGTTTTTTCTTTTTTTTTTTTTTCTTTTTTTTTTTCAAATTACTTCCGTCTTAGAACAGAACAAACGAAAGACACTGGCGGAAAAATAACGTCAAGTCGAAGACAGAGGCAGAAATGGGATGTTTCCAGTGTTTTCTCGTGATTTTTTTTCTCTTTCGAATAGCGTGAATATTATTATCTAGGCCTATAAGTCTTCTTGGAGTTATTCTTAAAAGAAATAATGTGAACAGCATGATGTTCCGTTTTATCTGAAGGAAAATATGATATACTTTTGCCAACAGAGTGGCCAACATGAGATACTGCTCTGTCTAAAGGAGAATGATTATGATTCACTTTTGCAAAAAGCGTGGGCAGGGAAATTAAATGTTCTGTTTAAAGGAACACCGTATATTTTTGCAAATAGTAGGCTATTAACAGCATAATGCACCACTTTGAAAGAAAATGTTTTATTTTTCAAATAGCGGGAGTAGCATGATGGCTTTTCTCTTCTAAGTAATATAACTTGGAAGAGTTTATTTCAACACGGTGACAACCCTGATATGGCCCTTTGCGGTCGGCTGAGCTATTATAAGCAACATTCTCTCTCTCTCTCTCTCTCTCTCTCTCTCTCTCTCTCTCTCTCTCTCTCTCTCTCTCTCACGTACTGTTCTGTCAGTATGAAAACACAATTTCTTTCTGAAGGAAAACAGAATTTGTTTTTCAAATACCAGCAAGATGTAGAGTTGTTTTTTTTTTCCGAAGGGAGACGGTAGTGGTTTTTTGTTGTTTTTTTTTTTTCAACACAGTGAGCAGTAAATCCTGCTTGACTGTTAATCTTCCTGAAGAGAAAAAGCACAGTTAATATATCAAGCAGCGCGAGGAGTCTAATACATTGTTCCTCCTGAAGAAAAACATGATACGGTTGTTGTTGTTGTTGTTGCTGTTGTTGTTGTTGTTGTTGTTGTTGTTGTTGTTGTTGTTTTTAAAGAGCTTGCACAGTATAAAGAAGTAATTCTGAAAACAGAACTCATTAATCAAGACGATGTGCGCCGCATAATGTTTTATCCTTCCTGAAAGAAAATCTATTTAATTTTCCGAATAGGCATAAGCAGCTAGCACAATACATCGTTGTACCCGAATGAAAATATGATTTATTGTTTGAATAGGTAGAGCAGTATGGTATATTGTTCTCCCTGCAGAAAAATGGAATTTACTACTATGTAACGTGAGCAGCATAATGTACACTTCCCGCTGAAGGAAGAGACTACTTTGTAACGTGAGCAGCATAATGTTTCTTTCGGCTGAAGGAAGATGGAATTTACTGCTTTGTAACGTGAGCAGCAAAATGTGTTCTTCCCGCTGGAGGAAGATACTACTTTGTAACGTGAGCAGTGTAATAATGTATTCTTCCCGCTGAAGGAAGATGGAATATACTGCTTTGTAACGTAAGCAGCAAAATGTGTTCTTCCCGCTGAAGTAAGATACTACTTTGTAACGTGAGCAGTGTAATAATGTGTTCTTCCCGCTGAAGGAAGATGGAATTTACTACTTTGTAACGTGAACAGCATAATGTATTCTTCCCGCTGGAGGAAGATACTACTTTGTAACGTGAGCAGTGCAGTGTATTATTCCCGCTCAAGGGAGATGGAGTTTACTACTTTGTAACGTGAGCAGCATAATGTCTCTTCCCGCTGAAGGAAGATGGAATTTGCTGCTTTGTAACGTGAACAGCATAATGCATCTTCCCGCTGAAGGAAGATACTAATTTGTAACGTGAGCAGCATAGTGTATCTTCCTGCTGAAGGAAGATTAAATTTGCTGCTTTGTAACGTGAGCAGCATAATGCATCTTCCCGCTGAAGGAAGATACTAATTTGTAACGTGAGCAGCATAGTGTATCTTCCTGCTGAAGGAAGATGGAATTTACTGCGTTGTAACGTGAACAGCATAATGCATCTTCCCGCTGAAGGAAGATACTAATTTGTAACGTGAGCAGCATAGTGTATCTTCCTGCTGAAGGAAGATGGAATTTGCTGCTTTGTAACGTGAGCAGCATAATGCATCTTTCCGCTGAAGGAAGATACTAATTTGTAACGTGAGCAGCATAGTGTACCTTCCTGCTGAAGGAAGATGGAATTTAGTGCTTTGTAACATGAGCAGCAGAGTGAAAGAAAATGAAATCTACTGCTTTAAAACGTATGCAGCATCATGTATTGTTCTCGCTGAACGAAAATAGATTTACTACTTGATAGCATGAGTATTATAGTGTACTGTTCTCCTTGAAGAAAAATTTTGAATTCACTACTCGAATAACGTGAGCAGTGTGGTGTATTGTTGTCCTTGAAAGGGAAAT
>CM065729.1:4363808-4371308 GCA_033310375.1 Conus canariensis
GTGGAAAGACGGAAGATTTGACAAGGTTTTCTTGTTTGAAAATTTTGCTCTTCTCCTTCTACAGGGAGGCATCCCACCAGAAACTCTAGAAACACACTGACACACAGACACACATACATACACGCACAGACACAGACACACACACACACACACACACACACGCGCGCGCGCGCGCGCGCGCTCTCCTTAACGCCTGTATAATTGTTGATTCTTTAAGTTTTATTAATAATATATATTGCTTGAAAGATGAAAGTGACGGAATAGAGAGTGAGAGGAAGGGGAGGGTGGAAGGGTGGAGAGAGAGAGAGAGAGAGAGAGAGAGAGAGAGAGAGAGAGAGAGAGAGCGCTTCATTAGCCGAAAAATGCAAGTGGCGGAATATATATATATATATATATATATAGAGAATGGTACTGAGGATCAGCGCAATCTTAAAAACAGTGCTCAACCACAGTGGGAGCGACATTTGTTACATTAAAAGCAAGTTAAAATCAAGCTTCTAAAAACATCTACAAATTTGTTTCACGCTGTGCGGTCGTCAGGATGTGATGAGCTTGTGTTGCCAGTGCCCCGTATATATATAGCTAGCTGGTTTGCTGTTGTTTTTTCCCCGTGCTACATGTGTTTCTCAGGTGTTGGTTTTTTTCGCTGATAGGAACTTCCATCTGTGTCTGCAATTGTTAACCATTTCTGTTCTAACATTTAGAGTTGCCAACTGTGGTTTACATAGTATAATGTATTTCTCTGTTAGGCATAGATTGCATTTTTTTGAAATGTTGTTGTATGATGCTGCTCTTTTTAAAATTTTCCAAGATATGTTGTAGTCTATGTTTTTTTCTTTAAGTTTCCAAATGTATTTACTCAATTCTGTTTGGTTTTTGTATCTTTCTTTGTTGAATGATTGTTTATGGTTTGCATATCTAGTTTTGAATTGGTTTTCCGTGATACCAACATATGTTTCTTTTGCGTTCTCTGATGTTACAGTGGCTTGGTACACAATGTTGTTATAAAGGCATTTGTTGCTTAGGGGGCACTGTTCTTTTTTGGTACAGTTACAAGATTTCCTTTCGTTACCCTCCTTTTTTTCTGTGCTGCTTTTCATTTTGTTTACTGAATCGATGGCATTTTTAAGGTTCGGCATACATGAATATGATAATTTGATGTTGTTTTTGTTGAATATCTTGAATAATTTATGGTCTTTTGGGAAAGATGATGTCAAGATTTTAAAGAATTCTTTCCCTACATTTGTTTTAACTCTTGCATCATATGGGGGATTGTACCATATGATATTCCTTTTCCTGTTCTTTCTGCATCTTTTTGTATCATTGTCTGGATCGTATCTTAGTTTGTAATTGTAGCCACTTGTATGTAACGCCTCTTGGTATTCAGCTGTAGCGTTGTTGAATACTGTTTCGTTACATGACAAATTGGATAGTCTTTTATTTATGCTTTTGGGTATTGTTTTCAGTATGGAGGGTGGGTGATTGCTTTTGATGTTTACATAAACAGGCGTGTCATTTGGTTTCTTGTATGGTTTATATGTGTGTGGTTGAGGTCTAACGTTATGTCTAAATAGTTCACTATCTTTTTGTTTGCTTCTATTGTGATTTTTAAGTTTTGGTTGTGGAGAATTTTACACAATTCTTTTTTCTTATTTTCAATATTTCTAGGGTTGTCATTCAGAGCGGCAAGGCCGTCATCCCTGTACAGTCCAGTTTGTTTTCCAAGTTTTTTTTGAATATTGGATAACATGAATAGTCCGACAAGTTCGCAAGTTTCGGCACCATCGTATGATCCCATTGTGACATCGAAAGTTGAATTCCTGCTTGTGTTCTTAATCCAGGTTTCATTTTTATTGTGCAGTAAAGTTTTCTTTGTGTGGAAAATGATTTCCATTTCTGACCCTGATATTTCTGTGTACTTGTTGGCAAATTTTATAGCTTTAGTTAGTAGCTTTCATCTATAGATGGGGTAGAAATCTACTATGTCAAATGTTATAAAAAACTGTATTTTCTTGTTTATTGAGGTTTTTGAACCATTGTATTACTTCATATGTGTTTTTCCAGAGATTGAGTTCAGTGTTTTCTTTTATGTTTTTTATGGTTTTCTCTAAGATTTTTTTACTAATTTTCCCTAGTTCAGATTTGGAAGGGTTTATCAGTCTACATGTTGGGTTGTTCAAGAAATTGGGTTTGTGGTCTTTAAGTGTAATAAAGGCTTCTCTAGCTGCTGTGGTCTCTACTCTGTCACTTAGGTCCATTTGGTGCACAAGTTCCTTTTCTTTCTTTCTGATGTGATCATATGTAGCCTTGTCAGCCTTTCTGTAATTTTTCTGGATATTTTTATCAAGGAGTTTTGAGCACTCTTCAGGTTCTATTTTGTAAAAGTTATTGGTTTTATTCCGCCTTCACAAATATTTTGGTGTCATTTTGAATTTGTTTAATTTCCTTTTCTAACGCTGATTGAAATTTGTTATTAGATTTTTTGAAATCTATGTGGCTAACATTCTTCTCATTTTTTCTTCAAATGTTTTCATTTCTTCAATGGCTGGTGGTACTCGCCATGATTGAAGTCGTATGTATTTTATCCTCTTTTTTAGCGTTGGGGTTTAAAAAGAAAAATGCTTTCCATCTCATATTTTTGATGAATTTTTCCGTTTGTCCTATCATTTTCTTCATGTAGCACTGGGGTTTAGCTAACGGAATGTTTTTGATGGATTGTTTAAAGTTGATTTTTTCCATTTTAAAATTTGCTGATTCAAAGTGCTCAACGTATGGAGCAGTTAAGAGAATGGTACTGAGGATCAGCGCAATCTTAAAAACAGTGCTCAACCACAGTGGGAGCGACATTTGTTACATTAAAAGCAAGTTAAAATCAAGCTTCTAAAAACATCTACAAATTTTATATATATATATATATATATATATTAGAGAGAGAGAGAGAGAGAGAGAGAGAGAGAGGACCCCCATCCCTCCCTTGTACACACGCTCACCCCTCCAACCCCGCAAGTCCCATGTACCCCCTCATTCCCCCATTGACCACCTCCCTGCCTCGAAAACAACATTGGAGGATGGAGAGAGAGAGAGAGAGAGAGAGAGAGAGAGAGAGAGAGAGAGAGAGAGAGAGAGAGAGAGTTATTGTTGTTGTAGTTGATCTTGTTGTTGCTGCTGTTGTTGATGATGATGATAATGTTGTTGTTAAAAGTCTCACACAGAAAAAGGTGGTGGTTTGTAGTGTTGCTTTCATTAGCAAACAAACAAGGTTTGTTGTCTTTTCTTTTTTCAAGGGTTGGTTGTTTGTGTCTTCTCTGCTTCTATGTCCTTCAAGTTAACAATAATCCCACACCACTCATCCCGGCTCCCCCCACATACACTGCCAGGTATAATTTAGCTCATTCGCACCAGCAGCCCACAGACAGTTCAATCTATCTGTATTAGGACATCGCCATGAGACGCCCCACCAGAGGAGACACAGCACTGCCGCCGAGTCACTTTGGCAGCGTTCAGTGGCACCTTTTATAATCCAGTTTCGGCAAGCTCTCGCCTGTTCAGCCATCCACTGCTTACATGCATGGCGTTGTCTGTACGGCCGGTATGCTTAGTCTAGTGGATTATTATTAGTTGTTTTTACTTAATATTAAGGTCCAGCGTTCAATCACACGACTAATGCAGCCAAGGTAGAGGAGATTCTGCCTTATTGTGGAGGCGACGTATGTATAGATCGCAGTCTTCTAGTCTTCACCAAGGTCTTGTTTGTGAAGGTATTCATTTAAAGGAAAACAAAACATCGTACACCAGTGAGAAGAATAGAGGAAAAGCAAACAAACAAATAAAAGCAAAGTAAACAAACAAAAATTCATGCTCACTTGTTTTGTGCTTGGACATCACACAAACCCACAGATCGCATACACGCATACACCACACACACACACACACACACACACACACACACACACACAACACACACACACACACACACACACACACACACACACACACACACACAAGCGGGAATTGTACATGTATGCACACACACACACACACACACACACACACACACACACACACACGTGTACACTCACCACACACACATACAATGATAATAATGACACAGCCAGTGTTAGGTAAATTACTCAAAGTCCGACCAGCGCGTAGGGATCATGCGTAAGTCAGACATCTGCTAAGACTAGCCAGGAAACCCTCTTCTTAAATTCCCTCCTTTGAGTCATTAATTGATTCATCCACCAGCTTTTAAATCATTCGCTTCGTGGTCTCAAAACTTAGCAGATGTGGTGTAGCGTGTATGGATTATTCCGCGCGCAGTGACACCTTGATGAAACTCAGACTCATTCATTCGCAAACAGAATCTCGCTAATGGAGAAGCTAGAAGTTCTAGACAGGGAGCGAAGGTGAATGTTAAGGTCGAAGAGTCTGCAAGGATCTCTTCTCTCCGTCTGTCTGTATGCAGGTTATGAATGTTAAGGTCGAAGAGTCTGCAAGGATCTCTTCTCTCTGCCTCTCTGTCTGCAGGCTACAAAGCCCTGACCCACCACAACCCCCACCAGCATCGCCGTGAGGACTCCCTCGGAGGCCTGGCCAACAGCCTCCACAACCCCAACTCCGCCGACAACAACAACGAGGTCAAGGACATGACCCTGTCCCACGGTCACGGGGCCGCTCCAGGCGGCGGAGGACAAGGCTCCGGAGAGGTCGCCGCGGAGAAACAGTCCGCAGCAGGCCCTGCCAAACCCAAGCGTCACCGCACCAGGTTCACGCCCGCCCAGCTCAACGAGCTGGAGCGGAGCTTCTCCAAGACCCACTACCCGGACATCTTCATGCGTGAGGAGCTGGCTCTGCGGATCGGGCTCACCGAGTCACGGGTTCAGGTCAGTGGTGCCGTCCTGGCTTCTTCCTCCCCCTCTCCCTTCACCACCCCCCACCCCCTCTGCTTCCTAACGCTGTGGTAGAACTTTGGCTTCTGCCTTCTTCTTCTTCTTCTGCGTTCGATTTAAGCTGGATGCGTCAGACCTGTAACCCGACCGCCATGATGAAGCCCGCGGTCTTCTCCAGGTCAGAACGGGCTCCCCAAAGCTACGCCTGTAACTCCGCTCCCCCCGGCCAGGTTTTGTGTCGTAGAGCTGCGTGAGTAGGACATCGCAGGAGGACATGTTCAGGGGTCTGGGGTCCAGTGCCACATGAACACTGGTCAGTGTAGGTGATCTTCAGGCGGTTAAGGTGGCTCAGCAGTCTGCAGTGGCCGGTCCTCAGTCTGAAGAGGATTGTTTGCTGGTGCCTTTGAAGCTGGTGGATCGGGTCAGCACCACTCTCTGCACCCAGCCTTCTCTTCCACTGGGACTGAAACTGGTTGTGGATGATGGTCTTGGCCTCCCTGTAGGTCACGGGGTGGCTGAACTGCTTCATTTTGCTGCTTGCCTTGGAGAGAGCATCAGCTTTTTCGTTGCCCATGATCCCACAGTAAGACGGAATCCACTGAAGCGTAAAGACGGACTGTTTTGAGAGTTCATGGGGGGCAGCCTTGATGTCTTGCGTATGTTGTTCATTTCTTTGTGTTCTGAAGTCCCTGTAGCAGAGATCGGCAGTCTGTGAAGAAGACAACCTTCTGTGATGGGCTGGCCGGTCCCAGAAAGATCCTCACTGCGTGGAGCAGTGCTATTGTCTCCGCTCTGTAGTTGGAGGAGATCTTTCCAGTAGGGAAGGCCTTGTGTGTCAATCTTCCATTGGTGTGTCTGATGAAGAACCCTGCTCCTCCATTCTTGACTGCTCCTTCTGAGGATCCATCTGTGAAGACGTGGGTCCACTCACTGGGGTTGTATTGGTTGGCAATCATCTCCTGTGCTAGACCTTTCATTACTTGAGGGGCTTGACGGTCCATTCTTTTAATGCCAGGAACCTCGGTGATGATTGCGACATCTTCCAGGTGATTGTCTGGTTCCTCAAAATCTGGAAGCATCTCCATTTCGGTTGGTGAAGCAGGCAGCAGGTCTTCATTTCTGCGATGCAGGCTCTTAGACAGGTGGTTGAAACTTGTTCTCTTTAGCCTGTTTTTGGTGGGGTTCTGCATCTCGGTGTGCATGGGGTGGGTAGGCATACGCAGTAACTTTTCACTGTGGATGAAAACCTTCTCCTCGCGTCCGTCTTCGAGGGAATGAAGACTAGTAAGCTTCTCCATGGCTTGGATTGGCTTCTGCCAATTCTATGCTCTTCAGTTTGCCCCTCACCCCCCCCCCGGTCATGCCACAGCCCTGAAGTATTCCCCCCCCCCCCCCAGCCCCTTTCCCTCCCCATCTTCTTCTCCACCAGTGGTCAGCTCGGCTGTAAACAAGAAGAAGTGTACACGTATATAACTACATGAATGATAGAATTATTGGAAGATAGGTGAAGTCTACTGCCCACTGTATGCTCATATCACACACACACACACCACACACGCACACACACACACAACACACACACACACACACACACACGCACACGCACACACAATTCTTGACTGTAGTATATCTCTCTTTGATGCCAAGAGTCCACAGACACTATCAGCTGTGGCTCCCTGACGAGTCCGATCCAGCGGACAAAGGCCTCGGTGCAGGCATTATGAATAGTTCTGTCTTCAAGATGGGCTACGATGGTCTCCATAGGTTGCTAGTGAAGGACCTTATATCTATGATATATTTTCCTGACTTTTCATTCTTGTTTTCTTTATCCCCCCCCCCCCCCCCCCCCCCCCCCCCCCCCCCCCCCCCCCCCCCCCCGCCTTTTTTCATTCGAATCTTTGCCAAGTCATTAATATAATGATGGAAGAACTGTTAGCCTGCTCTTGTCCACGACTAAATTGTTCAACATATTATTGTTTGGTCAATCAGTGGGAGTTGTCATCTTACGAGATCCAAGTAAAGGCTGACCTGCACAATTCATAGCTGCTAAAAAATACTTAACAGTTGAGCTGACCACTCTCACTGTTGTCACTTTTTGATCTCCTTTGCATCATTGAATGGATCCTCGAGTATCGACCCAAAGATTTACCCTTAAATTTTATACATGATTATAGTTTTTCAGCAACTTATTTCTTTACTGCACTTTCTTTTCGTTATACTTTTCTACCCGTCACTGGCTGCTTTGGGGTGCTGTTATATTCCGTTTTCGAACCCTTGGTGGTGAGAATACCATGGAATTATAGACTGTGGTATATTTCTATTTGATGCCAAGGGAGCACAGGCACCATCATCCGTGCCTCCCTGACGAGTCCGATCCAGCGGACGAAAGGCCTAGGATCAGACAATATGAATGGGTCTGTCTTCAAGATAGAAGACGATCGTCTCCGTAGGCTGCTTAGTGAAGGGTCTTACAAATATAACTGACTTCTCATTCTTATTTTCTTTACACCTCTGCCTTTTTTTCCATTCGAATCTTTGCCAAGTCATTAATGTAATGATGGAAGAATTGGTAGCCTGCTCTTGTTTTCTCCCTTACTAAATTGTTCAGTGT
>CM065729.1:4373808-4381308 GCA_033310375.1 Conus canariensis
CTATGGTACAAATGCATCAGCTGGGGATGAGAACATTACGTGTGTGACCGTTTTTGATTACCCCTATCACGTGGGCAGCCACACTTCGACTTCGGGTGATTTTGGAGACTGATAATGTTATGCTAGGAGCTTGTCGCATCTAAAGACAATCTAACTATGCAGAGCATAACACCATTTTGATGTAGCCTTGGTGTTTTAGCCTATGTCAATTGGCCTGACACAGAACAGTTACTTTTGAATGTGGGCATTTGTTTGATTATTCTATTCTAACCTATCCTATTCTATTCTATTATCTCTCTCTCTATGTCTGTGACTGTGTCTGTCTCTGTCTGTCTGTCTGTCTGTCTGTCTGTCTGTCTGTCTGTCTTCTCTCCCTCTCTCTCTCTCTCTCTCTCTCTCTCTCTCTCTCTCATGATATCCTTCGCTAAGACAGATCCGCGCATGTTTTTTTCCCTGCCAATGGATCGTTTTAATATAAAAGAATGACAGTAATTTACAGGCTTGCTGACTATGCTAGAACAACAAATAGAAATGACAATATTGATGAAGATGATGATTATGATGATGATGAAAGGAAGAAGAAGAGGAGGAGAAGGAGGAGGATATGTGTAAATATTGGGAATCATTGAAAAGTAAGCAATGCATTTCTTATCCTGTAGTTTTTAAGTGGGCAGGATGAGGTAAAAAAAAAATAAATAAATAAAATAAAAAAGCTATAAAAAAAGATAAGACGAAAACAATAAAAGACAGAAATGAACAAGAATCAAAGAAAAAAAAACAACCAGAAAGACGAAAGGACAGAAAGACAAAAAGACAAAACAAAACAAAACAAAACAAACAAAACAAAAAACGAGCAAACAAACAGATAAAGAAAAAGGAAGGAGAAAAAGAAGCAAAAATAACATGTAAAGAGGTTTTTGTTTTTTTTTTAATCCATTTGTTTGTTTTGCATCAGTATGCAAACCATTTTGAAGGGTTTTGTTCTCTCTCTCTCCTCTCTCTCTCTCTCTCTCTCTCCTCTCTCTCTCTCTCCTCTCTCTCTCTCTCTCTTCTCATCCCCTCACAACATCTTGCTTTTTTACCCTCTTCAATCCTCCCCTCACCCCACACCTCCCTGATCCCTCTCGTTCTTCCTTCGCCTATTCATGGCCTAGCCATCCACAACCCCCCCCCCCCCTTCACTCCTTCCCCCCCCCCCCCCCCCCATCATTCCACCTCCTCTTCTCCTGTTCCCTCTTGCCCGCCACCCCCCCTCCCCCCTTGTTCCTTCTCTCTCTCCCCCTCTCTCCCTTCCCTTCACCCCTCCCCCATCCCCACCCCCACCATCCACCCCGACCTCATCATCAACAGAAGAAGCTCGACCCCACCGAGACTCTTCCTTAGGTCCAGAGCTAGCGCAGGGGCAAAGGCACGCAGGACATGACAGAGAGCGGGGCGGCGAGGCGAGGCGAGCGTCGCGCCCGCGCGCGTCACGCGAACGTGGAGCGATCATTTGCATCGGCATTAAGACGCCGCTCCCCCTGGGACAGGGAACGGCCTGAGGCAGTCTGTTTAGGGCGGTGGGGGTGGGGGGAAGGTGGAGGGGGTTGGGGGGGGGGGAGACTGACGCCTCCTGTCGCCTACTAGCCCCCCCCCCCCCTCCCGCTCCTACCCGATGAAAGTGGTGGAGGGAAGGGGGGAGGGGGGAGCAGGGAGAAAGATGTAAGGGGCGGGGTGGGATGGGGCGGGGGTGGGGGGTAGAAAGATGTGAGGGCGAATGGAGGTGGGATGGGGGGTGGGTGGAGGGAGGATTGGAGATGGGTGAAATTGGGAAATGGGGTGGGGGTGGGGAGAGGGGCGCCGACAGGGCTGCGAACGCAGAAACGCCTCCATTGGGACCGTCCGTCCGGAACTTCCGACTCTCTCTTTCTCTCTCTCCCTCCCCCCCCCCCCCCCCCCCCCCCCCCCCCCCCGCCACGGTTCTCCTCTCACCACCACCTCCCCTCCGTCCCCCACTTTTCCGCTTTCCCCTTCCTTCCTTCCCTCCACGTTTGCCCCCATCTCTGTACCGCTCCGACTCCCCGCCCCCTCCCTCCCCATCCCCCCCGCCCCCCTCTGCCACCCTAATCCCCTCATCTTCCTCTCTTGTTTTCATTCCCTTCTCTCCGTTTATCCTCCCACTGCCCCCTTCTCGTTACACCCGAACCACCCTTCTGATTTACCCTGCTCTCACAGCTTGGCTGTATGTTTGTTCTCTTTACTATTGAAAACCAATGGAATTACAAACACTCTGAGTAAACGCGTCGTCAGACATGTGTACGAATCTCGTCCATGAATCCTTCAGAACTCCATCGTCTTGTTCACCATCGTTTATTTCATTTAGTAATGTATTGATTGGTTGGTTGGTTTGTTTCCTTATTCATTTATTTATTGTTCGTCCGTTATTTATTCATTTATACATTACTTCATTTATCTGTTTATTCATTCATTTATTTATACAATTTTATCCTGTGGGCTTTTGAGTTCTCCTGTCTTAGATGTCGTCTCGCATCATTCTGCGGCAGTCTGCACTTGATGACTGAAGCTGAAAACGCCTCTCCCTCTGTGGGCCTTGTGAATGAAAAACATTCCCGAAGGTGCCAGTGGGAACACAGAAGAACTGTCCTCAACTGGCGAACCAGCCAGCCGGGAGCGATATCCTGCACCACCCTTGGAAGCCTGCACTGCGTTGGCAGAGGGTGCAGGTACGTACGCACGGGGCATTCCGTTAAGACGTCAAGGGACATAACTGCTCCCTGGCACACGTCATTGTGTTAGAGCCACTGGACGCGACACAACAGAACCTCCACGGAAGCGTCCCCGTGGATGTCCCAGCCCTTGTTTCATGACTGCACAGCCCACCGGCTGAAGACACCACCATCAAATGAACTGCGGCGCACATCCTGCAGTCCCACTCGTTGCTGTTTGTCTGACAGGTAGAAACAGTACAACTCCAGACACTGCCAAGCTTTCGCCACGTGGTCTTACCTGCTGTCTGAAGAGGATCCAGGGTTGCAGTCTTTCCCGCTGTCAAGAAGACTTTCCCGGTGATCAGCTGGTCTTTCCCTGTCCTCCCTGGGCCTCTCCCTAGAGTCTCTCCAAAAGCAGACCAGCAAAAGATAAACCCGGAGGTGCCAGTGGGACCCAGGGAAGCACTGTCCTCAACTGCTGAACCAACCAGCCGTGAGAAATCCCGTACCGTCTATGGAAGCTCGGCGCTTTGTTGACATAGGGTGCAGGCACGCTCAGTGCAATCCATTAAGATGTCGAGGGACATAACGGTTCCCTGGCAGACGCCATTGTGTAATGGTCACTAGACGCGACATCACAGAATCTCCACGGAAGCGTCTCCATGGAAACACATTAACATGGCAAGCACATGTTGCACTTGTGGTGAACATTTTCTCGTGAAAACGGCACTTTACTTCAAGTAACAGTAATGGTGACCACATTCGCATGAAAACGTCAATTAACTTTGATGTTGATATATAATTATTACCTGATTTCTTCTGCTTTTGAGTCTAATTCGACGGTCGGATGTGACCATGATGAAAGCAATAATCAGGACTTACAAATAAATACAATAATAACTCAGGAAAATGGATGATTAGGACTAAGACAGCAGATTTAGAAAAAGAGGGGGTTAGTTACTGCCAAGGACACAGACAAACAAAGTACAGGACCAAACACAACGCATTTCGACCTCTTGGGTCTTCTTCAGTGAAAAATAGATATCAAAATGAGTGATTGAGGGCGGAAAATGAAGCAAAAGTTAGAAAGAGAGGGGGTTAGTTACCGCCACGGACATGGACAAACAAAGCACAGGACAAGACACAATGCATTTCGACCTCTTTGGTCTTCTTCAGGCAAAAACAAATAACATTTAATATTTAGGACAGTACGAACAAAGAACGTAGAGTCACTTATCTTTCCATGTATTTGGCACTCGGAAAAAATGGCCGCCAGACGGAAATCCTCCGTTGTTTCCGTCTGGCGGCCATTTCCGTCTAGCGGCCATTTTATTTAGGTGCCGAATACATGGAAAGATAAATGACTCTACGTTCTTTGTTCGAACTGTCTTAAATGTTAAATTATATTTGTTTTTGCCTGAAGAAGACCCAAGAGGTCGAAATGCGTTGTGTTTTGTCCTGTACTTTGTTTGTCTATGTCCTTGGCGGTAACTAACCCCCTCTCTCTCTTGATTTTGCTTCGTTTTTCGCCCACAGTCACTCCTTTTTGAAAGTAAGATAGCAGATGTTTAGGAATCACGATAACAGATAGTTAGGACTTACGACAACAGATAATCATGACTCACGAAACCAGATAATTAGGACTCGTGAAAAGGGATACTTTTGACTCGAATGCATGCATACTGGTATCACTGGTATAACGGTAGACTTTCAACAAACAAAAAAGAAAAAAAGAAAAACGAAAAAGTAAGGGGAAAAAAAAGAAAGAAGGAAAATAGGGTGGGCGTTTTTTCTTTTCATGATGGAGAATGGAGAAGACGATTCCTCTGCCATTATATCGGCAGCTCACTTTATCACTGTATGGTTTTTGTTTGTTCGTTCGTTTGTTTGTTTTAACAAGGCTTTATACAATTTGGGTGAGTTGGATTCGGTTAGGGTCTGGTTTGAGTTGGGCAGGGATTGGGTCATGCATTCGGATGTTGGAATGTCTTCCGGGTTTTGATTCCGATTTCTAATACACAAACACGCTGTTGTTCAAAAAACGTCTTTGCTGTGGTGAAAAAAGCCTGAAGTCGGAAATAACAGCCATGTTTGCAGTGTTCACTACTGACAGCCTACCAGGGTCGAAAGTCGTTTCTCGTTCCTTTAACTCACTGTGTACACGGGGGAATGACTATAGATAGCAGATGTATTCATGTGAAAAAGGATTTCCAAGTGACAAGTATTGTGTTGTCGTCATTTTTCAAAGTTGTTTTATTTTTGTAACATTTTATATTGTTACTGTGTTCTTGATGATGATTTCTGTTTCCATGTTCATTTTTTCCCCTCTCGTAGCTTAGCTTAGGTGTTGAGGCTCATATGGACCAGTTTGTGTACGTAATGAAGCCTTTTTGAAGACACGGAAATTGACGTTGGGTTTTTCTTTTAAATTTTTTTATATTAATCTTTAACAATGCTTTGCACATTGAAAAAAGAGAGGAAAAAAACCCATCTCCTCCCCACCTACCCTCCCACATACAGACACCCACCTGCTCTGCCCTTCCATGATAGAGAGGAACATCTGACCAGCGCGTTGGGCTAATGCGTAGGTCAGACATCTGCAAAGTCGTAGATACAAGACTCTCTTCTTAAATTCTCTCATCTTGGTCATTAATTCCTTTATCCATCAGCTTTGAATCATGCCCGGTGGTCTCAACACCAAGCGGATGTGGTGTAGCGTCTATGGACTAGTCGACACGCAGTGACACCTCCTTGATGACACTGACACTGATGCCATGGTGGAGTAGGAGGCAGCAGCGGGACGAGTACACAATAATTTTCTTCACGATAACATCAACTACATTTTCTAATTCTTGATTTTTTGGCCCTAGTGTTTCGCCATAACTTTCATGGCCATGAAAACACTACTTATGTCAGATGAATACAGTAACTGTGACCAGTGAGCACAGTAACTATGATTAATGAACCCAGTTAGCAGAAATTGAAGAGGGTGCATGAGAATTACCTCCCCACGATGCCCCACGATTTACCTTACGTTGAAATCACATTCGCTCACGCAGGTCAGTAGCCGCTTTTGTCACCGCGCGTAACGAGAATCGTTCAAGGTGTACGAGAATCGTTCAAGGTGTACGAGAATCGTTCAACTGGCTGAGCGGCTCTCTCCGGCAACCACATATGCCAGCATGTTAGGGTCCACTGTTCAGTAAGGTAGCCCGTGGGCGAAGGGGATATCCACCGTGTTGAGACAGTTTGCAGACTCACCACACTCCGCAGACGTAGTCAGCCCACACGCAAGACACACATGTTATTGAGGACATTCGCGTATCTGACCTTTCACCTTACTTTATGCGTGCGCACTCTGCGTGAATGCTACCTTTCAAACGAAGAAATTGAGGCAATTATGAGACCAATACAGAATAAAACTTTGACAGCAGTGAAACATTTGCATCAAGACAATAATGCTTTAATACCAACGTAGTTACCTGCCCATAAACTTGGGTATTTAGCCTAGCGGACATACGTGTACCTTTATCGATCGTCGCTGTACTCGCACGTCGTTTCACACAGGCTCACACTTGATTGAATATGTTTTTCCACATTCAGCTGATTTTAGACAGTCGCATGCACTTCCTCTATGCGTGTGTAATTCAGTCTTTTCAATTTTCGGCATGTTCGAACCAATTAATACTCCGTGTGATCGAATCGGCGTCAGTAAACCAGTCGCCAATTCGGAAGGGACGCAAGCCTCGTAAGGGTTATTACTCTTGATCCGGGAAAGCGATATTGATTTAACAATTGCAAGCAACATGGCTAGGGGAAGATAACCCGAAAGAAACACTGTTCTAATCTATCAAATATCTGCTGGCAGTATAGCAGACAGGTTCGGCTAACGTTTGAAACCATGTTGCTCAGCCCGTCAAGCCCTGAAACTTGCTTACGTCTGCGGGCCTCACAGGGTCGGCCGACTGCTTTGCACATAGCCTTTGTCCACGTGCGAACCACCGTATGTGCGTTTCAAACTTGACTGTTGGAAACAATCAACTGTGAAATGTGGCAAACAGGCCACCAAACTGTGAATAGGAGACAGTGAACAGAAAGGGCAGTACGTCGACAAGACATACATACATTCAATATCAATGTAGATTGAAGATAGCCGCCTGGTATTTCTTACCAAGCCACAAAAATTGTCACTAACTGTTATCGTGTGCCATCGTGCACCGGTGGAAATGGACATCGCATGCATCCTATGTGAGAAACGGGAGGAATAAATGAGATAAATGAAAATGAGTGACTGATATTTGAACGGTACGGGAAACGACTGAATGAGCGCCAGTAGGCTGCTCTTCGGCCGGCTCTACCTGGGTAGGCAGCCCGTTGAGTGAGTGAGGTAGTGTGGTTTACTGTCAAGCGCTTAGAGCTTAGTCTGTGACCGAGGATAGGCGCTATATAAATACCCAATATAATATAATATCGGCAATGGACCCCCCCCCCCCCCCCCCCCCACCAGTGAAAGGCGAAAATACTTCACCTTTGCTCTTGTATACCTCTACATGAATCAAGTACGTGGCGTACTGAAACATCTAACTGAACACAGGCAAGGTGTGCAGCTGATCGCCGGAACTCGCCCCCAAAGTTGTTGTTTCACTGCGTAGGATTGATACTTTCTGTTCTTTTCTTTCACTGGATTCACGATCGGATGTTGTAACAGCCCCAAAGGTAACCAGTTCTGATGGAGCAGATATTCCACAGCTTAAGATGAAGAAACTGGATGAGTCATGTTGTTGATATGAGA
>CM065729.1:4386308-4408808 GCA_033310375.1 Conus canariensis
CTTTATCTCTGTCTCTTGTCTCTCTGTCTGTCTGTCTGTCTTTCCCTCTGTGCGTGTGTGTGTGTGTCTCTTTCTCTATCTCTCATCTCTCTCTCAGTCTCTGTTTCTGTCTCTGTCTGTCTGTCTGTCCGTCCATCTGTCTGTCTGTCTGGGGGAGGGGGGGGGGTTGGGGTGGGGAGGGACAGTGGCTTGGTGCCAGCTGTGTTGTGTTGAATGCGCCCCTATGGGAGGACGCTCCCGTCTCTCTAGGGTGGTTGCCTGTGGATCCATTGATGATGTTCTTTTGCGTTCTCCAAGTAGGGGATATCATTCACCCACCCACCTCTGTCTGTCCTGTCTATCTGTCTGTCTGTCTGTCTCGGGTGGGGGAGGGGCAATGGCTTGATTCCAGCTGTGTTGTGTTGAATCATCTTCTATGGGAGAACGTTGCCTTCTCTCAGTGGTGGTAGCCTAGGGTTCCATTGATGGGCTTCTTTTGCGTTCGCGAAGTAGGGGTATCATTTACCCGCCCACCTCTATCTGTCTGTCTGTCTGTCCTGTTTGTCTGTCTGTCTGTCCTGTCTGCCTGTCTGCCTCTTTCTCTCTGTCTGTCTGTCTCTCTATCTGTTTCTCTGTCTCTGGCTAACTGGCTATCTCTCTTTCTCTGTCTCAGTCTCTCTCCAGTCTCTGTCTCCGTCTGTCTCAGTCTCTGTCTGTCTGTCTGTCTGTCTGTCTCTCTTTCTCTGTCTGTCTGTCTGTCTCTCTCCCTCTCTCTCTCTCTCTCTCTCTCGTTTCTCTGTATTCACATCCTCTCTCTGTCTTTCTGTCTCTGTCTCTCTCTCTCTCTCTCTCTTTCCTTCTCTCCCCCCTCTCTCTCTCTCTTTCTTTCACACACAACACACACACACACACACACACACACACACACCACACACACACACACACCTAGGCGAAAGGTCTCTTGTGTTCACGCCACCAGAACGTCAACTCCTAGCGCCATCTCTACGAACCGCTGAGTTTACAGATTTCAGCGAATCAAGTTTCCCGACACAATGGAAAACAAAATAAGCAGAGACGAAAAACGGAGACGAGTTTTGTTTCTTTCATGTAACAATCCGATTTGTCATTCAGATTCTTTCCTTGTAAAAATCCACTTCATCTTAGATGCAGACAAGACAGATGTGTTAAAGGGTTAGCGTGGAAAAGGAAACCTTGTCTACAACATTCAGCGATCCCCCCCCCCCCCCCCCCCCCCCGCCCCAGAACACAATAACATCTTTCATTGGTAGAGGAAATGTTAGGTATTTCCATTGTCCCGTGGCTGGGAGTAAGATGGCCCGCCGACGAAGAGATATTTACCGTACTGAGACAGTTTTCAGACACACCACACTCCGCAGACGTAGCCAGCCACATGCAAGACACACTGTTGTTGGGACATTCGCATACATGACCTTTCATCTTGCTTTATGCGCTCACACTCTGCGCGAATGCTACCGTTGAAACAAAGAAATTGATGTCATTGTGAGATCAATACAGGATAAAAGTCTGGCAGCGGTCAGACATTAGCAGTAAGACGATAAGGCTTCAATACGTTGACACCTGCCCATGAATTTGGGTATTCAAGCCTAGCTGACATACGTGTGCCGTTAATCGATCGTCGCTGTACGGGAGAAGCCTACTTGTGCGTCGTTTCACACAGGCTCACACTTGATTGAACATGTTTTTCCCACGTTCAGCTAACTTAGATAGTCGCATACGAAGAAGAAAAAGAAACACCCGAAGGTGCTGGGGAGGACCCAGAGAAGCACTGTCTTCACCAGCCTTTAGAGCAGTCCTGTACCACCCTTGGAGGCCTGCGCTGTGTTGACGATGGGTACAGGCACGCGCAGGAAACTCCATTAAGATATCAAGGGACATAACTGCTCCTGAACAGAGGTAAATCAGACTACAGGATGCAACTCATAACACCCTTAAAGTAGCATCCCCATGGGTGTACCAGCCCGTATTTCATGACTGTAGAGCCCACCGGCAAAAAACACCACCCTCCAGCTGCCGAGCTTTTACGCTTTTACTTTCCGTGTGTAATTAAGTCTTTTTAATTCACTGCATCTTTGAACTAATGAATACTCTTATGTGATCGAATTTATGACTGAATCCGACATCAGTGAACCAGTCGCCATTTCGGAAGGGAAGTAAACCTCACTCCTGATCCGGGAAGCTATTTTGATTGGGCAGTTGCAAAATGTAGAAAGAAAAGGGGTTGGTTACCGCCGCAGATACAGATACAGACAAGCAGAGGACAGGACAAACACACTGGACAGTTGCAAGCAATGTTGGTAGGGGAAGACAACCCGAAGAGAACGTTGCTCTAATCTGCCCACTATCCGTTCGCACTCTAGCGGCCAGTGCGGCCAGTGCTTGAAACCACGTTGCTCAGCCCGTCAAGCCCGAAACTTGCTACGTCTACGGGTCTGCAAACATTTCCGTCCTTTTCACTTGTTTCCGTTTCACTTCTCACTTCTCTTAAGATTTCCTTTTGGTGTCATCCATACCGAGTTCCTCTATTGATTTTGTTGTGTTTTATCATAATCATCATTATTTTTGTTGTTATTATTGTTATTATTGTTGTTCGTTCTTCGTTTTCATTGTCTTGAATCTTGTTTGTCCTGCCCGAAGAAGGCAAAGAGGTCGAAACGCGTCGTGTTTTGTCTTGTAATTTGTTTGTGTTTCGTTCGGCAGATGACTAAATCTTCTTTTAAGTTTTGTTCAGTTCGCTGCAGTCACCTCACTTTAAACTAACTTCATGGTGGGTTAGAACGGTTGCACGTGAAGACATTTCACCAGTGCGTCACTCGGGGTTTTAGCGTAGAAGGAAAAGAAAAGGGAGTGCCTGCCTGGAATCCATGTTCGTTTGTGTTGGGACTTCTGCTGCTGTTGTTATGTGCATGCGTTTACTCGTGGTGTGTGGACAAGCTGAACGTGTCATTCTTTCAGGGCTCTTTGAGTATACATACTCCCCCACCTCTGAAGTTGTGTTTAGTGACTTCATTTCTGTAACTCCTTTGACTTTATTTTTTTTTGTCTGCACAAGTGTGACTTGCGCGTTAGGCTAATGCGTAGGTCGGACATCTGCTAAGTCGTAGCCATGAGACCCTCTTCTTCAATTCTCCCATATTATGTCATTAATTCAATTATCCTTCAGCTTTTTCAAATCATGTGCAGTATGGTCTCGAAAGTTAGCGGAAGTTGCGTAGCGTATATGATGGACTAGTCCGCACGTGGTGACATCTCCTTGATGAAACTGAAACTAACGTTGTTGTTGTTTTTTCCGCCTTTTGCAACCTACCAGAAAAGATACCGCACTGCTGCCCAGTCATCGGTGTTGTTAATGATGATGTTGTTGTTCTTGTTGATGATGATCATCATGATAATGATAAAGGAGGTGCGTCTCCTCCCCCCCCCATCTCTCTCTCTCTCTCTCTCTCTCTCTCTCTCTCTCTCTCTCTCTCTTCTCTCACCTTTATTTTCGTCATTTTTTGTTTTCATCCACGAATTGCTCTTTTATGTAATTGCTGTTTTTCGTCCTCTTGCTATTGCTCTTGTTTGAGCCGTTCTTCCCATTTTTTGTTCCGTCGTCCAAGACAGAAAAAAAAAACAAGAAGAAAAAAGAAAACAAAAACGAACAAAAGATACCCCAAAAGAAACAAAGTCGGCGTGGAATTACATCGGCGATGTTGCCTCTGCTATCTCTCCATTCAAATGTGAGTGTGTGTGAATACTATAACCCTGACTCTATAATCCTGTGTGCATGCATTTTTTTTCTCTTTTAATTTCTTTTCATATTTCTTGTCTTGAAATCTCATTGCATAATTTCACTTAGCAAGGACAGATTGGAAGAGTAGGCTCTGCCTAAAAGTCTCAATCCTTGATCGAATAAAAGTTTTTTTTTTCAGAATTCTGAGTTCTGAGTTCTCCTCCTCAGGTGTGGTTCCAGAACAGACGTGCCAAGTGGAAGAAGCGCAAGAAGTCCACCAACGTCTTCCGCACTCCCGGCGCCCTGCTGCCTTCCACCGGCCTCTCCCCCTTCTCCATGGGCGACGCCTTCTGCCCCTTCCCCCCCACCCCGTCCCCCTCCGACCCTAGCCGTTGCTGGCCCCCCACCATGTCGCAGATCGCTCAGCAGATGACGGCCACCACGCCCCACGCCGCCAACATGGGCCACCCCCATCACCACCACCACCACCACCACCTGGCGCTGTCGGGCTCCCTGCCGCGGCAGACCCTGCCCCAGTCGCTCTCCGCCGCGCCGCCGGGCATGGCCGGGATGACGTCACTGGCCGGCGTTGGCAACAACTCGGCGGCGGGCATGGCCGCCGCCGCTTTCGGCAACGGGCTGGGCACGGCGCTAGGTATGGCGGGTCCGCTGGGCATGAACGGCGGGCACGGGCACGGGCATGGGCATAGTCCCCCGGGGCCTTATGGGGCGTCGGGGTACCACCACCACCACCACGGCACGTCCATGACGGCGTCCTGCAGCTCCCTCTCGGCAGCGGGGGAGGAGGTGGAGGAGGAGGGGGAGGCAACTCGCCCTCGCCCACCTTGCCCACCACAGTGTCGGTGGCTGGGGGAGTGGTAGGAGGAGGAGGTGGAGGAGGAGGTGGAGGAGTGTCCGTATCGGGTTCAGGGTTGCAGTGTGGGCCGACTGGGCTGGTGACTGCCCAGGACATGGAGGAGACCTGGAGGGGCTCCAGCATCGCCGTGCTGAGACGGAAGGCCATGGAACACTCGGTCAACCTCTCCGGGGGCTACAGGTGAATCCTCATGCCAGGGGCCAACTTGCCGCCACAGCCACAAGAACTCTACAGTACAGTCATGATCATGGTTAGGAGGATCATGATGATGGGTATTATGATGATGATGTTGATGATCATGATGATGAGGATGGTAACGATGATGATGGTGTTGATGATGATGATGAAGTTGATGAGGATGGTGATGATGGTGATGGTGATGACCTTGAATGTTACGGAATTTTCTGAACGTCACGGACACTGCTCGTCCCAAGTTCGGGTTCCTCAAGAGTAATGAGGCTACGTATGTGATTTTCCCGGATCAGTGGATGTCGTTTGTCTCCTCCTGTCTGTCTGTCTGTCTGTCTGTCTGTCTGTCTGTCTCTCTCTCTATCTCTCTCTCTCTCTCTCTGCCTGTTTGTCTGTCTCTCAGTCTCTTTTGTCTGTCTGTCTGTCTCTCACTGTCCGTCTGTCAGTCTGTCTGTCCGTCTGTCTGTCTGTCTCGCCGTCTCTCTATCTCTATTAACAGAAAGATGTTATTAATGGTGTTTACGTAATTTCTTTTTGAACGCGCGCGAGCGCGCGTGTGTGTATCTTGTGTGTGTGTGTGTGTGTGTGTGTGTGTGTGTGTGGAAGGTGATGTCATTGTAGTCTTTTTTTTTTTTTTACGTATCTTAAGGCCATTCTGGGCCAGTGTTCCGTTCTGTATTTATGCTTATGTTTTAATTATATGTGTTGATCTCGTTTCGCGAGTTGTGCTTGCGTCATTTGATTTCATGTTTTGTTTTCATTTCTTGAATTGTATTTGGGTTTGGTTTTCCACGGTTATTATTTTTTTTTCGGTTTCCGTTTGTTTTCATTTTTTGTTCGTGCAGAGAAAGGTATCTGCAGTACTTGCTCATTCATTCGTTTATTCATACTGTGTACGGTTACTTATTTCGCTTGCATTATCTAGACTGGTTCTTCTGTTTTCAGTTGGAGATTTAGTCACGTAGTACTTTTTCATTTTAGTGGTTTTGTTGTTGTTGTTGTTGTTTGTTATTCATTTATGCATGCCTTCTGCATGTACTTTATACACAGTCTTTGTTTTCCTTTTCTTCTGTCTTTCTGTCAGTCTTTTTGTTCTTTACACTTATTCTTTACCTCCATCAAAGAACATATAACTTAAGCATCTACTCCGGTTCGTTTGATTGTGCGTTCAGTCGTCGACAAAATTACGCGAAATGTGCGGAATCATATGAAACAAAACTGGGTATAGAAGGATGAAGTGTTTCCCTAGGACGAATCCGTTTCATTCTAGGGCGGATTTGTAGAAGGGATACGGATTCAAAGACAGATCCGGGATATTCTCAGGAAGTTTATGCGATGTTATGCAGTGACAGCACGGTATCCAGTTCTCTGTTCTGCGTGTGGAAGCTGCTCTAGGGAATCTATGGATCGAACCAAAATTTTGATCCGGAGATTCATAGGTTGGATTTTCACAGCTGTTGCTGTTGTGTTGTAGTATGTGGTGTGTGTGTGTGTGTGTGTGTGTGTGTGTGTGTGTGTGTGTGCTGTGTGTGTGTGTTGTGTGTGTGTGTGTGTGTGTGTGTGGTGTGTGTGTGGTGTGTGGTGGTGTGTGTGTGTGTGTGTGTGTGTGTGTGTGTGTGTGTTCAATAATTCCGTTGGCTGAACTGTGTAATTCTGTTTTTCATTGTTTGAGAAACGGTTATAAGACGCGCAGAAAGCCAGTAAAAACGTGATTCACTTCGAGCGAGTAAAATCATCCTGTCTTGCTGAGCGCTCAGGAAAATACAGCAAGGTTATATCAAGACTAGCAGACTACGTATTGAGGATGTATGTGTGTATGTGTGTGACCAATGATTCCATTGGCTGAACCGTATAATTCGGTTTCTTATTATTTGAGAAACGGTTATATGACACACAGAAAGCCAGTAGAAGTGTGACTCATTTGGGGAGTGAAATCATCCCGTCTTGCTGAGGGTTCAGGAAAATACAGCGAGGTAAAGTCAAGACTAGCAGACTTTACGTGTTGAGGTGGTCTGTGTGTGTGTGTGTGTGTGTGTGTGTGTGTGTGTGTGTGTGTGTAACCAAGGATTTCGTTGGCTGAACTGTATGATTCAGTTTCTCATTGTTTGAGAAACGGTTAGAACACGCTCAGAAAGCTGGTAAAAGTGTGACTCACTTGAGGAGATTAAAATCATCCAATCTGCCGAGGGTTCAGGAAAATACACCGAGGTAAAGTCAAGACTAAAAGACTTTACGTATTGAGGAGGTCTGTGTGTATGTGTGTCAAGGGCGTTAAACCTCTCACAAAAGGCATTAAACGCTTAGAGGCAAAGGGACGTTGTACGTAGTATACAAATAGGTAATAGACCCATTAACCAGTGTGCCGTACCCATCGCACACGGTCGAACTGTGTCAAGGAGGATGAAGCGGTCAGGTGACAGATGGCACCTAAGGTAGTAAGGAGTTCGGACCTGCCCGATAGCGAAAGGGGGGAGGGATGTAACCACTAGGACCTCGGTGCACCAAGTGAGCGCTAAATACTCGGTCAGCTGAGGTTCTTTCGTAAACAGTCAGTGAAGAGCAGGAGTCTTGGACTCGTTCGGATGGTATTGCCGTGGGTCACTGGGTTGGTTCTATCGTCAGGCTGGTTGAATGCGCGTGGAGGTTGTTGTCGTAGCCCTCTTTAAGATAATTACTGTGTTAAGTGACCTCCGAAGTAGGCGGGAATTTTCGATGTCCATCTGGTGCCAAGTGTTTGTTTGCTAATCAATTAGGTAGGGATGTGTGTAAATGCTGATGTGTGGAAGAACGTAGCGAATGGGGAATTCAGGGTACTTGTGAACTAGGGGTTTGAGAAGCAGCATGGACAAAGGCATGGCCCGAAGGGGAATCCTTTGTTTCCATCCCTATATAAACTGAGGGAGAACAACGTGAAAGAATAACACCACGAGAGAGAGAAGGCAGAGGAGAGAGAGAGAGAAGGGAGGAGAGTGAGGAGGACATTAGGGTCGAGAGAAACGTGGTCTGGGAGATAGAAGAGACAGCTAAGTCGTAGGGTTAAAGACAAGCTGGAAGAGAAGAAAACTAAGTTTGAAGCCCAGAGGTGGGTGAAGACAGACAAACTGAAATTGAACCCAGAGGTGGGTGAAAGAGACGAAGAAGAAGAGTTCTACGTCGAGATCCAGAGACGACCACGAAGACCCAGTCCTGAAACCTGGAGCCAGTCAACCAAGGGCCTCACCATCAAGCAGTGCTGAAGAAGACGTGAAGAGACTTTTCAAGAACTGTGGTGTGGTGTGAAAGCGTGGTTGTGTGTGTGAAAACCTGGCCAGGTAAGAAGTCATTTTTATTATAACCCGGGATTAGGAAATATTGATCTTTTATGTTTTAATATTTCATTGTGTGTGATTTGATTGTTCATGGTTAATTATAAGTAGCATAGAAATTGTATTTCTTGTTCTCAGTCGTGTTAGGAGAGAAACGAATGCGTGACATCCCATTCCCAGAGAGAGGCGAATGTTTGATGGGCGCATGAGTGTGCATATGCGTGTATGAGTGCAGAGATAACCTTGGTGTGTTAAGCCTGACTAATAATACATCAACTTAGTGCACTTAAGCAATACGATCACGATTTCCCCCGTCTTGGACAATGTGTGAGCAATGATTCCATCGGCTGAGCCGTATAACTCGGTTTTCCATAACTTGAGAAACAGTTAAAAGACGCCCGGAAAACCAGTAAAATTGTAAATCACTTGGGAAGAGTGAAATCATCCCGTCTTGCCGAGGGCTTAGGAGGTAGAGTCAAGACGAGAAGACTTTACGTATTCAGAAGGTCTGTCTGTGTGTTACCAATCATTCCACCGGCTGAACCGTACAACTCGGTTTCTCATGGTTTGAGAAACGGTTATAAGGTGCTCTGAAAGCCAGTAAGAGTATGAACTCATCCCGTCTGGCTGAAAGCTCAGGAAAATGCAGCGAGGTAAAGTCAAGATTAGGAGCCTTCACGTACTGAGGAGGTCTGTGTGTGTGTGACGAAGGATTCCATTGGCTGAACCGTATGATTCCCTTTCATAAGACACTCGGAAAACCATTGAAAGTGTGAGTTATTTGGGGAGAGTAAAATCGCCCCGTCTTGCTGAAGGCTCAGGAAAATAAAGCGAGGTAAAGTCAAGATTAGGAGAATTTGCGAACTGAGGAGGTCAACTGCAACCTCGTGAACCGATGACGAATGGAGTCCAGGGAGCTGGAGAAGGGAGAATAGTCTACCTGTGTGGGGGACGGAAGACAGCAAGATGTGTGAAACGCCTGTTGGGGCCTAGACAGGGAGGTGCCAGCTGACGGCAGGGTGTCTGCAGCAACAGAACTGTGGGAGAGGCCAATAGGAGCCGGGCCCTGTCCGTGGAGAGGGCGAATTACAGCGGAGTCCGGGAGACTCGATCCGAGGGTAATTCTTCTTCTTCTTCTTCGTACACTCGGACAGGAACCTCAGAGGTATTGACGAAAGCGGAACGGCGGAGGCCCTCCAGAGATCCCCATACAGCTTCTGTGTCTAGGGAGCGACATCTTCCACAAAGGGCCTTAAGCGCTTTGGAAGAAAAGAATTTCGAGCGCGGTGGAGAAATGGGAAATTGGCCGATTAGCAGTGACGCCCTCGAACCACTCGCAGATGTTCGAACTGTGTGAAGGAGGCTTAAGTTGTATTGCATTGGAGAAGACGGTGAGGACGCTTCCGAGTTCAAACCTTCCTGGTAGCGAAAGGGAGACAAGTTTATCCACGAGGACCTCGGAGTATCAAGTGAGTGCTACAGGTTCAGTCAGCGGAAGTTGCTCAGTAACCATACCGAGTCCACTACCTTGAAGAACAGGAGTCTTGTGCTAGTTCAGTCGGCATTGCCGTAGGACACTGTGATGATGCTTTGTCAGGCAGGTAGGAATGCACGTGGACGTCGTTGTCGTAGCTTACTATAGGACAATTACTGTCTGAAAATGGCCCCCGAAGTCGCCAGGAATTTTTCAATGTCCATTTGGTGAGAAGTAGTTGTTTGCCAAGCTGTTATGTAGGAATGTGTGTAAATGCTGATGTGCGGAAGAATGCAGTTAGAGGGGAATTCATTACAGATGTAAACAAGGTGGTTGAGAAACAACGAGGACAAAGGCATGGCCTGGAGGACACTCTTTGTTCCATTGCTATTTGAACAGAACGGAGAACGAGAGAAGGGGAACAACACCACGATAGAGAGAAGGACACGAGAGAGAAAGAAGAGCCAGCAGGACAAATTAGGGTCGAAAGAAGAATAGTCTGGGCGGCAGAAGTGGAAGCAGGATCTTTAACGCAGAGTCTAAGCATCAAAGACAAGCTGAAAAAGAAAGACTGAGTTCGAAACCAAGAGCTGGGTGAAAAAGAGAAAGATTTCTACGTCGAAGAGGAGCCTCCAGAGACGACCACGGAGACCCAGTCCTGGAACCTGGTGCCAGACAACCAAAGGTGTCACCATCACCCAGTGCTGAAGAAAACTGGAAGTGTCCGAGAACTGTGGTGGTGGTGGTGGTGGTGTGTGTGTGTGTGTGTGTGTGTGTGTGTGTGTGTGTGTGTGTGTGTGTGTGTGTGTAAACCTGACCAGGTAAGAAGCCTTTTCAGTATAAAACCCGGGATTAGGAAGTATTGATATCTTTCTTTCTTTTCTTTATCTTACTTTCTAAAGGTTACCGATGTCCCGTCACCTTTGTGAGAACCCGATGTGAGTGACAGAGTGCGTGTGCCAATGCGAGAGCACAAGTTATAGAGAGTGTGTGTGCTTCTATCCGTTCCCCGATGTATCTCTGCATATTGTAATCAGATATTATTAATGAGGAGGGCGAACACAGAATGACCTATATAACACCTTTCTTTATATTAATTCTCTCGATTTATTTATTTAATCACATAATCTCTGGGTAATTCGTTCTTTGCATTTTTTTTTTTATCTTTCTTTGCTTATTATTTTGCTCTTTTTTTCTTTTTTTTTAATTTCCTGTAGATTTGTTGCTGAATTCTTACTTAACTTTCTCTTGTTTACCTAACTTTCTGTTCTTTTATATTCCGAAGATTTTGTTCATTTCTTCATTCAAAATATGGGTCAGTCTTTCTTACTTTATATGCTTTCCCCGAGTTTTCTTTCTTTTATACTATGCGTTTTGTCGATTGTTTTTCCCCATTTGTTCACACAGTCCTTGGGTAGTTCTTGCGTCGCTCCAACATGTTTTTTTTTTTCCTTTTTTTTTTTTTTTTTGGTCACATTTCTTCTGTAGATTTGTTCCTCTATTCATACGGACATTTCTACACCCGAGTTTACTCTCTCTTGTATTTGTTATATAGATTTATTCGTCTCTTCATCATTGTCTGTCGTACATCTTTCTTTCATTATACACTTCTGAGTTTCCTTTCTGTCACAGTCATTTTTTTTTTTCGATTTTTTTTGCTTTATACTGTAGGTTATTCTTCCTTTGCTTTGTCTTATTTATTTATTTATTTTAATCATATTTATTCAATCGGTTTGTTCCGTTCTTTCGTGTTCCGACGACTTTATTTCTGCGAATAGTCTTTCGGTAAATCTTTATGTGCTTTACCCGAGTTTCTTTTTGAATAAAGGCTATCGATTTATTCACATATTCATACAGTCTGCTTGCATTTATTTCTTCGCTATATCTGTTTTTATTTTCCCTGTCATGTTTAGTCTGGACATTTGTTCCCTCATTCACACAGTTGACACTTTACTCGAATTCTCCCTCTTTTTGTAATTTTTCAATAGATTTCTCATTTCTTTTCACGGGTGTCATGTGCGTCTTTCTTGTTTTCAAGGCTTCATTTAGGGTTCCTTTCATTTAAATTTATTCTGCAGATTTATCTATTTGCTTATAATTATTACCGTCGTGAGTAATTCCTTCCTTGCTTTTTTTGTGTTTTGTTTGTTTCTGTATTCATTCTCTTGTCCCTTCCTTCAAACATTTTATTCTTCTCCCGAATTTTTGTCCTCTTCCTCCCGTCCCCCATTTTGTCTTCTTTCGGTTTCTGGAGATTTGACTATTTCTTTAAATGGTATGCTGGCAAATGTTCTCTACTTTTCTAGGTTTTACGTGCGTTTCCTTTCTTTTACATTAAGTCTGTCGATTTATTCATTTAGTCACAATTCGTTCTTTTCTTCTGTGGATGTGTTCTGTTCTTCCTGTTTTCTGTACTTCACATCAGTTTCCTCCTGTCTTTTGTATTTATCCGGTAGATTTCTTCATTTATACGAAAGATTTACTCATTTCTTTATACAGTGTGTGTTGTGTGTGTGTGTGTGTGTGGATTTTCTCAAAAAGTCTGTTGAGTTCCGATTTCTTTGCTTTACTGTGGGTCTTTTTTTTTTTTTTTTTTTTTTGCTTTTCCCCCTGTCATGTCTATTCTGTTGATATGTTCATTATTTCGTTCCTACAGTTTGTTGGTAATACGTTCTTTTCTTACTTTGTGTCACCGTCCTCATGATTGCTGTCTTTTAACCTGCTAACCATCCATACGTCACCTACATCTTTCGCACCGTACGTACGACGTGGGTCTTGAGGGACACATGCTTTTTTTTTTTTTTTTTTTTTTAAGGTCTAAAGCCTTCCCGAGTGTCGTGTGTTTCCACGTACTCGTTTTTTTTTGTTGTTTTTTTTTGTTTTGTTTTCTTTGTTTGTTTCTTTGTTTTCTTTGAAGGACTTAAGTCTTTCCGTACATATTTTCAAAGAAAACAAACCTTGGCGTGGTTGTGTGTGTGTACGTGTGTGTGTGTGTGTGTGTGTGTGTGTGTGTGTGTGTGTGTGTGTGTGTGTGGTTTGTGTAATCCTTTGTCTATGGACGAAAACGTACAATTTAGGGTACAGATGAGAACCCGTACCTTACTGACAAAATCATAACATTTTGTGGTGATAGCTTGAAAAACGACTCGGTTGTCAAGTGAAAATCAGGAGAGAAAAGCGACTTGGTTATTACGTGATTATCTTGAGTGAAAAAAAAAAAGACTCGGTTGAATGTGACAATCATGAATGAAATAGTCAGTTTTCAAGTGAAAATCTTGAGTGAAAAACGACTCGGTTATAAAGTGAAAATCTTGAGTGAAAAACGACTCGGTTATAAAGTGATAATCTTGAGTGAAAAACGACTCGGTTATAAAGTGAAAATCTTGAGTGGAAAAACGACTCGGTTATAAAGTGAAAATCTTGAGTGAAAAACGACTCGGTTATAAAGTGAAAATCTTGAGTGAAAAACGACTCGGTTATAAAGTGATAATCTTGAGTGAAAAACGACTCGGTTATAAAGTGATAATCTTGAGTGAAAAACGACTCGGTTATATGTGAGTGAAAAACGACTCAGTTATCAAATAATAATCATTAGTAAAAAAAAAAAAAAAAAAAAATGATTCAGTTATCAGATGATAATGATTAGTGAAAAATGACTCAGTTATCAAATGATAATGATTAGTGAAAAACGACTCGGTGAAATGTGAAAATCATGAATGAAAAACGACTTGGTTATAAAGTGATAATCATAAGTGAAAAATGACTCGGTTATCAAATAATAATGGGTGAAAAATGACTCGGTTATCAGATGACAATGATCAGTGAAAAATGACTCGGTTATCAGATGACAATGATCAGTGAAAAAAAATCGGTTAAATGTGAAAATCATTAATGGAAAGCGACTCGGTTTTCAAGTGATAATCGTCAGTGAAAAACGACTCGGTTATCAAGTGATAATCGTTAGTGAAAAACGACTCGGTTATCAAGTGATAATCGTTAGTGAAAAACGACTCGGTTATTAAGTGATAATCGTTAGTGAAAAACGACTCGGTTATCAAATGATAATCGTTAGTGAAAAACGACTCGGTTATCAAGTGATAATCGTTAGTGAAAAACGACTCGGTTATCAAGTGATAATCGTTAGTGAAAAAACGACTCGGTTATCAAGTCATAATCGTTAGTGAAAAACGACTCGGTTGTCAGGTGACAATGATGAGTGAAAGCGACTCAGTTATCAAATAATGATCATTAGTGAAAAATGACTCAGTTATCAAATGATAATGGTACGTGAAAAATGACTCGTTATCAAATGATAATGATCAGTGAAAAATGACTCGGTTATCAAAAATGATAATCATCAGTGGAAAAATGACTCGGTTATCAAATGATAATCATCAGTGGAAAAATGACTCGGTTATCAAATGATAATCATCAGTGGAAAAATGGCTCAGTTATCAAATGATAAACATCAGTGGAAAAATGACTCAGTTATAAAATGATACTGATTAGTGAAAAACGACTCGGTTGTCAGATGTTAAAGGTGCGCGAAAAACGACTTGGTTATCAAGTGAAAATCATGAGTGAAAAGCCACTCGGTTCTCAAGTGAAAATCAGTTAATTGACCACGATCTACGACGAAGGTTAAAATGTACTTTCTAATTTCCTCGTCCACATGAACATTTCAAGAAGCATAGAGAGTCTCTGGGAAGATCATCATCTCTCTATTTCCTTTGTTTCTTCTCACGCTCTCTTCTTCTTTTTATTTATTTGTTTTTCTTACGGAAGACTTTATATTACATGTACCGGGACGAAAGGGGATCGTGGAGTGTGTGGAATATGCAGCACAAGAAAGAGTTGCTGGTTTTTGTTTGTTTAGCACTGTTCTTGATGAAGTTTTTTTTTCTGTTTGTTTGTTTGTTTTTGTTTTGTCAATGCCTTACTCGGTTACGTCAGTGTGTGTGTGTGTGTGTGTGTGTGTGTGTGTGTGTGTGTGTGTGTGTGTGTAGTTTTTGTTTGTTTAGCACTGTTCTTGATGAAGTTTTTTTCTGTTTGTTTTTGTTTTGTCAATGCCTTACTCGGTTACGTCAGTGTGTGTGTGTGTGTGTGTGTGTGTGTGTGTGTGTGTGTGTTTTGCGCTTGCGCTATCATATTTTGGTGTATATAATGTAAAAAAAAAAAAAAAGATGGTGAGATCATTGTAAATAGATAAAAGATGTGTTCATTGCCTGTTTTGATATAATAATGTTTTCAATTTGGGAGGGGTGGGGGAGGGGAGCGGAGAGGCCAAGGGGCGGATTGTGTAACTTATGTATCTGCCTGCCTTTCCGTTTTCAGGCTTTTTTTTTTTTTTTTTTTTTGGGGGGGGGGGGGGGGGGGGGGGTAACAAGAGGGGAGATTGCTTTTTCTGTATGTCATACCGACAAAATCCATGTTGTCTTTGTATTTATAGGTAACACTTCGGTCTCTTTGTACATTGCCGCACGATGGATTGATGTCTTCGTTTGATTTGTTTTTCCCCAGTCTTGTTGACATGATGCTGAATGTATTCTGTGTCCGTTCTGTCAGCTTCGTGCCTAGGTTTCCAAAGCATGGTGATTAGAACGGACATGGGAAGTGATGTACTGATTGTTGGCTGTTCTGGGGGTGGGTGGGCTCGGGAAGGTCTGAGAAGGAGAGAAAAGGTGTGTGTGTGTGTGGGTGGGTGGGTGGATGGGTGAGCGCGTGCACGTGTGTGTGTGTGTGTGTGTGTGTGTGTGTGTGTGTATGTGTGTGTGTGTGGTGTGTGTGTGTGTGTGTGTGTGTGTGTGTGTGTGTGTGTGTGTGAAACGGGGGATGGAGGGGGCGCAGGATTGTAATTATGTGTCTATTTATTGCATATTTTTGGGGTAGTGTGAGCGTGGGATTAGAGTGAAGAGGAAACGGAAGAGAGAGAGAGAGAGAGAGAGAGAGAGAGAGAGAGAGAGAGAGAGAGAGAGAGGGGGGGAGCTGAGGGTAGTAGTGAGACGGGGAAGGGGTTATTTGGAAAAGGTATATTTCGTCTATTTTTGAGTGCTTGTTATACTTTGATGTTGTGCTGTACACACATATAAGTGATACAGGTGTTTTCGTGATAATTCGCTTGTGTGTGTGGTGTGTGTGTGTGTGTGTGTGTGTGTGTGTGTGTGCGCGCGCGCGCGCGCGCGCGCGTGTGTGTGTGTGTGTATATATACATACAATGTGAACAAAGGATTCACGAGCATGTGCGCACTGAATAATGTCATTTTTGCGTATGTGCAAAGGCAGTGCCACCAGATTGTCTGCAAGTATCATGAGGCTTAATATAGATACATTATTATCATTATTGACTTCCCAGGTCCTCTCAGTATCCACAACAAGTGAACTGCGGTTCTTTGGAGCATGTCCATATGTCCACGGGACTGTATGTCATTGTATCTATATCTCACCCTGTCTGTATGTTACCGGACTTGTATGTCACCGTGTGTGTCAAAGTATCCGTTATGTCTAACCCTACCCCTACCCGTAATTAAACCCTAACCCTAACTTTAACCAGTACCTAACCCTAACACAAAGACATAATGACGCATAGAACCCTCATTGGAAAAGGAAAAGGTGATATATAAAAAGACATGGTGACATATAGACTCTGTGACACATAGAAACAGTAACATACAGACACGCTGACATATTGACACGGTGAAACTTAGACACGGTTGATGATAGACATGAGGTTACATAGACACGACGACACAGAGAAGTGAGGTAAGATAATGTTGCTTATAGCACAGCCGACCGCAAAGGGCCATATCAGGGCTGTCACCGCGTTTAAGTCAACTCACAAATCATTAGAAAAAAAATGTAAATCTTTCAAAAATTCAAAGATCACATCAGGTGGGACATCTCTGAACAAGGTTTTCATGGAGTCTGCTGTAAAGTGTTTATGTCTCACATCATGCAAGTCCCCAACACTCTAAAAGAATATGTTTTACTGTGAGTGGAACATGACATAGGATGCACCACGGAGCTTCTTCACCCTTTTAAATAATGTAAGAATGGATGTAAAACGAGTGGCCTGTATGGAAACGGCACAAGACTGTTTCTTCTTTATGGCTGCCTCGGGAACATGGTAAAAACTCTTGAAGGTTTGAATGAATTTTATTTTAGTTTACTATTTTTTTTAATCCGTCTGTAAGTTCCATTCCTCTTGCCAGAGGTCTTTGACGTAATCCTGGGCTTTGGGTTTCAGATCAGTGTGAGGGACAGACAATCTGCTATGACACAGTTAGATGAAGACTCAGTGACATCAAGCGCTGAGCCCGGTTCTTCCGGGTACCAATCACAGGGACCGTTACAGAATTGTGCTAATCACATACCCAAACATAGATATCAATATTCACACACATTATATATATATATATATATATTATATATATATATAGAGAGAGAGAGAGAGAGAGAGAGAGAGAGAGAGAGAGAGAGAGTATTGACAAAGTTTTAAAAAGAACACGGTTCGTGATTCAACTTCTTTCAGTGTAATTAAAATCCACTTCATCTTCAATACAAAGAAGATAAAACGTTTTTTTTTTTTTTTTTTTTTTTTTTTTAAGGATTAGATGCCAGAATGGACATCTTTTCTACTTTGGTGCTTCCATGATGTTTTTTTTTTTTTTCATTCCATACATGTAAACAGAAATGCTCTTTGAGTCGGTGTCGGCAAGATAATAGGGGGAACTGTCCTCCAAGGAATTTAGTAGAGTCGAAAATTTCCATCATTCTCTCTCTCAGTCAGACGATTTTACTATTTTGAAGGCGTGGGGCAAAGAAAAGAAAACACTGGCCGAACATAATTAGAAAGACTTCTCCTTTTTGATCTTAAGCCCTTTATTTCGCCGCACAGGGTCTAAAATTTTGATCACCATGCATCGTGAATCTTCAGGGACCCATGATTTTTGTACGGGAGTAAAGCCTTGCCGTACGTCCTGGGTCTTCAGAGACCCATACTTTAAAGGAGTAATTTGTGGGTCTTCAGTGACCCATAGTATAACTAAAGGCGCAATTCGTGAGTCTTCAATGACCCATAGTATAACTAAAGGCGCAAAGCCTGGCCGTGCGTCGTGGGTTTCCAGTGATCCATACTTTAAGAGTAATTCGTGGGTCTTCAATGACCCATACTTTCACTAAAGGAGTAAAGCCTTGGCCGTACGTCGTGGGTCTTTAGTGACCCATACTTTAAATGAGTGAAGCCTGGCGGTACGCCGTGGGTCTCCAGTGACCCATACTTTAACCAAAGGAGTAAAGCCTGGCCGTACGTTATGGGTCTTCAGTGACCCATACTTTCACTAAAGGAGTAAAGCCTTGGCCGTACGTCGTGGGTCTTTAGTGACCCATACTTTAAATGAGTGAAGCCTTGGACGTACGTTATGGGTCTCCAGTGACCCATACTTTAACCAAAGGAGTAAAGCCTGGCCGTACGTTATGGGTCTTCAGTGGACCATACTTTCACTAAAGGAGTAAAGCCTTGGCCGTACTTCGTGGGTCTTCAGTGACCCATACTTTGAGTAAAGGAGTAAAGCCTGGCTTTACGTCATGCATCTTCTGTGACCCATACATTTACTAAAGGAGCAAAGCATTGGCGTACGTCGAGGGTATTCAGTGACCCATACTTTAACTAAAGGAGTAAAGCCTTGGCCGTACGTCGTGGGTCGCCAGTGACCCATCCTTAAACTAAAGGAGTAAAGCCTGGCCGTAAGTCGTGGGTCTTCATTGACCCATACTTTCACTAAAGGAGTAAAGCCTTGCCGTACCTCGTGAGTCTTCATTGACCCATACCTAAACTAAAAGGGTAAAGCCTGGCCGTACGTCGTGGGTCACCAGTGACCCATACTTTAACGAAAGGAGTAAAACTTTGGCGTACGTCGTGGGTCTTCAATGACCCATACTTTTACTAAAGGAGTAGAGCCTTGCCGTACCTCGTGGGTCTCGTTGACCTGTACTTTAACTAAAGGAGTAAAGCCTTGGCCGTACGTCGTGGGTTTTCAGTGACCCAAACTTTAAACGAATAAAGCCTGGGCGTACGTCATGGGTCTTCAGTGACCCATTCTTTAAGTAAAGGAGTAAAGCCTGGCCGTACGTCGCGTGGGTCTTTAGTGACCTATACTTTAACAAAAGGAGTAAAGCCTTGGCGTACGTCGTGGGTCTTCAATGCCCCATACTTTTACTAAAGGAGTAAAGCCTAGTTGTACGTCGCGTGGGTCTTTAGTGACCTATACTTTAACAAAAGGAGTAAAGCCTTGGCGTACGTCGTGGGTCCTCAATGCCCCATACTTTTACTAAAGGAGTAAAGCCTGGCCGTACGTCGCGTGGGTCTTTAGTACCTATATTTTAACAAAAGGAGTAAAGCCTGGCCGTATCGCGTGGGTCTTAGTGCCCTATATTTTAACAAAAGGAGTAAAGCCTGGCCGTACGTCGCGTGGGTCTTTAGTGACCTATACTTTTAACAAAAGGAGTAAAGCCGGCTACGTCATCGTGGTCCTTGGACCTATATTTAACAAAGGAGTAAGCCTTGGCGTACGTCGTGGGTCTTAAGTGACCCCTACTTAAAAGGAGTAAAGCCTGGCGTACGTCTGGGTCTTATGTGACCCATACTTAAAAGTGATATCCTTGGCGTACGTCGTGGGTCTTAAGTGACCCATACTTTAACAAAGGAGTAAAGCCTGGCCGTATGTGTTGGGTCTTAGTGACCCATACTTTATAAAGGGTAAGCCTTGGCCGTACTTCGTGGGTCTTCAGTGACCCATACTTTATAAAGGAGTAAAGCCTTGGCCGTACTTCGTGGGTCTTAAGTGACCCATACTTTATAAAGGAGTAAAGCCTGGCTGTACTCGGGTCTTCTGTGACCCATACTTTATAAAGGAGAAAGCCTTGGCGTACGTCGAGGGTCTTAAGTGACCCATACTTTAACTAAAGGAGTAAAGCCTGGCCGTACGTCATGGGTCTTCAGTGACCCATCCTTTAACTAAAGGAGTAAAGCCTTTGGCCGTACGTCGTGGGTCTTCAGTGACCCATACTTTCACTAAAGGAGTAAAGCCTTGGCCGTACTCGTGGGTCTTCATTTGACCCATACCTTTAAACTAAAAGGGTAAAGCCTGGCCGTACGTCGTGGGTCATCATGACCCATACTTTACTAAAGGAGTAAAGCCTTGGCGTACGTCGTGGGTCTTCAATGACCCATACTTTAACTAAAGGGTAACCCTTTGGGCCGTACGTCGTGGGTCCAGTTGACCCATACTTTAACTAAGGAGTAAAGCCTTGGCCGTACTCGTGGGTTTCATGACCCATACTTTACAAGGAGTAAAGCCTTGGCCGTACCTCGTGGGTCTTCAGTGACCCTTCTTTAACTAAGGAGTAAAGCCTGGCCGTACGTCGTGGGTTTTCAGTGACCCATACTTTAACAAAGGAGTAAAGCCTTGGCGTACGTCGTGGGTCTTCAATGCCCATACTTTTACTAAAGGAGTAAAGCCTGGCCGTACGTCGCGTGGGTCTTTAGTGAACCTATACTTTAACAAAAGGAGTAAAGCCTTGGCGTACGTCGTGGGTCTTCATGCCCATACTTTACTAAAGGAGTAAGCCTGGCCGTACGTCGCGTGGGTCTTTAGTAACCTATACTTTAACAAAAGGAGTAAAGCCTTGGCGTACGTCGTGGTCTCAATGCCTACTTACTAAGGGAGTAACGCCGGCCGTACGTCGCGTGGTCTTTAGTAACCTATATTTTAACAAAAGGAGTAAAGCCTGGCCGTACGTCGCGTGGGTCTTTAGTGACTTATATTTTAACAAAAGGAGTAAAGCCTGGCCGTACGTCGCGTGGGTCTTTAGTGCCCTATACTTTAACAAAAGGAGTAAAGCCGGCCTTACGTCATCTGTCCTCAGTGACCCACACTTTAACGAAGGGAGTAACTCCTTGGCGTACGTCGTGGGTCTTAAGTGACCCCTACTTAAAAGGAGTAACTCCTTGGCGTACGTCGTGGGTCTTAAGTGACCGCTACTCAAAAGGAGTAACACTTTGGCGTACGTCATGGGTCTTAAGTGACCCATATTTAAAAGGAGTTGCTCCTTGGCGTACGTCGTGGGTCTTAAGTGACACCTACTTAAAAGGAGTAACGCCTTGGCGTATATCGTGTGTCTTAAGTGACCCATACTTAAAAGGAGTAACGCCTTGGCATTCGTCGTGGGTCTTCAGTGACTCATACGTTTACAAACGGAGTAAAGCCTGGTCGTACGTCGTGGGTCTTCAATGACCCATACTTAATCCGAAAGAGTAAAGCCTTGTCGTATGTCATGGGTCTTCAATGACCCATACTTAATCCGAAAGAGTAAAGCCTTGTCGTATGTCATGGGTCTTCAGGGATCCACAACTTTGCTGAAGGAGTACAACCTTGCCGTTGTTGTTGTTGTTGTTGTTGTTGTTGTGTGTGTGTTTATCTGTTTACTCCTTTGTTGACAAAAACCGAATAATTTGTGCACATATGTGGAACCATGCTTTCTCGACAAACTCGTAATATTTTGTAGAGAATGTGTAAGAACTGACTCAGTTGTAAAGTGAAAATCATGACAGTGGATTATCTTTCCCACGGCATATGGCAAAGGTTTTTGTCCGCATTGAAAGTGAAGTGGATTTTAACCCGAAAGAAACTGAATTAGGAACTAGATCGTTGAACTTCGCTTTTCATCTTTGTCACTTCTCTTCGTGAACATCAGCATATATATGTCGGAGTATGTATACATATGTCAGGGGCTGGAATAGCTCTGTTGATAGAGCGCCGGACTCGTGTAATCTTGGTGATCCTGGGATTGCGGGTTCGAATCTCCGCCGGGCCGTTTCGGTACAGGGGGATTTTTCCCTCGGAGTTAACATTGGTTCTGACTCCATTTCTCCTTCGAAGGTCAATATAAACCGAGGCTCCGTGTGTGAACGCACGCATAACATCTTGCACACACGTAAAATCCCAGTTTGGCCGTTGGTATGGATGACATGTTACACATAGCATGCACTCTGCGCGAAAAATGGAAAGAATGAAAGAGTTGTTAAAATGAATGAACGATATTGACTGAATGACACGGGAAACGACTGAATTTCGCCAGTAGGCAGCTCTTCAGTCAGCTCTACCCAGGTAGGCAGCCCGTTGTGAAAACGAGAATGCGGATTGTAAAGCGCTTAGAGCTTGGTCTCTGGCTGGGGATAGGCGCTATGTAAATACTCTTTTCTTTAAAAAAAAAAAAAAAAGTCAGGCTTCGGTTTGCAGAGCACCTTTGCGATTGATAGGCAGAGGCGCCAGAATTCTCCGGTTAATGGTTCCTATCTCCGGAAGGAGACAGTCACTCACGATGACAATTGTGAAGGGACTTAATAGGCAAACAGAACGTAAAAAAAGGAAACTATAGGTAGAAAAGTTCAACAATTCAGTTGAGCTTCCTCCTCCACCAGTTTATAACCCTCTTCATAATCTTAACTGTCAATGTGGGTGTTTGAAAGATGGGAGACTGGGTGCAGTTGTGTCTAGGGAGCCGAAAAAGCAGCGTGAGGTTTTAACACTACTTGGAGAACGCAGAATACGAACAAGCCTCTCTCCGCCTCTGTATTCCTCAAACAAACGCTGCCTCCCCCCCTCCCCCCTTCCCCTCCACCCCCGTATTTTCCTTCCCACCTTCCCTTTCTCCCATTTTCCTACTCTGTTTCGAACCTACTCCTATCCACAGTTCACCTGCAAAAATGTTGAATCTGGCATTATGGCAAATGTACACTGTGTGTGTGTGTGTGTGTGTGTGTGTGTGTGTGTGTGTGTGTGTGTGTGTGCCAGATCTGGCCCTGGGAATACATTTATAGGAGGGGGCGATTCTGTCAGGTGACTTTGATGTGGCCGTTGGTAGT
>CM065729.1:4413808-4431308 GCA_033310375.1 Conus canariensis
CTTATCTTTCACTTGATATTGACAGACATATAAAAATTTATATGACGAAGTTCAGATTTGGTGTCTCAGATATAGCAATGCATCGTCAACGGTATAATGTAGTTTCTGACAGCAATCTGACATGCCCGCTATGTGGAAAGGCAAATGATAATGAAATACACTTTATGTTCGTCTGCTCTGCTTTCAGTGACCTACGGCAGGAATATATTCCATGTAAATATTATGCAAATCCATGTCAGTTCTGTGTAACTCTATTAATGACGAATGAAAATAAAATTATTGTGAGGAATTTATGCATGTATTTATATAAAGCCTTTAAGAGGCGAGCTGTTATGGTTAGCTAACAAATGTATTGACACGCCAATATTACATGGATATGTATATCCTAGTATGGTATTAATGTATGTGTCAGTAGAGTAGACTTCATGCACATGCGTAGTAGATTGTAATTCATCCATTTGAGTATTATTTTATTGCTGTTTTTTTCCCCCATACATTCTAGTAAAACTTTGTGTTGATGTTGTTGTCACACTTATCATGCTAAGTTTTGAATGTAATCCCCCTTCAGAAGGGGCTGTGGCCTATCTGAATAAATTTCATTTCATTTCTCTCTCTCTCTCTCTCTCTCTCTCTCTCTCTCTCTCTCTCTCTCTCTCTCTCTCTCTGGGGGTGAGTTCATGCTCATGTTCGAGGCAGTCGCACTTTGTTGAGTGTCTGCAATTAACTGATAATTATTCGAGTTTCATTACATTTAAAGTTTCAGAAATTTGCAAGATTAGTGCTTTTGGTACCATCCATCATGCCTGCAAGTTTCATGGAGTTTCGTTCTCGCTGTGGTATGTTTTACTTGACTGTTTTGGCTCGGACATTGAAGAGGCTCAACCACAGTGTGTCAAAGGTCACAGGAATACGACTTCTACCTCGTGGCTTTGACATGCACAGCAGAGGACAACACAACATTCGCACGGACTATGCATCGCTGTATTTCTCGCTCTGCTGGTTTTCTCGCGACGCTCTACCCCGTGCGGAGGCAAGATTCGGATGTGTGACAGCTTCTTTTGTGATTGTTTTTCTCGCCCGTTTCTTGCTGCAGTGCATGGACGTGGAAGCAAACCCAGGACCTACACATTCTGATCTCCTCATACAAATGGAAGAACATATAACTCGATTAAACGACGCCGTGAATGTCTTGACAAAGAAATGTGCTTTCCTTGAAAGCAGATATGAACAAGTCGTAGACTGGATGGATTACTTCGATGAAGTACGTCAGAATGTGGACGATGATATTGATAAGCTTGAGGCATTTTCCAGACAAAACAACGTGAAATTTTTCAATGTCTACGAGGAAGAAAATGAAACTTACTCTGATTGCGCCAGGAAGGTTGTTCAGCTTCTGAACAGGTTTTACCCCTGCAAGACTTGGTCCCTGGAGGATGTTGAACGGGCCCATCGTGTAGGACGGAAAAGAGAACACTCTGCCTACCCCGTCCCCTCATTGCAAAACTACACAGGTGGAGTGATAAACTGTCAGTTCTAAGTGAAAAGGACAGCAGAAAGGACTTGGCTGATACGCTGAACATTCGTGTGGGTGGCGATCTCACGAACAGACAGCAGAGTGTCATCAGACGTGAGAAGGAAGAAGGACAACGTGCCTTCTTTCGCAACGGACGCCTGCATATTGACGACAACAGAAGAGAGCAGCGCCATGGATACCGTGCTGGCAGACAACGTTCTCTGCAAAGCCATCACGCTGAAATTAAAAACCAGCCGCGGCAATCTGTCAGCCCACCTCCTCCCTCTGATATGGAATCTTTTCCTGCCCTCAGACGTCCACATGCCTCAGCTCAGCAGAACGACGGATCCTCTTGCGCTGCGCTTTGCCCGACATCCCGCTCCGCGCCCTACCCTCTCTCTTCAGCCCCAACGCCACGTCCTCAGAGAACGCCGCGAACCAAGGCCAGTGTTCGCCAGACAGCTTCACCAAGTCCTGTTCCTTCCGCTTCTGGTGAAAGTGCTGCTGTTCCACAGGACTTGGACCTTGCCAGCCAGGAGACCCTCGCACCTGATCCAGTGGACAGTGTAAGTGATAAACTCGCTGATAAATCTTCCGTCTACCAGAGAACTGTCACCTCATTCTCCCGCACCACCACGGCTTCCAGTGTGGTCAGCGCTCCTCCACCGCTTAGTGCATGTTCGCAAAACAGTGTATATACTCATGCTGGTTCACCTGCCCATACTGTGCCTGTGACAACGGACACATTGAATGGTTTACTGTCCAGTGGAATTGCCTCTGCCGACCATTCCTCCGTTCTAGACCCTGTGGATACATGGAACTCCGACGATGTTGAAAGTCAGTCTTTCTCTCAGCCCTTGTTTCAGCCCCAGCAGTCTCCTTTAGTTAGTGACCAGTCCCCTACCTGTTCTTACTTCATTCCTCAAGTTTCATATGAAAACGAAACCCCAGTCAAATCACCATGCCACCCACCTCAAACCCGAAGCAGAGCCAAATGTCGCCAAACACACTGACAGACACATTCACTACCACTCCTCGTACAGCCCCTGCCCCCTCTAGTAGCTAGGAATTCGGCCCTGCCTGTGTTTCAGATCACCCCACGGCTCAACAATCTGGCATTTTAAAAGATGCCAAAACATTACGGTTCTTGACTTACAATGTGGAAGGTATGTCAGCAGTATATGATCATGAGGTTCGCTCTTTTGTGTCTGTTTATGATTTCATTCTTTTCGTTGAAACTTTTTCAGATTCCTTCCCAAGTCACTTATTTCCTTATCATGATGTATATATTTCTCCTGGTATTCAAGTTTCTGATTCCGTTACCGCTAGACTGTCCGGTGGAATTGCACTTCTTGTAAAGAAAAGCTGACTAGATTTATTATACATATCACAATTGAATATGACAACTGCTTGGTTCTCAAGATATCGAAACTACTAACGGGTTTTTATTCTGACTGTTTCTTGATTGGTTTGTATATCCCACCTTCAAATAGTGTTTATTATGCTGAAACTGAAATTGATAATGGTTTATGTTTTTTGGATAACTGTATCGCTGATTTATTTGAAGAATATGGCGAACTACCTCTCATTGCTTTTGGAGATTTGAATGCCAGAACAGGCAATGGTAATGTTTCTGACTTCTCCATAGATGACTTTATTGGTGAAAATGCAGATGATTCAAAGCAGTGTACAGGATTTCGTAGGGAGTCAAAGGATGGTGTTACAAATGAATTTGGTAAATATTTACTTCAAATATGTGATCAATATAACCTGATTATAATGAACGGACTGTTTTGGGTGATGCGGGGGAAACTTCACTTACATTGCCTATAATGGATGTAGTGTTATTGATTACTTTATTGTATCTGAATGTATGTTTCATGCGGGTTCATATTTAAACGTTATTCCCAGAACTGACTCAAAACATATGCCTGTAGAAATATTTCTTGAAGTACCTAAGGCCATTGAACTGACACCCACCTCGACCCATTCTACGATAAGTAAAGTTACTAAGTTTGTGTGGAATAATGAAAAGAAAAAATGATTATTGTGCAATGTTTAATGATAATGATGTTAAGAAACTAATTCAAGATGCTAGTAATTTAATAGATCTTGATATTGATGCCTCATTAGCCTCATTCATTGGTGGTCTCAAGATGGCTGGAAAAAGTATGTTAAAGACGTTCAGGGTAGATAGTTTCAGACAAAAGCCATGGTTTGACAGAGAATGTGCAGAAAAAAGACGTGAAGTACGTAAAGCTTTACGAACATTTCGCAGAGTTTGCGACAGTATTGTAAAAAATGATGTTGACAATGATAGTAAAAAGCTACAAATGATATATTACAGATATATGTATGTGATTTCAAGGAGACAGTATAAAAATCTGCTTAGTATTAAGAGGTCCGAACATAAACACTCAATTCTAGATACCCTTGTGAATAGTAGTGGCGATCCTAAACGTTTTTGGGGAACTGTTAAATCTGTTCTTATATCTAAAGAATTAAAGCATAATTCGATCACTTCTGGTGAATGGTTTGATCATTTCAAGATGGTTTTTAATAGTGATCTATCTAATGATACTGATTTACTAGATTTTGAAGAAACTTTTCAAACTAACTTGCCTGTAGACACAAACTTGGACTGTGCTCCACTAGACAGAGCGATAGAGCAATGGGAAATTGAGGATGCTAGAAAAGCTTTGAAATATGGAAAAGCATCTGGTTCCGATGGATTAAGTGGTGAATTTTATAAAAACTCATCTCAAGAAGTCATTCTATTTTTAATTCAATACTTCAATAAACTGTTTGATTCTGGTAGTTTTCCTAAAAGTTGGTCTCAGTCTATCATTCTACCTGTGTATAAAAAGGGTAATCCTGATTGTCCTGACAATTACAGGGGTATTTCCTTGCTAGATATTGGAGGCAAGTTGTACAGTTATATCCTTAATAAAAGACTTACTGAATGGGTCGAAGATAATGATTTAATTGATTCATCTCAAGCTGGTTTTAGACGAAATCATAGTACAATTGATCACATTTTTACCCTTCTGGCACTGATTCAAAAGCAGTTACTCAATCGGAGCAAGCTATACGTTGCCTTTATTGATTTCAAAAAGGCCTTCGACTTAGTTAACAGGCAGTACCTTTGGATGATATTAAAGAAAAAAGGAATCAGAGGTAAAATGTACAAAGCTATCAAAGGCATGTATGAAACGGTCAAAGCTAGTGTAAAAGTGAACAACCAGTGCACTGAACCATTCTTCTGTCCTCGTGGCCTGAGACAAGGAGACAACTGCAGTCCAGTTTTATTCTCGCTATTTATTAATGAACTTGCAATTGATGTAACCCGTAATGGTAAACACGGTGTAAAGCTATCCCCAGATTTAATAGAAATTTTGATACTACTTTTTGCTGATGATGTTCTGTTACTATCTTTCTCGGTTATTGGTCTGCAACGACAGCTGAATATTTTGAGGGATGCCTCGCATAGAATGAATTTGTCGGTTAATTTAGATAAAACTAAAGTGGTCGTCTTTCGCAAAGGCGGTTACATTGCAGCGAGAGAAAAATGGTTCTTTGGTAGCAATAAGCTAGAAGTGGTTAATCAGTATAAATACCTTGGTATAATTTTTTCTCCTTCCCTCTCTTTCTCCTACACTATGGAAGATAGAGCTGCGAAAGCAAAGAGAGGAGTTGTATGCATCTTAAAACTGCTGTGGTCCCTCGGTGAAAAGCATCCCAAAGTGTTCTTTAAATTATTTGATTGTCAAATCCTACCAATGCTAACTTACGGCTCTGAAGTTTGGGGATTGATTGCAAATCAGAATTTGATTGAAAAAGTACACCTCTTTGCGTTGAAAAGATTGTTAAATGTTAGCGTTAAGACACCTAATGTCCTCGTCTATGGTGAATGTGGTAGATATCCTCTTTATGTTCATACTTATACAAGATGTGTTAAATATTGGTTGAAACTTTTGAGAATGTCTTATGAGCGTCTGCCTTTAAAATCTTATAAAATGCTGCTAGCTCTTCACTATCAAAATCAGAACAATTGGGTTTCTGCCGTATGTTTTACTTTATACAAATATGGATTCGGACATGTATGGGAACACCAAGGTGTTCAAAATATTCATCTTTTTCTCAGAGAATTCAAGCAAAGGCTAATTGATTGTTTCATTCAAGGATGGGAGGCTCAGTTGAGAGATAAAAGTCAGTATACATTTTATGCATCTTTCAAACTATCGTTTGGTACATCTCAATACTTATTCGACCTAAAACAGTGTGTACTGAAAAAGACCTTAATCAGATTTAGATTAGGTGTTTCAGCATTACGAACGCTTCGGTACCGATATTCTAATAATGTCTCCCCTAACTGTCCATTTTGCGAGAGTGTCCCAGAAAGTGAACTTCATTTTATATGCGTCTGTCCCAAATACTCAAATGTTAGAGAAAAATACATTCCCTGTAAATATTACAATTACCCTTCTTCTTTCAGGTTATCGTTACTGATGTGTGACTCTAAATGTATGTGCAGACTGGCAGCATATCTAACTGATGCATTTAAAATCCGTAATCTTGCTATTTTGTCTGCAGGTTTGTATGGTTGTTAATCATATTCATTTTGAATGTAGTATCCTGACATGATTTCCCTTTGTACCCCCTCCTCCTTGACATGGGCAGAAGGCCTGGCTCATTAAACATTTTGTCATTGTCATTGTCATTGTCTCTCTCTCTCTCTTCTCTCTCTCTCTCTCTCTCTCTCTCTCTCTCTCTCTCTCTCTCTCTCTCTCTCTCTCTCTCTCTCACGCACTCACACACAAATTTAGACACCCTGAAGTTGCGTTCAGGCATGATCTCTTAAGACATAATGTGGCTACCTTCATAATGGAATTAAAATCAGTCACTGATGTAACAACAACAAAAAACCCCCAAAAAACCCATCCCTCTTTGGAGTTCTAAAACAAGAAATGGAGCAACAACAACACAACAACAACAACAAAAGACAAGAAAAAAAAGCCTGAAAACTAATGTTGATTTGGTTTATACCGGAAAGCCGACACGAAACAATATGTCTACCCCTCCATTCGCCCATCTTGTCTACAGGGTAGAACAGAGAGAGGAAAGAGAAAACAATGATACATTAATGAAACTGACAATGAAGAAAGCGACAGGTCACAAACTTAAAAACGCACACAAATACACACGAACAGATAACTCAATCAGTGAGTAAGTTTCTAAACACGTAAAACTTCTAATAAAACCCATGATCGTTGACACAGCCTTGGAAGAATTTCAACGGGCACAACAATCGATGACGACCTTGGTCACCAGTCGTGACCTCACAAGGTCAAGGGCACGAGGCAGCTCAGCCAATGGCAAACGGTGGGAGACAATTGGCGTGACCTTGACCTTTCGTGAGTCGATAAGCTTGATGGCAGTGGGGTAACTGGAAAGGACAACAAACAGATCAGAAACATCTACTGACAAGTTAAACAGTTAAACAGACAAACAGAATAACAAAACACAACCCCAAACAACGACAATCTCACCCCTCGAATCCTCTGTCAGACTGTCAGAATATTGTCTCCGAGTTTTAAGCATGTGTTTACACATTAAAAGAAAAAAAGAAGAGAATTTGTCGACGAAGAATATGAATGATTTATAAATGTTGTTGAAAAGGGAATAATTTTTTTTTCAAAGTTTCATGTCAAAGCAAGCTCACTCTCTTGTGCATCGGCTCACCACGTGCTGGTGCTGTTGTAAGAGCTTCAAAGAGTGAAGCGAGTTTAGAAAAAAAAAAAAAAGAAAAGAAAGAAAGAAAAAAGAAGGGAAAAAAAGGTGACTGGCGTGGCACCTGCAGGACAATCATCTCTCTTGGAGGGACAGACTGGCCAACGACAGTCACAAGCCACAGAGCTGCGCAGCACACACATCCAACAGATCCGTTTTTTGACTACACACGAGGTGTCAAGTTAATTGTAAAAAAAGAAGCTGTAACTGATTTGTAAAGTGGAATATCGAACCACCAGGTAAGATACTCTTTAATTGAGCGAAAAGGAGCTATGAAAAAGCGAAAAAGTTATTAAACAATTTTTTTTTAAAGGTGGGGGGGGGGGGGGGGGGGGGGGGGGGTATAATTCCAAACACAGGTCTTTATGATAAAAAAAAGTGATGTACTCATGAATCATTAACTCTTGTTGATTTCCTTTTGAGGAGAGGAGAAGAGAAGAGGAGCCCCCCTCCCCCTCCCCCTCCCTCCAACAGCCGAATATTGTGTACAGAAAAAAACAAACACTTTACCTTATTTGAGAGGGGGCACAAGTGGAACTGAGACTGGACGTAATCTTACTCTACAACTAGCAAAAAAAATGTTGTAGTGTTGTCTTGAGGCCTAACTGCAATTGCTCTATGAGAACCTGGTCGAGTTTTTTTTTCTTTCTTTTTCTTTTTTTTTTTCTTTATATATATTTTTTTTTACATAAAGATTTTGTGGCATTGTTCCGCAGACAAAAACTGAAAACTAAAATTGTTTTTGCGAGTACGTAAGAACCTGCCCGATAAACGGCATGGGTTTTTTCCCCCCTTTTTTCTTTTTCTTTTTAATTTGAAGGAGCAGTTATGTGAAACAACAGCAATGAGGTCTTTGGTACCTATCTAACATTGTCTATGCCACTATTATCATTGTCAGTGTGTGTTTATCCGAGTGTGCACGTATGTGTATACTTGTGTGTGCATGGGTGGGTGGACATGGGTCCATGTGCGTGTACCAGTGTATGCAGTGTATGTGTGTGTGTGTGTGTGTGTGTGTGTGTGTGTGTGTGTGTGTGTGTGTGTGTGTGTGTGTGTGCATGTGCATGTGTGTGCGTGTGAAATCTGTGGGCTTGTATAGTATGTTCCTGCATGCACACATGCGCGAATGAGTGTGTACATATCTGCATGTATGTCTGTTTGCCTGTGTGTATGGGCGTACATGCATGCATGTGTGTGTGTGTGTGCGTGCGTGCGTGCGTGCGTGCGTGCGTGCGTGTGTGTGTGTGTGTGTGTGTGTGTGTGTGTGTGTGTGTGTGTGTTTGCGCGTGTCAATGTGCGTGTGTGCATGCTTATGGGGTGTGTGTGTGTGTGTGTGTTTTGTGTATGTGTGTGTGTGTGTGTGTGTGTGTGTGTGTGTGTGTGTGTATGTGTGTGTGTGTGTGCGTGTGTGTGGTGTGTGTGTGTGTGTGTGTGTGTGTGTGCATATACCCACGTGCTCGCACACGTTCGTGTGTGTGTGTGTGTGTGTGTGTGTGTGTGTGTGTGTGTGTGTGTGTGTGTGTGTGTGTGTGTGTGTGTGTGTGTGTGTGTGTGTGTGTGTGTGTGTTGTGTGGGAATCTAATGTTCAGAAGATGACATATAGTTACTGTTGACAAGTGACAACAACAACAACAACAACAACAACAACAAATAGTGATGTTGATGAATTCTAACTGGGATATAAAAATGAGTTTCAAAACAGAGTGACTGAAGGCGGAAAATTAAGCAAAATTTAGAAAGAGAGGGGGTTAGTTACCTCCAAGGACATAGACAAAGTACAGGACAAGATGCAATGCATTTCGACCACTTGGGTCTTCTTCAGGCAAAAACAAATAACATTTAGAACAGTGAAAACGAAGACCGAGAAACCACTTATCTTCTCATTATTCGACAATGAGAATGAGAAGTGGCTTACAGCGTTCACAAGTACACATAGAGAGTCAAAGACGTGACGTGATATACAACACCACAAAGGGTATCGGTCAGTATCAGTAAAAGTTCCTAATGTTATTTGCTTGTGCCTGAAGAAGACCCAAGAGGTCGAAATGCATTACATCTTGTCCTGTATTTTGTTTGTCTATGTCCTTGGCGGTAACTAGCCCCCTATCTTTCTAAATTTTGCTTCGTTTTCCGCCCTCAGTCACTCTGTTTTGAAACTTAACTTTTACTGAGACAGACCGATACCCTTTGTCGTAAATATAAACAGATAAACAGATGTTTCAATAGGTCCATCAAAAATTAAATACTTGTCAATGAGAGAGAGAGAGAGAGAGAGGAGAGAGAGAGAGAGAGAGAGAGAGAGTCGGTAACGTTGCTTATAGCCCAGCCGACCGCAAAAGGCCATATCAGGGCTGTCACCGCGTTCGAGAGAGAGAGAGAGAGAGAGAGAGAGAGAGAGAGAGAGAGAGAGAGAGAGAGAGACAGACAGACAGACAGACAGACAGACAGACAGAGAGAGAGAGAGAGAGAGAGAGAGAGAGAGAGAGAGAGAGAGATTTGAATTTTAAAAAAAAAACGAAAAAAAAAGAAAGAAAAAAAAAAAGAAAGTTGAACGTCAAGTTGGGAAAAACGGAATGAACAACGTTAAGACCACCACCCACCAGTAGTTGTTACAGACGCAGCCTCTGATGTCAATTTCGCGCAGAGCAATGTACGTCATTGGCAGAGCGACGTCATCTTCAATAAGGCCCACAACTCCGACCACTCCTCGAGGCCGTACCGCCTGTCAACACAACATGTGACGTTCCACCACAAAATGAGTCGCTTGTCATAGTCAAGCGTTTCTAAGACATACAATATTTTCTAAAAGATGTTTTTTTTTTCTGCTCTTTTCAATGGTGAAAACCATTTTTAAATCGGGCTTTTAGTTTTCAAGATACAGTGTTTTGAAGATGGTAACCCTCTGAGAAGCGCTTTTGAGAAAATGAACAAAAACGGATGCACACATTCAGCATAATATTAACATATCAGGTGTTTTAAAATGTCATTTTAATACAGAAAGCAGTCAAATATTCAACAAATCACTTAGTGTATTTTGTGAAGGAAAACTCATAGTATCAGCTAGCGTCAAAATCTCAAAATCAACTCAACTACTGCCTATTTTGGCTGCTAACTGCAAACCCGGAGAGATGACAAGCGACTCATTCCATGGTGGAAGTTCACAAAGGAGCAGGCTGTATAAATGGTTCTGGTTTTGAGATGGACTAAGATGGTCCCCATAAGCTGCTGGTGAAGGATTTCATGTTTATTCTTTCTCTCACAACCACCCCCGTCTTTGGCCTGTTTCTTTCTTAATCTTTGCCAAGACATTACCGTCATGATGAACACTGGGATCACTCTGATTGTTGACACATTGTGACCTCCCTTGTATCCTTAAATAGATCTTCAAGCATAGGCTCAAAAATTTTCCTCTACGGATACTACTTTTTATACAATGATTTTAGGGGTTTTTTTTACCACTTATATATGCCTACATAGCTTTTTTCTTGTTTGATCTTTCTAACTTTTGTTAGCTGCTTTGGAGTGCCGTTGGATTCTGGTGTGTGTGTGTGTGTGTGTGTGTGTGTGTGTGTGTGTGTGTGTGTGTGTGTGTGTGTTTGTTTGTTTGTTGTTTTTTTTTAAATTCTTGGTGGTGAGAACACCAGAGAATTATAAACTGTGGCATATGTCCATATGAAACCAAGGGAATACTAATACAATCAGCTGTATTTCGATGAATCGGAACCAGTGGATGGAAGACCTCTGAGCAGGCGATGTGACTTGTTTTTATTTCAAGACAGACTACGGTCGTTCTTCATATGCTGCTGGTAAAGGACATTACTGTCAAAATCCAGTGCCGAACATTTTCGTTCCCATTTTCTTTCTTTCTAACCCCCCCCCCCCCCCCCCCCCACCCTCCTCCCTTAATCTCTCCCTACTTTTTCTCTTTCTTCAGCTTTGCTATGTCACAATTAGAAGAAAAAAAAAACCTACTTTGCACTTGTTTTGACTCACTACTGCTTTATTCAAGATATCACACTGTTCATTCAATCAGTGGGACATAGCTTCTTCTGTGCACTGAAGGCTTTTCTGCACGATTTTCAGTTGATGTCAGCACTTTGAGACTGGCCGCTTGGATTATTGAAATGGCAGACCTCACCGTTGACCTCCTTTGCTTCCTTAAAATGGATCTTCAAGCAATGGGTTCAAAGATTTCCTTCCACACTTAACAATAACCTTTCTACGCAGTGACTTCATTTTGTAGCTCCTTATTTCCTCACAGCGCTTTCTTATCATCTTACTTTTCACCCCTTCACTGGCGTTAAAGGTTTGCCGTGGGATTCTGTTCTAGAACGCTAGGTAGTGAGAATGGTGAAGGCTGTGGTATTATCAGCATTTGATGCCACAAGAGCAACGATACGATCAGCCGTGCCTCACAGTACAGATGATCCGAAATCAGCAGACGAAAGGCCTCTGAGCAGACAGTGTAAATGGTTCTGTTTTCGAGACGGACTGCCATGAGACACCTAGGCCTACATATGCTACCAGTGAAGGATTTTCATTCATAATCTAATGTCTAAATTTTTCATTCCGGTTTTCTTTCTCTCACAACCAACCCCCCTCCTCCCCCCCCCCCCCCCCCCCCCCCCCCCCCGCCTTATTTTTTCTTTCTTTCTTAATTTTTACCAAGTCATTATTGTAATGACGGAAGCCAGCATTTGGTTTCCACCACAAACAAAATGATACGAGTGCGCGCGTGCTAGCATGCACACACGTGCTCACATAAAGAGCAAGGCATACATATAATGCAGATATTTCACATAAATAGCAAAGGTATAGAAAGCAGTAATTTCAACAATGGTAAGTACAGTAGCAGCATAGGAAAGAACAAGGCGATAGAATTAAGGCAACGATTGAATATCACTTTCTGTTTTCAAGAAATCAGCAAAACTACGACACAAGGAAGCAGCACTTTTGCCCTAAATGACACTAATGTGTGTGCGCGCGCGCGCGCGCGCGCGCGCGTGTGTGTGTGTGTGTGTGTAATCGAACATCTGTCTACATTAACCATTTTAATCTAAATTCTAATGCCCGCCTTCAGAGAAGGCTGACGGTCTGAGAGTAGTTGCCTTTAGCTCCTTTTTCAGTTGACCCTTGGACTGGATTTGCCCAGGACTGGTGAGAGGCGGGGAGGACACAACGTGTTCCTTACACCAGTCTAACCACGTCTTCCAGAGATAGTTACAGAAGGATTCGGTGCCTGATCTGTGAGAGGCAAAGTCTATCGTCTTGAGATCCGCCGAGACGCTTTCTTAGGCGAGGAATGTCTGGACTAAAAGACAGAGATCGGTTACTGATAATGGTGCTAGTGACTACATAAGAGTCACGTGTAGACGTGAAGAACTCGGGGTTTGGAGTGGCCGATTCCTGACCGGGGTTGACGAGGAAAGTTTTAGTCGAAGAAGTAACTCCAGAGAAGGAAGATGGGCTTGAGACTGGAGGTCCGAGAACCACAATACTGGGGCAGCCTCTGGGTAACTATGAGGATGAACATCGAGAATTCCGACCTGGCCTCCCTGAGTACACTGTGCAGGGTTGGGAATGGGAGGTGAAGGCAGACCAGATCATGACCTGTCCAGTTCAGGAAGACAGCCCTCCACGCCCAGGTCACTGGGTCATGGAACTAGGCAAGATCTGCACTGGTGGTCTGTAGTTGAGCTTGATGGCCAACAGGTCCACCACTGCATGCCACAAGCGATCCCAAACTGCCCGGACAGCGTGTCTGTTGAGCGTCCACTGTGTCTGAAGAATGCTGCAGGATCGGCTCAGGGAACTCCAGTAGAGCGTTGAGGCTTCCCGCTATGTGCCAGGTTGTGGACAGGATGTCCTGGCTGTGGCATCAACAAGGGACATACTCAATCCTGAGGGAGAGAGACATCGAGTGCTCTCCTCAACCCCTCACTGAATAAAGGGAGAGTTTCATTCTTTTTTTGTTCTTTTCTTTTCATACTCCCAGTTCTTATAGAACAGGGAGTATTTTACAATGGGAACGAAGAAATGCTGTCTGTGTGTCTGTGTGTCTGTCTGTGTGTCCGTCTGTGGTCAAAATGTGTTCCACTCACTCCAGACAAAACTTCTGGGCCGATCTTTCTGAAAATTTGTAGGTATGTTCACTATGGGTCACGGATGATGGCCGATGTCTTATTTTACCAGAATAGCAGTTACTAACGGCTATAAATGATAATTTTAAAAAATCAATTCCGATAAGGGAAATAACCACCGCACTGTCGAGTTTTTTCTTCCACTAACTGGAAATTGTCTCCCCTGTTTGTCACTGTACTGGGAGTACGTTTATATGCTTTGCATCTTGTTCTTCTGTTTTTTTCTTATTGACCTGTTTACTGTTCTCTGCCTCTTTGAAGACTTCCTTGCACATTCATCAAACCGAACGCATGTGACACCAACGAGGGAGAAACTCAATCCTGAGGGAGAGAGACTTCAACTGCTCCACTCATCGCTTCCCTGAATAAAAGGAGAGTTTCACTCATATTCTTTTTTTGTTGTTGTTGGTTTGTTTGTTATTGACTTGCTTACTGTTCCTTGCCTCTTTTAAGATTTCCTCGCATATTCACCCGTTACTTGAATGTGTGTGTGTGTGTGTGTGTGTGTGTGTGTGTGTGTGTGTGTGTGTGTGTGTGTGTGTGTGCGTGTGCGTGTTCTTTTTCTTTTATATTCTACGGTGGGTCCTGTTTGACAATGTTCGAGGTGAACAGTCTGTGCCAGTCTTGAACAAATATCAATCTATGTTTCTTCATTTCTGTAGTTGTTGCTGTGTGCAAACCTTTGGCTTCGCAAGCTTCGAATATCCTTTTTTTTTTTTTTTTTTTTTTTTTTTTTTTTTTTTTTTTTTTTGGGGGGGGGGTTCCATTTTTCCTGTGTGCTTTGTGTCTGCGTTTGAGCTAGGCGAAGTGGTGCCGTAAGCAGCATTCCTTTGGAGTCATGGGCGAGTAATTGTCCTATCATGGGTGAAAGATCTTTCGTAATTATTATTTTCTGTTTACTGTTCCCCGCGTCATGTAAGATTTTTTCTTATCTCTCTCACCTAAAAAAACTTATGTCCAACCCTTGGAAGTAAATTAGTAACACACACACACACACACACACACACAACACCGCGCGCGCGACACACACACACCACCACACAAACGACACAACACAACACAACACACACACACACACACACACACACACACACCTGACCCCACCAACCAGTCCTCTCTCCAACCTAGCCAGCCAGCCAGCACACTCACATAGACGGCGGTTTGCAGACAGAGGGCCATTCCCGCGCACTCCATTGCCACGTCAAAGTCTTCGCCAATCGTGTCCCGCAGTTTCTGCGCATTGGCCCGAGCATCAGTCTCGTTCTGACGGAAACATACGATGTGAGTGGCCCCGAGGTCTTGGGCCAATCGTAGCCTGTCTTCGTCAATATCTGCGGTATACGATTCATTGAAAATACAGTCGGTTCTAGTTAATTACCAAAAAAAATCAGGAAGTATTAAAAACACACACACACAACCTATTTTAGTGTAAGTTTGAAAAAAACCAAACGAACATACTACTTGAAGAAGCATAGTGAAAAGCCGACACGTAAAATTTCGAAAAGGACAAGACTGGGGGGAGTCGGGTGGACGGTTAGTATATTGATACAGAAATTATAAGTGAAAATCAAGGACAATATCTTACGAAATATATACGACCCTTCGCTTGCAGCTTATGGAAATTACTGTAATCCATTTTGAAAATTCAATTATTCATATTGCCTACTCCAAAACTTTTCGTCCGATTTGTTCAGAGATACACGGTTGAGTATGTGTATACTCCCCCTGGCATCAAATAGAGATATAATACCACAATCTACAATTCCATGGTATTCTCACAACCTAGGGTTCAAACCCGGAATCCAAAAGCACTCCATTAAAGGTGAAGTATAATCATGTACAAAATATCGAAGTACACATTTGCGCATTTACTTGTTCCTTTTAAAACTACAACACGACGAAGGAGTATATGCAACCATTTTTTCTCTGTCTGCAATCATAAGTTCGCTTAAATCTAAACATAAATCAGAAGAAAAGATACAAACTTGCTAAAATGAGGACAAGTTTCGATATAAATTCAGTCTCCTTTGCTATGAACACACAGATATTACCGTAGTGCATCTTGTAAACAGAACCAACCATGACCGCGGCTTTGAAAGTTTATTGTTTAACAAGTCCAAGCCGTTAGAAAACCATGTTTACTTCTGTCTGCTTTCCGCCTAGAATCAAATAGAGATACCACAGTCTACAATTCCATGGTATTCTCACCATCGCGGGTTGATAAACGGAATCCAACAGCATCCAAAACCAGGCAGCGAAGGATAGAGGGGGAAAACAAAAGAAAGTGTGGTACAGAAATAAGATGCTGAAAAACAAAAACCATTACATAAACTGTATGAAGGTAGGGGGACAATCTTTGAGCCTATGCTCGAGGATCCACTTAAGGATGCAAGGGAGAGTAAAAGGTATCAACAGTCAAAGTGATGAGTAATGTATGCAAAGTAAGAAATGAAAAATAAAAAAGAAGTGGCTTCTGTCATTAATTCACACACACACACACACACACACACACACACACACACACACTGCAGAACGTGTATGCAAACCGAACACTTTACCAGCGACGCAGACGACAGACGCTCCCTGGGCGAGAGCCACTTGCAACGTCATCAAGCCGATAGGGCCCGCGCCAAACACGATGACGTTGTCACCCAGTTTGACGTCAGCTCGAGTGACGGCGTTGACGCAGACCGAAAGTGGTTCTATAAGAGCTGCATCCTCGAAACTCACAGTACTTGGGATTCTGTTGATACAGAAAACAAACATTGTTTTTTTTCGTTTTCTTCATTTTGTTTGTTTGTTTGTTTTTTTGTTTGTTTGTTTGCTTGTTTAAAAAAAATCAAAACAAACACCACGCGTTTCGACCCATTTGGTCTTGGGCAAGACGAACAACATTCAAGACGATGGAAAAGAAACACGAACAGACATTCACTTTGCCACATCTATTTTACCACCCCCCCCCCCCCCCCCCCCACTTCACCCCCACCCACCCCCAGTTCGAGGAGATAAATGACTGTTCGTGCTTCGTGTGCCATACAATAATGCTATTTTTGATTTTGCATGGGTGGAGGAATAAATGAACGAATGAACAAATAAATGAATGTATGAAAGGATGAATGAGTGGATCAATAAATGGGTGAATGAATGGATTGATGGGTTAAAAGAAAAATGGATGGGTGGATGACTGCCTAAATGGATAAATAAATGCGGGGACGACAATGGGATAAATCACTTTAGATGGATAGATGAATAGAATAGATGGCTGAATGGATGGGTAAGTGAATGAATGAATGAATGCATGGAAGACTGGATGGATGAATGAGCGGATGAATTAATTTTAATGATTGAACGGATGGATTCATACGTGAATGGTTGGATGAATGCATGGCTGGATTACTGAAATGATGAGTGAATTGGTGGATGAAGAGATAGATTAGTAAACGGAGGAATGAATGTATAGACTGATCAATGATTGACTGAAGAAATAGTCGGATGACTGAATGGATGAATGAATGGGTTGATAATTGGATGGATGAATGGGTAGATGGATGGATAGATTGGTGAAATATTGGATGAAGAAATGCATACATGAATCGTTTAACGAATGAGTGGGTGAATGAATGGATGAATGAATTAATTCATTGATGAATGAATGTGTGAATGCATGTATGCCTAAATGAATATGTGGATGAGTGAATTATTAAATGAATGAATATGTAGATGAATAAATGATTAAATGAATGATTGAATAAATTGGTAAATAAACAAATGGATGAGTGAATGGATGGGAGAATGGATACAGGAATGGAAGAATGACTGGATGCGTATATGGATGAACAGATGGATGAATGATTGGGTGTCTGAATTCATAGAATTAATTAATTGGTAAATGAACAGATGGATGAATGATTGGGTGTCTAAATTCATAGAATTAATTAATTGGTAAATGAACAGATGGATGAATGATTGGGTGTCTGAATTCATAGAATTAATTAATTGGTAAATGAACAGATGGATGAATGATTGGGTGTCTGAATTCATAGAATTAATTAATTGG
>CM065729.1:4443808-4451308 GCA_033310375.1 Conus canariensis
TATGGGACATCACAAACATAAAAGATCCCTAGATATAAGACATCACAAGCATAAAAGATCCCTAGGTATGGGACATCACAAGCATAAAAGATCCCTAGGTAAGGGACATCACAAGCATAAAAGATCCCTAGGTATGGGACATCACAAACATAAAAGATCCTTAGGTATGGGACATCACAAACATAAAAGATCCCTAGGTATGGGACATCACAAACATAAAAGATCCCTAGGTATGGGACATCACAAACATAAAAGATCCCTAGGTATGGGACATCACAAACATAAAAGATCCCTAGATATCGGACATCACAAGCATAAAAGATCCCTAGGTATGGGACATCACAAACATAAAAGATCCCTAGGTATGGGACATCACAAACATAAAAGATCCCTAGGTATGGGACATCACAAACATAAAAGATCCCTAGGTATGGGACATCACAAACATAAAAGATCCCTAGGTATGGGACATCACAAACATAAAAGATCCCTAGGTATGGGACATCACAAACATAAAAGTTCCCTAGGTATGGGACATCACAAACATAAAAGATCCTTAGGTATGGGACATCACAAACATAAAAGATCCCTAGATATCGGACATCACAAACATAAAAGATCCCTAGGTATGGGACATCACAAACATAAAAGATCCTTAGGTATGGGACATCACAAACATAAAAGATCCCTAGATATCGGACATCACAAACATAAAAGATCCCTAGATATCGGACATCACAAACATAAAAGATCCTTAGGTATGGGACATCACAAACATAAAAGATCCCTAGGTATGGGACATCACAAACATAAAAGATCCCTAGATATCGGACATCACAAACATAAAAGATCCTTAGGTATGGGACATCACAAACATAAAAGATCCCTAGGTATGGGACATCACAAACATAAAAGATCCCTAGGTATGGGACATCACAAACATAAAAGATCCCTAGGTATGGGACATCACAAACATAAAAGATCCCTAGTATGGACATCACAAACATAAAAGATCCTTAGGTATGGGACATCACAAACATAAAAGATCCCTAGTATGGGACATCACAAGCATAAAAGATCCCTAGGTATGGGACATCACAAACATAAAAGATCCCTAGGTATGGGACATCACAAACATAAAAGATCCCTAGATATAGGACATCACAAGCAAAAAGATCCCTAGGTATGGGACATCACAACATAAAAATCCCTAGATATGGGACATCACAAACACAAAGATCCCTAGATGTGGGACATCACAAGCATAAAAAAATCCCTAGGTATGGGACATCACAAACATAGAAGATCCCTAGATATAGGACATCACTGGCATAAAAAAAAATCCCTGAGTATGGGACATCACAAACATAGAAGATCCCTAGATATAGGACATCACAGGCATAAAAAATCCCTAGGTATGGGACATCACAAACATAAAAGATCCCTAGATAGAGGACATCACAAGCATAAAAAAATCCCTGAGTATGGGACATCACAAGCAATAAGAGAGGGTTTTTTTTTTTTAATTTCTGGAACCATACGAACTATTATAATATGATTTCAGGTACCTTTCAAAAAAAAAAATCTAATATTCTATGTCAGGAAATGTTTGTGTCTGTGTATCAGAAGGGCCAGGAGTAGCTTAAGTTGGTACAGCACTGAACTTTTAATTATGATGATCCTGGGGTTGCAAGTTCAAATCTCCACCAGGCTGTTTACGTACAGGTAGATGAGATATTTCATTCGCAGTTAACATTGGTTTTGGCTCTATTTCCCGCAAAGTCCTTCAAATGAGACTATAAACCGAGGTTCTGTGTGTGAACACAAGCATATCATCTTGCTGCACATATAAAATCCCATCACCACTTTCGGAAAAGACGGCTAGTTTGGCCGTTTGGTATGGATGACGCCTTACACACAGCATGTACTCGGCATGAAAAAGTCGAAAGAATGAAGGGAAAAAGCTGAGTCACTGACATTGCTTGATGACACGGGAAACGACTGAATGTAGAGCCGGCAAGCAGATCTTCAGCCGGCTCTACCCAGGTAGAGAGCCCACTGTGTAAACAAGAGCGTGAACTGTCAAGCGCTTAGGGCCTGATTTCTAAACTGAGCAGAGGCGCTATAAAAGTACTCTTAACTACACTAATACTAGTAGAAATCATCATCATCATCATCATCATCATCATCATCATCATCATCATCACCATTGTAATAGTAATAATGATAATGATGATTATAATGATATAGTAACTACAACAGTAATAATAATAATGATGATGATGATGATGATAATAGTAATAATAATAATAATAATATTGATAATAATAACAATAACAATCATGATAATAATAGAAGTCGTCATTATCATCATCATAATCGTCGTCATAATAATAATAATGAATAATAAATAGATAAATAAATATATAATAATTATAATAATAATAATAATAGCAATAACAATAATAAAGAAATAAGTAAATGAATAAATAAATAATTATTAAAATAAAAAGAAAGAAAAAAGTTATATCATTTGAAGTAGACCCTGCCGGAAGAAACGGAGATCCGGGTGGACCCAGACTTTTAAAAGCAGCGGTAATCGGATACCGTTGGTCCAGGTGGACTCCTTGCATTGTCTGAACCCTAGATGTCTCTCTGACGAGTATGTCTACGAGTTGACCTGGACCCGCAATACTTATCTGAACAGGGACATCCACAGAGAACAACACACACTCAGAATGTTGGATGTCTGAAAGCTGAGGGACCTGCCAAGTCCGGACCACTAGTGTTGTCAAGAGCCACCTCTGGTAAAGGTTGATGACACTAAGCCATGGCATCGGAGGTGGTCTTCCCCACGCGTCCTCTGTGTCACCTTTTAAGAAGCCGCTTTGGACAGATTTTGTCACAGGCTCTGTCAGCTTCAAGCAAGGATACAAGACTGGACTAATCATGGAGCGGGGCTCTTTGTTTTTATTTGTTAATTTTCTTTTTTTCTCTGTGTGTTTGTCCTTTGTGGTTATTACTAGGCTTAGATAAGACTGGACTAATCATGGAGCGGGACTCTTTGTTTTTATTTGTTAATTTTCTTTTTATTTTTCTGTGTGTTTGTCCTTTGTGGTTATTACTAGGCTTAGATATGGCTTTGATTTGACAAAGGCGCACATGTATAATGCTCATTAACGGATAATGATGATGAGCATGATTATGATCATCATGATGATGATTATGCTTTGTGGTTGTTATTATTGGCTTGTGCGTTTTGTAGTCCTTATTTGTAATTTGTGATTTTGTTTTGAAATAAAACATGATTCATTAAAAAAAAAAAATTAAAAATCGTGTAGCGTGACTTAGACATTGACATTTCTTTAACTAAAAACACAACAACGACAACAAACAAACAGAGAGAGAGAGAGAGAGAGAGAGAGAGAGAGAGAGAGAGAGAGAGAGAGAGAGAGAGAGAGAGAGAGATCAAAACACGAAGACGAAGTCAATCGTAAATGGGGCAGAGAACAGTAAACAATAAATAATGAACAAGCAGGGCAGCGCAATTCTTGCTCCCATGATGAAATAAATACATTCCCATCACTCCAAGCCAATGCTGGCTATGACAACACACCGATTGTTTGTTCTGTGTGATCTCTGTTGTCATCTCTGCTATGCGATTCAGTGTCGTCAGCAGCATTCGTTTGGAGTTTTGGGCATGTATTTATTTCATCATGGGAGCAAGAGTTACTCTACTTGTTCGTTTTTTTTTTTTTTCGAAGACGAAGTTTTATTAAACAGTCTTGTTTCTAATTAATCTCTTTGCCGTTTAAAATCCAGCCCATCTTCGATAAAAGCAAGATAAAAGTTGTTTTTTTTCGTTTTTTTTTTTAATGCTGATCGATGATAATGAGGATGATGAAGATAATGTTACGGATTTCCATTTCGGTCTGAGACTGCATGACAGGACTGTACTCTCTAACGCTTTAATTCATGGCGCATCCCGGCGTCAACCAGGCCCGAGAGATACAGACACCTGCAGTGTTGGTCAGGAAGTTTGAGCAACATTCTCAGAGACGCATCCATTAAGTGGATGAAACACGACTGTGTGGTCCCAGTCTTCCCAACTGAGTCCGCAGTAAACTCAACTCTGGGTAGGATCCCGTCGGGGCAGAAAAATCCCACATGACTCTGATGGGAATCGAACCAACGACCTCCCAGCCGGGAGTCCGCGACGCTAACCACTTCGCCATGGCGGCTGGCAGCAAGATGAATGTTGTCTTAAAGGGCTAAAGGTCAACAATCATTTAGAATGCTCTTCAGCCATTACTTTTGCGTCCACAACTAAAAAAAATGTAAAATAATCTAATTACACAAGGAACCGCGACATCCTCACTCTTGTTTCTGTCTTGAGTACATTAGAGATGTTAACACACAACAGAGAGAGAGAGAGAGAGAGAGAGAGAGAGAGAGAGAGAGAGAAGAGAGAGAGAGAGAGAGTACACTGAAAAGTGTATTGCTATGGTAATGAGGAGAGGAGCCTCGGTTATACCCCTTTCTTTCAGCATGCTCAGCCACGCTCTCAAAATGTAAAATGGCCACACACCGCAATGAGGATTTTGCACCAAATCACTCTGTACTCCATGGAAGCATTTTGAGGCCTAGAATAAGTTGGAGCTAGCATTTGATATCAAACTGACAACTGATCACAGGAACAACCTCCCTGCCAATCATTTCATTTGTTTTAGGGGATTTCCGCAGATGACATCATTATATACAATCTTCAAATGACATGACCTTATTTTTCGCAGATGACATCATTATATACAATCTTCAAATGACATGACCTTATTTTTCGCAGATGACATCATTATATACAATCTTCAAATGACATGACCTTATTTTTCGCAGATGACATCATTATATACAATCTTCAAATGACATGACCTTATTTTTCGCAGATGATATCATTATATACAATCTTCAAATTACATGACCTTATTTTTCGCAGATGACATCATTATATACAATCTTCAAATGACATGACCTTATTTTTCGCAGATGACATCATTATATACAATCTTCAAATGACATGACCTTATTTTTCGCAGATGACATCATTATATACAATCTTCAGATTACATGACCTTATTTTTCGCAGATGACATCATTATATACAATCTTCAGATTACATGACCTTATTTTTCGCAGATGACATCATTATATACAATCTTCAGATTACATGACCTTATTTTTCGCAGATGACATCATTATATACAATCTTCAGATTACATGACCTTATTTTTCGCAGATGACATCATTATATACAATCTTCAAATTACTTGACCTTCTCCTCAACTGATGTCATATTTCAGGCCTTCGCACTCACCCGTCACCCTATCTTTGCGCCAGCTGGTATCCCCCAAGTTGTCCCATTCCTTTCATTTTAATCGGATTGCTTGGAACCACCTGGCTTGTATCTTGATGGCCATATGAAATAAAACGAGGAGAATCAACTTTCAGACTCACAAAAAAAAATGTCTCGGAGAATTTAATTACGCCAGTCCGTAAAGACTCGATTGCTTAAAGCAAGGCCTTGGCGCATTCATTTTTAGTGTGCAGCCAAATCTCCAAGTAGCACGTAAACCAGTAACCAATGTGTGTGCAGGAAGGAGTAGGGGGAGTAAGAGGGGGGGGGGGGGGGGGTAAAAGGGAGGGTGTAAAGGCAGGGGAGAGGGGACGAAAAGGAGTGTGTGTGTGTGTGTGTGTGTGTGTGTGTGTGTGTGTGTATGTCTGTGTGTCTGTGTGTGTGTGTGTGTGTGTGTGTGTGGTGTGTGTGTGTGTGTGTGTGTGTGTGGTGTGTGTGTGAGGGAGAGGGAGTGAGGGAGAAGGGGGGATAAATAAACTTCTACCTCCGTTCTCTGGTTCCGGGACAGCCCAGTATTCCTGAAACACACACACACACACACACACACACACACACACACACACACCACACACACACACACACACACACACACACACACACACCAATGCTGCTAGTGAAAAATTTTATTCTTAATTCTAACGCCTTGATTTTTTTTTTATTCCCATTTTCTTTTTCTAACAAGTCCGCCCCCCCCCCCCCCCCCCCACACCCCCTCTCCCTTTTTTTTTGTACTCCCAGTTCTTATAGAACAGGGAGTACTTTAGAATGGGAACGAAGAAATGCTCTGTGTGCGTGTGTGTGTGTGTGTGTGTGTGTGGGGTGTGTGTGTGTGTGTGTCCGTCCGTCCGTCCGTGGTCAAAATGTGTTCCACTCGCTCCAGACAAAACTACTGGGCCGATCTTTTTGAAAATTTGTAGGTATGTTCATTATGGGTCATGGATGATGCCTGATGTTTTCGTTTACCGTTATATCCGTTACTAACGGCAGTAACGGCCTGTAACGGTTTTTCTTCTTTATGGAATATCTCAGAAAGTACTTGGCCGAACTTTGTGAAAATTAGCAGGTATGTTTACGATGGGTCACGGGTGATGCCCGATGTTTTAGTTCACCGTCATAGCCGTTACTAGCGGCTATAACTGCCCATAACGGTTTTTCTTCTTTACGGAATATCTCAGAAAGTACTTGGCCGATCTTTCTGAAAATTTGTAGGTATCTTCATTATGGGTCACGGATGAGGCCCGATGTGTTATTTTACTATTATAGCCGTTACTAACAGCTATAACGGCCCATAAAGGTTTTTCTTCTTTATGGAATGTCTCAGAAAGTACTTGGCTGATCTTTCTGAAAATTTGTGGGTATGTTCATTATGGGCGACGGATGATGCCCGATGTTTTATTTTACCGTTATATCCGTTACTAACGGCTATAACGGCTCATAACAGTTCTTTTTATGGAATGTCTCAGAAAGTATGTGGCCGATCTTTCTGAAAATTTGTAGGTATGTTCATTATGGGTCACGGATGATGCCTGACGTTTTAGTTTACCGTTACAAACGGCTGTAACGGCCCATAACGGTTATTCTTTTTTATGGAATGTCTCAGAAAGTATGTGGCCGATCTTTCTGAAAATTTGTAGGTATGTTCATTATGGGTCACGGATGATGCCCGATGTTTTAGTTTAACCTTATAGCCGTTACTAGCGGCTATAACGACCCATAACGGTTTTTCTTCTTTATGGAATATCTTAGAAAGTATGTGGCCGATAATTCTGAAAATTTGTAGGTATGTTAATTATGGGTCACAGATGATGCCCGATGTTTAGTTTACCGTTATAGCCGTTACTAACGACCCATAATGGTTTTCTTCTTATGGAAAATCTCAGAAAGTACTTGGCCGATTTTTCTGAAAACTTGTAAGTATGTTCATTATAGGTTACAGATGATGGCTGATTTTAACAGAATAGCCATTACTAACGGTTACACCAGCCCAAGACGGTTTTTCCTCTTTATGGAATATCTCACGCGTATTCAGGATAAACTGGGAGTACGTTTCTATGCTTTGCATCTTGTTTCTTTTTTTTTTTCTTCTTTTT
>CM065729.1:4463808-4511308 GCA_033310375.1 Conus canariensis
CTCTGATTTATTTGAGTTCTATTTTTATCTTGTTTTAAGAACGAAGAAATTCAGAAAGCAGAGAGACGGACAAACAAAACGGAGAGAAACATCGTGACACTTAGAAAAAGGTATACACGTATACAGAGAGAGAGAGAGAGAGAGAGAGAGAGGAGAGAGAGAGAGAGAGAGAGAGAGAGAGAGAGGAGAGAGGAGAGAGAGAGAGAGAGAGTTGACACAAATATAAAAACACACATGCGTGTACTTGTGCACGTGCGTGTACATGAAAACACACACACACACACACACACACACACACACACACACACACACACACACACACACACACACACAAGCATGTACCATGTGTGCAGAGAGCAGTTACGTTAAGTGAGAATGAACCATATTGTTGTGATTGTAATGCAGTTTGGTTTTGAAATGATATATTCCATGCAGATGGAAAACGACCAGGCTGTATAAATAAAACAATGAAATATATCACTCAACACTTGCTAGGGATCAGCAATTAAAAACAGTGTATGAAAAAAAAATCATTTTGAACTGACTTCAATAAACACGTGATCCAGCAACAAAAAACAGTGTGAAAGACAATCACACTGTTGCCTGCACCTTCACGCTGGAACATGCAGCATGGAGCACGTGAATTGCGTGACCCCTCACTCTGGGGGTAAACAGGGGGTGAGGTCAGCGTCACATTTGCTGTTTTGGGACCGGCAAACAGTGGTTCAGTGTGATTCGGGCAGTGTTTATTTCACCACAATGGAACAGCAAGCACAAAGACGACGCCTTTCCGCAGAAGATATGCGAGAGGAGTTGGGATGCTGCTAGGAGGGTCATCGCAACGAGAGGTTGCTGGAGCCTTGGGCGTATCCCAGAGCGTTGTTTCCCGTATGTGGAATCGATATCAAACAACAGGGACAGTCACTCCACGACATTCTGGAGCTCACCCACGTGTCACAACCCAGCGAGAGGACCGATATCTCCTTGTCCAGGCACGAAGAAATCCTTTCCACAATGCCACACAGCTGCAACATGACCTCCAGAACGCATCAGGGAACCAGGTGTCAACCCAGACAGTCAGGAGAAGGCTTCACGACGGTGGTCTTCATTCAAGGGCCACAGCAATTCGGGTTCCATTGACCAGACAACATAAACAAGCAAGGTTGCTGTGGGCACTGGAGCACCAAGGCTGGACTGCTGCAAACTGGACTCCAGTTTTGTTCAGTGATGAGTCCAGGTTTTGTTTGGACGTGACTGACCGGAGAAGGAGGGTGTGTCGAAGGCAGAATGAACGATTCCACCCCAACTTCATTGCTCAGCATGACCGCTATGGTGGGGGCTCAGTAATGGTGTGGGGAGGAATTTCAATGCAAGGCAAAACCGATCTGCTGGTGATGGAGAATGGCACCATGAATGCAGTCCGATACCGTGACGAGGTTCTTCACCCCATTGTCCGACCCTACGCTGGTGCCATTGGTCCCGACTTCATCCTTGTGGATGACAATGCCCGTCCTCACCGTGCCCGCATTGTCAACCAGTACCTTCAGAATGAGGAATTGCACGCTTGGAGTGGCCTGCACGCTCACCAGACCTCAATCCGATTGAGCATGTCTGGGATATCATTGGGCGAGCTGTCCAAGCACGTGAGCAGCTGCCTCAGAACATCCATGACCTTGGAGTTGCCCTCCATGAAGAATGGGCCAGAATCCCCCAGCAGCAGATCAGGAACCTCATCTGCAGCATGAGGAGGCGTTGTAGAGCTGTGATCGCAGCCCGTGGTGGTCACACACATTACTGAGAGTCCATTCATTCTCAATTCCACACAGACAGCAGTGGATTGTTCAGGTTGACTCTTCCCTTCCATGCCCTGTTTCAGGTGGCTTTTAGGGGTTGTGTCATTTGTCCATTCTGTTTCTTGGTTTATCTGATGGAATTTCCGTCATTTTTGTTTGGTTTGGATGAAATAATGACTAATTAACAGTATTTGACCGTTTGAGTTTTGATTGACAAATATTCTGGACCATTACAGTGTGTTGAATATCTGATCTCTAGCAAGTGTTGAGTGGTATAATGGAATAATCTCATAGCAGTTTTTTTTTTAATAAAAAAAATATGTATATCTTCTCAAAACCACATTGAAGACCTAGCGATTTTGGGGACAACAGCATCAAAAATTATTTTTTAATCAGTCATGTTAAAGTCTCTGAATCCATAGTCTGTGTTACTTCTACATTGTCCTGGGCTAAGGTGTTTTGGACGTTAAACCGTCGTAGAAAATGTATAACACACACACACACACACACACCACACGCACACACGCACGCACGCACGCATGCACACACACACACACACACACACACACACACACACACACACACACACACACACACACACATCCTCCCTCCACTCATCTATCCTTTCATTCACCATTTTGGGTTTGTTTTTGTTTTTTTGTTTTGGGTTTTTTGGCCACACCTGTCAACCATCTTTTTAACACTGTAAGATGCAGGGATGATACAGAAAACACAGACAGGCAAAATCATCTTTGATACCGGCAACTCCCAACCTCATACCTTCCCAAATCGGTATCAAACAGACAAACAAACATACAAAGAACCAAGCTTCACGCACCTCTGAGGTTTTTATCATTATCATCGGCGGTTTTACAGTGTGGCACTTTGTGCAATACTGAGAACAGCTTCACACTACGAAAGGCAGGCTCCGAATGCCAGATTTAGCCTTGTGGAGGAGCACCAAGTTCACACAATAGGATGCGAGTTCAAATCTCATTTGTGCCTGGCTTAAAACCTCACTTTTTTCCCTGCCCATCATTATTCCGGTGGTGACATTGTGGTGTTATAGGTGACATTGTGGTGTTATAATTATAGGCCCCCTTCTCTTCGTCCCCCTTTCTCCCCCCCCCCCCCCCCCCCCCCTCCTCCAGCCTTCCCCTGCTGTGCTCCTCTGTTAAACCCAAAATGGTTAGCTGCGTCTTCCATGGTCACCTAAGGTGTTTTGGACGTTAAACCTGCATGTGAAGAAGAGGTGTTCAGTCACAGTGCTGAAACATCATCTGGTTACAGTTAAATCGTGCTGTCAACAGAACAAATACATGCGACAATAATCGCAGCTGTGAAGTCCTTGTTGCGTTATGCTCAAGTACACGCACGAGTGACGTTTTCTTTCATAGTTCCCATGCTGATTATCGCCCGTGACGTCTTTTGGCGATGCGTTTAAAAAAAAAAAAAAAAGAATTCCGCGCAAAATGTGAGGCACAGAGAGATCATTCGTGTGAAATGCCCAATTCACAGAGTTTCCAGAAAACGCTTTGTAAGTGGCGGCCCTTTGACAGAAATGCGACAAAATCTGTCCATGGCCATTGCGTCCTTTCAGAAAGCTACCGTGTAGGTTAGAGAAAGAAAACTTTCTCCAGTCGTAGAAAAAGTCTATTTCCTGAAATGCTACTGTGTAATAATGTTTAATGTTTTTGTTTTCGATCATTCAACTGCTCGTAATCATGGCCACGAATCGTTGCTTTATTTTTTTTTTTAAGGAAATGTGCGTTATTTTTTTTTTTTTTTAACCAGTGAAATGCTAATGTCGATGACCATGCGTGATTTTGTCATTTTCTTCAGCTCTGAAAACAAGTATGAAAAAGAAAAGAAAAAAAATTCATGCGAGGGAATGCATGACAAACACGCATAGTAAAAGCAATGCTGGCACGCACTGGCATAGATGCAAATTAAAATCGAGAATCTTCGCACACACACACACATACACTCACACACACGCATGCACGCGTTCAAACGCATACACTCTCGCCCCACTCCTCTCTCTCTCATCACACACACACACACACACAACACGCGCACACACACACACATACGCACGCACGAACGTACACACAGACATGAATGGAAATAAATCTAAAAGTATATGGCCGCTCAAAAAAAAATTTAAATGAAAGAAAAAACAAGAAGCTACTCAACGCCCATAACTATGCGCTAACGTGTGTACATGTCACTTACCAATGTTTATGAATGTGCATTGTCACAAAGATACTGTGCATCAGTTTGCATTGACCATGAATGATCAGTTCCGTTTTTGTCAGTGTGACGCACTAATCATCCGCACACGTTAATGTCTATTATGAGCATGCCAATGATGCCACTCACTATTTATCATTATGAAGAAATGTCCTCTATACGTGGATGCCCATCATTGTTATATTGTTGCAATTTGCGACAAAACTTGCGGTGCATTAAATGCACATTACCCACATGTTACGGCAGTTTACTTCTCTCTTTCTCCGAGTGTGTTTGGCTGCCAATAATCAGTATGTTTAGTATTTCCAAACTTTGTTTCAGTAAGTATGTATGCCCGTTATCAATTTAGTCTTTTGGGCGAAGCGATAAACAGGTTGGGTTTATGAATTAGCGTACGTAACAGAACTTACAGCAGTTGTTCCTGACAAAATTCTGTAGGGAAATCCACGGTTAATATGTAAACAAGCTCACACAGGCAGAATATAGACACATCAACTAGACGCTTTTGTGTCTGTGTATTTGTCCCTCCTGTTTATATGATTGTGTGTGTGTGTGTTTCAATTGTTTGTTCTTCGGACTGCTCTGAACGTCTGTCGGGAGTAACAAGAGTAGGTTGGTTGGTTGGCTGGCTTGGTGCCTTCTTCGGCTGGTTTATTTTTTATGTTATTTTCTCTGTCCCATCTTCTGTGCCACCTCGGTGGCATTGCACCCACGCCACCGCTCATTTCGACCCCACGTCCACAGCCACAGCCAGCCCCGACCCGCCCCAGCCCCAGCCATCCACAGGGAGCAGTCAATGTCAAGAGGCAACCCACCGGAGGAGACACTGCACTGCTGCCGAGTCACTTCGATTAGTGTTCAGCGGCCCCTGTTCTGATCCAACATTCGCAGGACACCACCTACTTAGCCCTCTACGAACGACAATGCTTGCTTATTCGCGGAGCCGGCATGAGTGAGCTTTCCCTCCGGAGAGCGCCACCACGTCCGTCCAACGAATTTGCCGATACGCTGACCCCGTTGGAATCAAACCAAGGCCATAGACGTGGTAAGGACATCGAAACTGAGGTCAGCATGAGAGTAGGGCATGAAGGGTCACAGAATTTTTTTATTTTTATTTTAGAACTGATCGATGAGAATGAGGATGATGAAGATGATGCTACGGATTTCCATTCCGATCTGAGACTGCATACATGGCTGTACTCTACGCTTACTTTCTTAAGATATCCCGGTGTCGGCAAGCTCCGAGAGATACAGACACCTGCAGTGTTGGTCAGGAAATTTGAGCAACACTCTCCGAGTCGCACCCATTTAATGGATGAAACTCGACTGTGTGGTCCCAGTTGAGCCCGTAGCAGACTCAACTCTGGGTAGCAGCCGGTCGGGACAGAAAAATCCCACATGACTGTGATGGGAATCGAACCCAGCCGGCAGTCCACGATGCTAACCACGGCTGCTCGTTGACTGGATGGTTAGTTGTATGCTAGTTTACTTTGTTGTCCAATAGTTACTTCGCTGCTTCTTTGGCTGGTCGAGATGTTTTCATTTATTCCGTTTCTGCATTACATATTTCTTACACGGCTTCGTTATATCAATAATTCATTATTCATTCCTTACAGCCTTCGTACTCAATTACTTACTTTATTCCTTCGTTCCTCCCTTCCTTCACTCATATAAGGTTATAAGTTCTTGTCTGTCTCTTTGATCGATTGGCTGTTCGTTTCATCGTCGATGTGCTGCTTGCCGTTAAACTTACCGACAGAAAGATGGAGAGGTTGAGAGCTGTGTGGCGAGGCCTTGTCGGAATCACCGACTCTCAATACCCCCCCCCCCCACCCCCTTCTCTCTCTCTCGTGTACGTGCGTGCGTGCGGGCGCGTGCGTGTGTTTATGCATACATGTTTACCCGAGTGGCTCCCTTTATTGGTTTGTCGATTTATTCAAATAGTTAATCAAGCTAGGTTCATGACATCAGGTTCTTTAGACATTGGAATATAGATGTCAGATCAAGAGTTATAAAAATATGCTTCAAAGTGAGAGAGAAAGCGCATTCTTTGTGTTCTTGTAAAAACAGAATTTTTGATTCAATAAAGTCATTGAACGCTTCCAGTTTACCTTTTTTTCTGTATGGGAGTGCATGTTACGTACAGTGTATTTGTTTTTCACAATCTGTGTTGCACACATTAAAAAAAACAACAACTTTTATTCACGTTATGAATCATGTTATTGGACGTGTTGAAAAGGGGGAAAATGTACAAACTGATCAAGTGTTACCACAATCGATGTATAATGCTATCTTACAATTGGACATCGTTTGATGTTGCCTCTCTCTCTGCCTCAGCGTGTCTCTGTCTGCGCCTCTCAGCTTCTGTCTCTCTGCTCCACTCTCTCAGCCTGTCTGTCTGTTTCTCTCCCTCCGTCTCTCTCTCTCTGCCTCAGTATGTCCCTGTCTGTCTGTCGGTACCTCTCATCTGTCCGTCTGTGGCATTCTGTTTCAGCTTCTCTCTCTCTCTCTCTCTCTCTCTCTCTCTCTCTCTGTGCGGGTGCGTTGACATTGTATATGTGTACATATAGAAAGTCAATATATATATATATATATATATATATATATATATATATATATTTCCCACATTTTCGGCTTTATTTGCCTTCGTCAGGGGGTACAGACTGTGACAGTAAAAAGCTCGCATTCTCCACCCTCAGACCCTGAACACGAATCACGAATGTATGCAGTTGGATAAAGGCACATTAATTAAAATGTTTTAACTTTAAAATAAAACATTGAGTGTAAAACATGGCATCAATAGGAAACATAAAATTAGGATGGGAGTGAAGGGTGGGGGGCCAAAGGGTGCGGATTGACAATAGGTTGACCATGATTTTGATTGCCACCAGACCACGACCTTGACATATACAACGTGAGACAGAGAGAGAGAGAGAGAGAGAGAGAGAGAGAGAGAGAGAGAGAGAGAGAGAGAGAGAGAGAACGCGGTGGTGGTGGTGGTGGTGGGGGGGGGGGTATCCCACGTTCGGAGAAGCAGCAAAAGAAAAACTTCCACAAGGTGCCCGTTACATGGGGGATGAAGTAAAGGAGACCACGCACGAAAACCATCATTCTGAGCTCACGTCAATGCGCCCATGCTCACAAACGCCCAAGCGCCTGCGTAGAACGCACACACACACACACACACACACACACACACACACACACACACAGAGGACGGGACAATAATATGAATATTGCAGTTAAGGGGGGGGGGGGAGAGTGGAAAGGGGGAAGTGGGGAGGGGCGAGAGGGGGCTTGAAGGATGGATGCGAGACAGACATAGAGGCCGAGAGAGAGAGAGACCGAGAGCGAGACAGAGAGGGAGGGAGGAGAGACAGGGACAGATAGACATCTATACAGACAGGCAGGCAGACAGAAACAGAGATATAGGGATAGGCAGAAAGAAACAGACAGGGTGGTAGGGAAGTTTCTAGGATATATAATTTAGACCTTGGGGGAGTTTAGAGGGGAAGGAGAGAAAGAGAGCAGAAATGCTGAGGAGAGTTGGGGGCGGGGGGAGGGAGAGTGCTGGGGGGGGGGGGGGGCGGGGGATAGTGGATGGGTGCGTTGGAGAGGGTGGGGAGAGGTTTAAAGGACAGGTGAGGGGAGGGAAGTAAATGGAGGAGCGAGAAGGGTATGGGGAAGGGGTGGGGGGAGCGGGGATCGATTGCGACGTTGGAGAGATAGAGGGCAGAAACGTCGAGGAGGAGAAAGGATGGGGAGAAAACGTGCTGAGACTACATATTCCCTACATGATTTCCAACTTCATGTATATCATATACAAACTCAAATTCCCACCATCTCGTCAAACATTACTATAATGCATATAAATACACACCAATTACACAAGTATAGTACACACTTATGCATGTGCTCACACATAATGACGCACGCACTCACAAACATACCTAGATACACACACAAGCACGTGCGCGCTCGCCCACATGCGCACACACACATCTGCCTGACAGCATAAAATATAATGGTTGATAGGGAAATATCCAAAAGGATAAATAATTTTGAGTTTGCTCATCCAGAATTTTCCCCTTCAAATCCCAATATCATACTCATTTTCAAATCAATACTTGGGCTCTCAAATGGAAAATAACATTTAACCAGTCTAAAACTAAATTATTGACAATTTCTAACCATGCGGTGCCACAAATTGAACCTCTGAGGTTTAATAACGTGACATTACATGATACTGAATTCCACAAACACCTAGGAGTTATCATTCAAAATAATTGTAAATGGGATCGCCACATCAAATCCATGTTGTCAAAATGTCGTGTTCTTGTTGCCTGCCTCCGCTCATTTAAATACCGTCTTAGTCGGAAATCACTCGAAATAATGTATAAGTCATTTATTTTGCCCCATTTCGATTTTTCGGATGTCGTGTGGGATAATTGTACAAACAAGCAAGCTGAAGATTTAGAAAATGTGCATCTGGATGCGATTAGAACTATAGTCGGCTCAGTCCGAGGGACTAGCCACCAAAAATTATACAAGGAATCCGGTTTTACATCATTAAAAGATTGACGACGTCGTCATAAAATCATTCTGTACTACAAAATTGTCAACGGTATTGTTCCGATTTATCTGTCTAATCGACTTCCCCATCTTATATCCTCTGTAAACCCTTATCACCTCAGGCGCCCCCTGGAGAGGCAGATGCCAAAGTGTAGACTAGATATGTACAAATCTTCCTTCTTTCCTTCATCTACTGCTCTTTGGAATGACCTCCCTGACAATATTAAAGTATCTAATTCTCTTAGTTTTCTCAAGCGTTTCCTCAGCAGTACCGATAGTATCGTGCCTAGATGTTACTACTTATCTGATAGGACGTCAGAAATAATTTTGTGTAAGTTGAGATTGGAAATGAGTGACTTAAACCACGATCTTTTCAAACGACATCTTAGAAACAACCCTTCATGTGACTGTGGCACGGCAGTTGAAGATGCAGCCCACTTCTTGATTAATTGTCCACTCCATCAACAGGCCCGTGCTCTGACAATAGAAACTCTACACGACACAGCAAAACGCGATATCTCAACATTACTGACTGGTAACCTTGACTTGGATGTGGACGCAAATACAGAGATACTTACTATGGTTGGAAATTTTATTAAGCTATCTAATAGGTTTGCACTTAACTAAACTTATTCGGCTTACCACATTTACCTTCCCGGTCTTCTACCTGGTATTGAACACTTTTGATTGAAATGGCATGGCGTGGTTCGGGCGCGGAGTGGGTTATTTTATTATTGTGTTGTAGTTTGAGTGTATTCTTGTGTGTTAAACGACTTTTCGTTTGTTCGCTTGTCTTTGTTGTTGTTTTGTTTTTGTTTGTGTCTGTTGATTTTCCTCCTTTCCAATTCCATTTTGATAATTTCCTGACGCAGCCACTCCAATGTACATTTTCTTTGAAAGAGTACGGTTTATAAGCCTATGCTTGTTGTGCTCCATGATTTGATGAATATTGCTGCAAAACTGTTTTCGAACAAATAAAATCTGTTTAAACCAATATCATACTCATTTGAAAATACCTTTTCTATGGGTATGCATTGCATATCCTGAAGTGTGTGTCTGGCAGTGTTGAAATGGTGAGCGCCTGTGTTCTTTAATATTTGATCTATGTAAATAAAATATAGTTTTGAGGGCGTATTTGGTTTCCCCAACATACTGCGCATTCTTACAAGAGCAACAGAACAACAAATAAATTACACTGGCAGTGTGGCAAGACATATAATGTCCGATTTGGAAAGTCTCTCTTGTAATACTCTTAAAGCTAGAAGTACTGATTAAACGTTCTCTGCACAATATAATTCAATTATAAACAAAGCTTGCTCTTATGTCTTCGACTGAAGAAATAGGGGAAGATAAGCATTCATATCTGCAGTGGTAGATAATTCTGCCTAACTCACAGAATGTGCTTGAGTGGGTTAATGGGGAATAATAAATGTTTCTCAAAATGAGCCTTCAGCAAGCTTATAGTCTCCAAGGGGGAGACAATCTCCAATGGTGAGGTAACTCACTAACATATAACTCCTGGTCAGATACCGTATTTTGAAACCTGATTGTTTCTCCTCAGTGACCGCGGAAAGTGCTAACTTGACTCCTCTGCCTTTTCGGTTTTAAGAAGAATGCTATCCCAGACAAAGGCTGGTGTGCAATACCGTAATATGTTTGTTGAGTTTTCAAAAAAACAATCAAAGGTGCCACCTAAGAAGCAAAAGAAAATCATGAAAGAGCAAAACAAGCTACATTTTCTTGTGAAAAGTAGAGAAAATATAACAATATGTAAAAAATATAAAAAGATAACCTCTTAAGACAAGTGCTGAGGGCCAGTTCTTGGAATGATTCCGCAAGGGACTAAATTACAATAAACTAATAAATTCCAGGGATAGGTACCAAACACTATTCCAGCAACTTACAAAACAACTTGGTGTTGCAATGACTGCAAAATAAATATTCAATTATAAACAAAGCTTGCTCTTATGTCTTAGACTGAAGAAATAGGGGGAGATAAGCATTCATATCTGCAATGGTAGATAATTCTACATACATACATATATATATATATGTGTGTGTGTGTGTGTGTGTGTGTGTGTGTGTGTGTGTGCGCGCGCGCGCGTGCGTGTGGCAAACATTACTTGTTTCCTTTAAAACATTACTTATGCTTCCTTTGAAGGTATCTTTTTTTATACGTTAATCCTTTGCAGATACAAGGGGGCATTTCAAGACAAATAGCTCCCTCACTTAAATATCCTGTGCTAGCGTTCTTCTCTTCCTTGTACTCTTTAAGAGGGGAGAAAGAGAGAGAGAGAGAGAGAGAGAGAGAGAGAGAGAGAGAGAGAGGGGTGGCAGTAGGGAAAGGGAGGACAGGGATGATTAAAGAGGAGGAATGATGGGGGTAGGGGAGGAGAGGCCCAGAGGGAAGGGTAGACACGCGGTAAAGGGGAAGGGGGGACGCGGAAGGGGGAGCAGAGGGTGCAGGGGGAAGAGGTGGTGGTGGTGAGGTGGAAGGTAGGATGAGAGATGGGGCAGGGACCCAAGGGAGATGGGTGGGGTGGGGGAGAATGACGGGGTTAGTGGAGACGAGAATGCCAGATGGAGGGGGGGGGGGGGGAGCTATAGGGGAAAGAACAGGGCAGGGGAGGGGGGGGGGGGGTCGGGCATTTGATTCCAACTTTGGCAAGCTCTTAGTCATACCGGACGCATCAAAATTGAATCACTTCGTGGTATACACACGGTGGAAAGGGTAGAGGTGAGGTGGCCGTGGGGGGGGAGACAAGAACAAAAGAAGGGGGGTGGAGAAGGGGAGAGGGGCTGGGCAGGAAAGACAGGGGAGGGAGAGCAGAGCGGGAGAAAGGAGAGGGAGAACTTGAGGAAAGGGAGGGGGGGGGGGGGGTCGGCTAGGGCAGGGGAGGCCGTAGTCAAGATGGGGACGGCCGTGGAGGGCGGAAGGGGGAATGGTGAGGATGGGGAGGCAGCTACCACTATGTAACAATGAAACGGTTTTGTTGTTCTTTTAGATAAGTTTACGTGCACTAGTATGTCAGATACTTTGCTCATCATAATCAAAATATTGAAAAAAAATATGCTGTTTAGGAAGAAACGTGTGTCTGCGTCTGTCTGCGCGCGCGCGTGTGCGCGCGATGCCGTTTCAACTCTGCGATCCATTTTAATTCTTCACTCCTCTCTTTCGTGCTCTATTACTTTCCCCTCAATTCTCTCTTCTCCGTTTCCTTCAACCGTGGGATCAAGAGTGGGTTGGGTATGAAAGCGAGGGGAGGGAGGGTACATATTCTATAACATGGAGACGAAATCCTATAGTCTTTCGAGAACATGTTTATTCTGCCTCCATCTGCGTGAGAAATCGTATGGATGAGCGGGTCAGAAACAGCTAATATTGCGAGGAAAACGTTAAAGGGAAAATGATCGCTGAATCATTGCGGAATGGGGTCTGTAGAAAAGGGGAAAACCTTTGTGACCCGTAGGGATAACACTGATCATGAATGCTTTCCTTAGGAAAATACGCAGCATGCTTGTGAGACTTGGAAAACACATCATCCTAATGAAAACACTCGTGATCCTCAGGGATAACGGCTTAGCCCCGTTGTTCTGACGGGCAATACCCGTTTCCCTGGGAAAACAGTTATCATCGCCTTCTGAAGCTGGTATGGCTCCCATAACCGATCCAGTACATTTTGGTTTGTTCCAAAAAGTTGCGCAAAGGCGTATCAATTATTGATCCTTGCAGAAATTTGCCTGCAGAACTATCCAACAATTTGTACATAGAGTAATACAGAAATTGGCATATATATGTATTTGTATATGGAGAGGAGGAAAGAGAGAGAGAGAGAGAGAGAGAGAGAGAGAGAGAGAGAGAGAGAGAGAGGAGAGAGAGAGAGAAGAGATGCACACCAGCACTTACATGCAAGCACACGTACACACTCCAACTCGTCCATCTTTCCATTAATGAACATTAAAACATAGTTATCCATCTACCATCCATGACTGCATTGTTTGCCATGCCGTACCGATGATAGACAGCAACACAATAGACGGACAGAATCATAATCTCGCATTAAATACACAAGGTTTCATTTTTGCATCCATTTTGCTTACACCCTAGCAGAACTCAGGGGGTTATATCAGGGCTGTCACCAAGTCCAGATTGATTCCATAACGACCGAAAAAAAACAAGATGCAAAGCATATAAACGTACTCCCAGTTTATCCTGAATACGCGCGAGATATTCCATGAAGAGGAAAAACCGTCTTGGGCTGGTGTAACCGTTAGCAATGGCCATTCTGGTAAACATCGGCCATCATCTGTGACCTATAATGAACACACATTTTCAGAAAGATCGGCCAAGTACTTTCTGAGATTTTCCATAAAGAAGAAAACCATTATGGGCCGTTAGTAACGGCTATAACGGTAAACTAAAACATCGGGCATCATCCGTCGCCCATAATGAACATACCTACAAATTTTCAGAAAGATCAGCCAAGTACTTTCTGAGATATTCCATAAAGAAGAAAAACCGTTAGGGGCCGTTATAGTTGTTAGTAACGGCTATAACGGTAAAGTAAAACGTCGGGTATCATCCGTGACCCATAATGAACATACTTACAAATTTTCAGAAAGATCGGCCGAGTACTTTCTGAGATATTCCCTAAAAAAGAAAAACCGTTATGGGCAGTTATAGCCGTTAGCAACGGCTATAGCGGTAAACTGAAACATCGGGAATTATTCGTGACCCATAATGAACATACCTGCTATTTTCACAAAGATCGGCCAAGTACTTTCTGAGCTATTTCATGAAGAAAAACCGTTGCAGGCCGTTAGAAACGGCTATAATGGTAAACTAAAACATCGGGCATTATTCGTGACCCATAATGAACATACCTACAAATTTTCAGAAAGATGAGCCAAGTACTTTCTAATAAATTCCATAAAGAAAAACCGTTACAGCCGTTAGTAACGGCTATAACGGTAAACTTAAACATCGGGCATCCTCCGTGATTCATAATGAACATACCTGCTAATTTTCACAAAGATCGACCAAGTAATTTCTAAGATATTCCATAAAGAAGAAAAACCGTTTCAGCCGTTAGTAACGGATATAAGGGTAAACTAAAACATCGGGCATCATCTGTGACCCATAATGAACATACTACAAATTTTCACAAAGATCGGCCCAGTAGTTTTGTCTGGAGCCAGTGGAACACATTTTGACCACGGACGGACAGACACACACTGCATTTCTTCGTTCCCATTCTAAAGTACTCCCTGTTCTATAAGAACTGGGAGTACAAAAACGAAAAGAAAACGTGTCCACTAAAATGTCTTCCACACATGCTGAAACAGACGGATTAATACAGGATCTATTCAACACACACACACACACACGCACGCACGCACGCAGACACACGCGCACACACCCGCACGCGCGCGCGCACACGCACGCAAAATACTGATAACAGCAAGAACGTTCGATTTGGCTTTTCGAAGCCCTTCACTGTTCTCTGGGCAAGGCTTCCCGTCTTCTGTCCCTTGCGGTTGTGAATGCATCCTCCAGTCCCTGCAGTGGGTTGGTCCAGCAGAAGTCAGAATTCTTCCTACATCCCATGAGAACAATCCGTTCTCTGGAAGCCTGTAGTAACGCTGTGAACCCGGGAGACGATCTTGGTAGCATCTCGTCCCTGTAGTTGTATGTCCTGGGTGAGGATGGAGGCGGTTTGTGGAAGATGTAGTGCGAAAGCTCGTGGTTGATTAGTAGCGATTCTCGCAGACAGCACATCCTATTATGATCTGCCACAGACGAAGCCAAAGATTACATTCTGACCAAGAAGGCGCCGCTAAATCCTGACAATACAGTAATGCATGATTAGTAGAAACTAAAAATGATATCCATGCACGCTGAGAATAAAGAAGACAGGTCTATGAAAAAAAGAAGATACTAAACCTTGGAAAGAGAAGACGTAAATGCAGCCAAAGCCTTACAAAAGACATCTACCTTATGAAACAACGACTAACATTCTGAAAGAAGATTACACTGAACAATATGAAACGATAACATTTAGCTCTATAAAAGAAACTGACACAAACCCTTTTGATGAAAAAGGTTTATAAGCCCTATGGTAAGTTAAGGTAATGTTGCCAACAGCCCGCAAAGAGCCATGTCAGGGATGTCACCGCGTTAAAGTTAACTCTCAAGTCATGACAATAAAATCAGTCACACAACCCTTTAAAATACACCACCTAAAACCGCACCGGAAATTTTGTCAAGAGTATTTCTTCTGTAAAATCTTAGATCAAATGAAAAATGTTAATCTCTTTCAGAAATTCAAAGATCACATCAGTTGGGAAATCTCTGAACAACGTTTTAATGGAGTCTGTTGTAAAATGTTTATGTCTACATCATGCAAGTTCCAAAACTTTAGAAGAATATGTTTGATTGTGAGTGGTACATGACATGGAATGCACCACGGAGCTTCTTCACTTTTTAAAGTATAAGAATGGGTGTAAAAGAAGTGGCCTGTATGCGAACAGCACAAGACTTTCTTCTTTACGGCGCCTCAGGGAACATGGTAAAACTCACTTTTGGACGAATTTTAAATAGTTTCTCATCCGTCTGCAAGTTCCATTCCTCTTGCCAAAGATCTTTGACGTAAGCCTGGGATTTGGGTTTCATATCAGTGCGAGTGATAGACAATCTGCTTATCTTTCCTTGTGGCACTCTTGGCAAGTTGATCAACCACTCGCTGCCTCAAATGCCCGCATGACTGGGAACCCAAGCAAAAACTATGTTATACCCATCCGATTTAATAGAGGTATGCAGTTCGAACAATTTCATCAGTTGAGGGTGCTTGAGGTTACGGCTGGCAATGGCCTCCAAAGCAGGGAGAGAGAGAGTCCGACCAAATGAGGATATCTACGTTTTCATTTAGAGACTATATCAAGAGCCAGGACCAAGGCTGTCAACTCAGCAGTGTAGATGGAGCTACCAGTGGGAATGTGACTAGATCATCTCTGAGAAAGATCTGTTGCACAATACATAGCTGAGGCAATCCCCTCCTCAGATTTGGAACCTTCTTTGAAAATTCTTCCGAAGGATGGAAAATGCGAAACACAGTTCGGCGAAATAGGACTCGTACGCCACGGAGCTAGTGATATATTTACGGTACGAGGTTAAGGTTAAATCAAACCGGATCTCGGGAGTGAAAGTCCATGGTGGGTCATCAGGAAAACTGGATAAATCACACATGGCTCAAAGGTCTATATCTGCATTGTTCAAATGAGGAAGCATACGAATTTCCGAGGGTTAATGGAACTGGGATGGTCGTCGAATTTCTTTTGGAACTTTGGGTGAAAAACACCGTCATATACAGGGTTTGAGGGTTCAGAAAAGAGATTCAAAGTGTAGTTTAAGGCAAGTTTCAGCCAACAGTTCGAGGATTGTTCTCCTGCCTCAGCGTACATGCTACAAACAGGGGTGGTGCGGAATGCTACAAACAGGGGTGGTGCGGAATGCTACAAACAGGGGTGGTGCTGAATGCTACAATCAGGGGTGGTGCGGAATGCTACAAACAGGGGTGGTGCGGAATGCTACAAACAGGGGTGGTGCGGAATCTACAAACGGGGCGAATGTACAAAGGGTGGTGCGATGCTCAACAGGGGTGGTGCGGAATGCTACAAACAGGGGTGGTGCGGAATGCTACGAACAGGGGTGGTGCAGAATGCTATAAACAGGGGTGGTGCTGAATGCTATAAACAGGGGTGGTGCTGAATGCTATGAACAGGGGTGGTGCAGAATGCTGTAAACAGGGGTGGTGCGGAATGCTATACACAGGGGTGGTGCGGAATGCTATGAACAGGGGTGGTGCTGAATGCTATAAACAGGGGTGGTGCTGAATGCTATAAACAGGGGTGGTGCAGAATGCTATAAACAGGGGTGGTGCTGAATGCTATAAACAGGGGTGGTGCGGAATGCTATTAACAGGGGTGGTGCTGAATGCTGTAAACAGGGGTGGTGCAGAATGCTGTAAACAGGGGTGGTGCGGAATGCTATAAACAGGGGTGGTGCAGAATGCTGTAAACAGGGGTGGTGCGGAATGCTATAAACAGGGGTGGTGCGGAATGCTATAAACAGGGGTGGTGCAGAATGCTATAAACAGGGGTGGTGCAGAATGCTATAAACAGGGGTGGTGCGGAATGCTGTAAACAGGGGTGGTGCAGAATGCTGTAAACAGGGGTGGTGCGGAATGCTATAAACAGGGGTGGTGCGGAATGCTACGAACAGGGGTGGTGCGGAATGCTATACACAGGGGTGGTGCAGAATGCTGTAAACAGGGGTGGTGCGGAATGCTATAAACAGGGGTGGTGCGGAATGCTGTAAACAGGGGTGGTGCAGAATGCTGTAAACAGGGGTGGTGCGGAATGCTATAAACAGGGGTGGTGCGGAATGCTATACACAGGGGTGGTGCAGAATGCTGTAAACAGGGGTGTGCAGAATGCTGTAAACAGGGGTGGTGCAGAATGCTATAAACAGGGGGTGCAGAATGCTGTAAACAGGGGTGGTGCAGAATGCTGTAAACAGGGGTGGTGCGGAATGCTATAAACAGGGTGGTGCAGAATGCTGTAAACAGGGGTGGTGCAGAATGCTGTAAACAGGGGTGGTGCTGAATGCTATAAACAGGGGTGGTGCGGAATGCTATAAACAGGGGTGGTGCAGAATGCTGTAAACAGGGGTGGTGCAGAATGCTGTAAACAGGGGTGGTGCTGAATGCTATAAACAGGGGTGGTGCAGAATGCTATAAACAGGGGTGGTGCGGAATGCTATGAACAGGGGTGGTGCTGAATGCTATAAACAGGGGTGGTGCAGAATGCTGTAAACAGGGGTGGTGCGGAATGCTATGAACAGGGGTGGTGCTGAATGCTATAAACAGGGGTGGTGCGGAATGCTATAAACAGGGGTGGTGCGGAATGCTATAAACAGGGGTGGTGCGGAATGCTATAAACAGGGGTGGTGCGGAATGCTATAAACAGGGGTTGGTGCGGAATGCTATAAACAGGGGTTGGTGCGGAATGCTACAAACAGGGGTGGTGCGGAATGCAATCAGAGTCGAAGCCCTTGACGGTGGATGGGACCTGGACTTTTCAGGTAGGATGGTCTTGGCCGAGCGTGAGACTACACATCCATTGTCCAGTTTGGAGCGGATCAGAGCCCTGTCAAAAGGGAGAAGAGTTATCAGCGACCCAATCCGTGTGTGCTAGAACTCTCCGAGTGTTCAGTGCTTTCAAACAAGCAGTTTTTAAGTGTTGGATGTGACATTTAAAGTTCAGTTTCGGATAAAAGGTGATACCCAGAAATTTGGCTTCTTTCATAGCTGGAATGGTGGATTTATTCAGACGAATTTATGGATCGGCAAAGAACTGACGAAAACTGTGAAAATGGATACACTGTGTTTTGGTGCTTGAAAAGGTACACCCGTTTTCCTTGGCCCACTGTCGGATCTTGTCCACACAAACTCAGAGTCGACGCTGAACGCCGACATATGAGGCTCCAACTGCACAGAGTGCGAAGTCATCAACAAACGGAGAGGACTCGGAACCCCGGTTTACTTAATTGACAATGTCGTTAATTTTGATACTGAACAGAGCCGGTAGGAAAATGCTCCCTTGAGGTACACACAACTCCTGTCCATAGATGTCGGACAGCGTGGTGCCAATTCGGACTTGGAACTGCCGATAGCCAAAACGGTTTGAAGGAATAAAAACAGATGACCATGAAAACCAAGTTTATGAAGGTCTATAAGAATTTCAGATTTCCAACGGTATCACACGCTTTTTCTAGATCAAGAAAGATAGCAACCACAATGTTGTCATGATGTTTATTCATGAACGCGTTGTAGATGGTTTCCAGACGGACCAGAAGGCCATCAGTTTCAAGCTTATACATTAGACGGGAGTGTTGTGTTCTTTCTCTTCCTTTGCGAACTGTAACCCGACGCACGTTAATTACACCTTGGGCTGCAAGTTCAATTTCTATCTGTCTCCGAGACGCCTCCAGGATCCAGGCATCTAATGACTCCCCAACTATTTATGGGGAGTCACCCGGTTCCCTCTAATAGTTTTATGGCACTTAGCAGCTGTTTCGACAAGCCCTTTGAGATAAGGCACTAAACCCTATCAAAACAAGGCAATAAACTGATAAAAGAAGTCCATAACTGTAGGAAATGAGAACACCAAGACCTTTGAAAGAAAGATGCTATATCTATGGAGTGAAAACACTACAACTTTTGAAAAGGGGAAATTTAACCACCTAGAACTACACTAGCCACTTAAAAACGACACAAAAGCCTATGAAAGAACACCAAAGGAGAGGACACCAAAAATGCTATCACAGGAGGTCAAGAATACTTGCACTATTTAAAAGTTGACCACCAGCTCCTGCAAAAATAGGAAAGTAAAACTGTCTCGATTTGTTTGTCTTTGTTTTTGGCGGACTCACTTAAGAATCTGAAACTCGCTAAGAATTATTTTCAAAATGAAAACCCTACGAGAGGATTCACATGCTGAATGATTACCATGTCAGGTTTTCTGTGGAGAAAGGACACTCAGGTCAGGAGTACCAGGTGCGCACTAGGCAATATTTCAGGAAGAGGATTAAAGACTTTCTCAAGAGCTCTGCAGCCCGAACCAAAATGATTTGAAGGCATGCGTCCATGCTCCAGATCCCTTGATTCACGAGACCTGCTCCAGAGCTCGAGTCAGCCTTTCATGCCTTTCCAAAAATACTCCCTCTGGTACTCCCCGTTTTGTATCCTTGTTCCCCAGAACACCGACATAGGAAGTTGTCTTATCTTCTTGACCATATGAAAACTAGACACCGAATCCTAGAACAGAAGACTCAGAAGCCACATAAATGTGTTAATGAAGGAGACACTGAAGCAAGGAAAGAATACTCTAAAACCTGTGAAGGAAGAAAACACTATAGCTAGGTAAAGATGACATCAAACCCTTTGTTTGCAGAAGGCACCCTACCTGGAAAAAGGCGAACCTGTGAACGAAGAGACCCCGAATTCTTAGGCGAAAAAACGAAACAAAAAATACCAAACCATCTGAAAGGTAGCGTAATCTTCCTTATAGCCCAGCCGACCACAAAGTGCCATATCAGGGCTGTCACTGCGTTGAAGTCATTCATACAGCCCTTTAAAATACACCACCTAAAAACACACCGGAAATGTTAAAAATATTTCTTCTGTAAAATCTTAGATCAAATGAAAAATGTTGATCTCTTTTTACATCAGGTGGGACATCTCTGAACAAGGTTTTCATGGAGTCTGCTGTAAAATGCTTATGTCTCACATTATGCAAGTCTTAACACTCTAAAAGAATATGTTTAACTGTGAATGGTACACAACATGGAATGCACCATGATTCTTTGCTCTTGAAAAGAAACGAATGAGTTACAAACGAATGGCCAGATTTGAAACCTTTGGTTTCAAAATCCGAGCAGGGGATAGGTATGTTGGACAGTTTCATCGTTGTGGCGTTCCTGGCCCAACGATCGCCACTTCATTTCCCTGAATGCCAACATGACCGGGAACCCAAGTTAGAACAATGTTGTGACCTTTCGCTTTCAAAGAGGTAAAGAGTTCAACAGAGTTTTCAAGTTCAGGATGATGGAGGTTACGGCCAGCTATGACCTCCAAAGCTGACAGCGAATCAGACAAAACCAGAATGTCCTTGTTTACAGATTGAGAAATTATCTTCAGCGCTAGAACCAAAGCCGTTGATTTCATTAGAGTAAACAGAACTATTTGACGGAATATGCTTTGATAATATTTGAGACGGAACACTTGAGCAACTGGCTGCAAAAGTCACTCCATCATCGGACTTTGAATCATCAGTAAACATTTTCTGAAAGGATGGGATTTTTGTACAGAGATCGGCAAACAACGCCTTGTATGCCTGACGACTGGTGAATTCTTTGCGAAAAGCAGCAACATCAAGGAGTGTTTCTGATGTGAAAAAGGTCCATGGAGGCTCATCTGGAAATTTGGAGAAGTCGGACACAGCTCATAGATCTAGACCTGCATTCTGCGCGTGGGGCTGCATACGAAGTCCAAACTGAGAACACAGTTGGGATTTTCTTCAAATGTTCTTTGAAAACGGGGATTAAAAACGGCAGTCACAAGCAAGGTTTTCCCATTCAGAGAACAATCTGAGATAGTGTTTTAAGGATGGCGTCAGCCTGCGGTTGGATGGCGAGGGTTCACCTGCCTCTGCATATAGGCTGTACACTGGGGTGGTGCGGAATGCTCTAAGACAGAGAGAAGCCCTTGACGATGAATAGGATCCAAGAGTTTCAGACAAGAGGGTTTCACAGAGCCGTATACAACACATCCATAATCCAGTTTAGAACGTACCAAGGCTCTGTAGATGTGCAGCAAAGTTTTCTTATCAGCGCCCCAGTCAGTGTGTGCTACGACCCGCTGAATGTTCAAAGCTTTCTGGCGAGAAATTTTTAAGTGTTTAATGTGACGAAGGAAGTCGAGCTTTTGATCGAAAATAACTCCCAGACATTTGGCCTCCTTTAAAGATGGAATGGGAGATTTCCCTATTTTGGATTTCAGGATCAGCAACGAACTGTAGAAAATCATGAAAATGAATGCACAGGATCTTAGTAGCAGAAAAGGTAAAGCCATTTTCTTCTGCCCCCAACTGTATTTTATTTACACAAAGCTGAGCCTGCGCTGAACACTGGGGTACAAGCTTCCAGTTGCATAGAAGGCAAAATCATCTACAAACGAGCAGTCGGAACCTTGTTGAATTGAATCAACAATGTTGATTTTTATGCAAACCATCTGAAAGAACACGTCCATGACGTCCAAAGAACCACTGACTAAACACTACGCAAGAATATTTTGACCCTGCACAACACATGAAGTGTCGGATAAAGAAAGGAAACCAGGCGCCGTGGCCAGGTGGTTAGCGTCGCGGACTCCCGGCTGGGAGGTCGGGGGTTTGATTCCCATCAGAGTGAGGTGTGATTTGTACGTCTCGACCGGCTCCTACCCAGATTTGAGTTTTCTACGAGCTCAGTTGGGAAGACTGGACCACACAGTCGCGTTTCATCCACTTAATGGATGCGCTCAAACATCCTGACCAACACTGCAGGCATCTATAGCTCAGGCCTCGTTGACGCCGGGATATATTATAGAAGAGATAAGATAAGATAATGTTGCTTATAGCCCAGCCGACCGCAAAGGGCCACATCAGGGCTGTCACCACGTTAAAATCAACCCACAAGTCACTTAAAAAAGAACAAAAAAACTTTCATACATCTCTTTAAATGACATCTTCTAAAACGCACCAGAAACCTCGTTAAAAATCTTTCTTCCGCAAAATCTTAAATCAGATGAAAAATGTTAATCTCTCTCAAAAACTCAAAGATCACATCAGGCGGGACATCTCTGAACAGGATTTTCATGGACTCGGCTGTAAAATGTTTGTGTCTCACATCGTGCAAGTCCCAACACTCTAAAAGAATATGTTTCATTGTGAGTGGCACATGACATGGAATGCACCACGGCGTTTCTTCACACTTTAAAAGGTATGAATGGGTAAAATACGAATGGCCGGTGTGCAGCCGGCACAGAACTGTTTCTTCTTTACGACCACCAGACGTAGATGGGAGGAACTCTAAGGTTTGGACGGATCTGAAAGAGTTTGGTATCCGTCTGTGTATTCCAATCCTCCTGCCAGAGGTCTCACATAATCGTTAATTTTGGGTTTCAGATCTGAGCAAGGGATATATATGTTGGACAATTTCTCTCTTGTGGCATTCTTGGCTAAACGATCAACCATTTCGTTACCTCCGATGCCAACATGACCAGGAACCCAAGCTAGAATAATGTTGTAACCATCCACTTTCAACTTGCTAAAAAGTTCAAAGAAACGTCAAAGTTCTGGATGCTGAAGGTTGCGGCCAGCTATGGCCTCCAAAGCTGACAGCGAATCCGACAGAACCAGAAAGTCCCTCTTCATAGATTGTGAAATTATTTTCAATGCCAGAACCAGAGCAGTAAGTTCAGCAGAATAGACAGAAGCATCTGGAGATATGTTTTAACAGTATCTGAGAAGGAGCACCAGGGCAATAGGCTGCACAGGCCACTCCATCCTCAGACTTGGAACCGTCAGTGAAAATTTTCTGACAGGATGGAAATTTTGAACAGAGGTCAGCATACAATGCCTTGTATGCCTGAGAGCTGGTAGACTCTTTACGAAAAGCTGCAAGATCAAAACGAATCTCTGGTGTGAAAAAGGTCCACGGAGGCTGATCCGGAAACTTGGAAAAATCAGACACAACTCCTAGGTCTAGACCTGCATTCCGCGCGTGAGGCTGCATACGAACACCAAACGGCGGAATACAGTTAGGGTTGTTTTCGAATTTGCTTTGAAACTGGGGGTCAAAGACACAGTCATAGTCAGAATTCTGTGGTTCTGAGAACAGTCTGATATAGTAATTTAGAGACATTTTCAGCCTGCGGTTGGACAGTGAGGGTTCACCTGCCTCTGCGTACAGGCTGTAAACAGGGGTGGTGCGGAATGCTCCAAGACAGAGACGAAGCCCTTGATGGTGGATAGGGTCCAAGAGTTTCAGATAAGAGGGTCTTGCAGAGCCGTACACAGCACAACCATAGTCCAGTTTGGAGCGGACCAGGGCTCTGTAGAGACACAGCAAAGTTTTCTTATCAGCGCCCCAGTCAGTGTGTGCTATGACCCGCAGAATATTGAGAGCTTTCTGGCAAGAAGTTTTGAGATTTTTAATGTGGCCGAGAAAGTTGAGTTTTTGGTCGAAAATAACTCCTAGGAATTTGGCTTCTTTTACAGCTGGAATGGTGGACTTATCCAGACAAATTTCAGGATCAGCAAAAAATTGACGAAAATTGTGAAAATGGATTGACTGAGTTTTGGTACCTGAGAAGGTAAACCCGTTTTCCTCGGCCCACTGTTGGATCTTGTTGACACAAAGTTGGAGTCGACGCTGTACGCTGTCGAAAGAAGCTCCAACTGCGTACAGCGCAAAATCGTCAACGAACAGAGAGGACTCAGAACCCTGGCTTACCGATTTGACAATGTCGTTAATTTTAATGCTGAAAAGGGCAGGAGAAAGGATGCTCCCCTGAGGTACACCGAACTCCTGCCCATGGATGTCAGAGAGTGTGGTGCCAACACGCACCTGGAACTGTCGATAAGCCAGAAAGTTTTGGATAAACAGAGGCAGGTGACCACGAAAACCAAGTTTGTGCAGGTCCATAAGGATTCCCGATTTCCATGTGGTGTCGTACGCTTTTTCGAGGTCGAAAAAGATAGCGACCACATGCTGTTTATTGACAAAGGCGTTGCGGATGGTGGTTTCCAGACGGATTAAATGGTCAACTGTCGAGTGGTACTTCCGGAACCCGCACTGTTGACTGGCCAAAAGGCCATCGGTTTCCAGCTTCCACATCAGACGGGAGTTGACTATCTTTTCCATCAACTTACAGAGGCAGCTAGTCAGAGCTATTGGACGATAGTTGGAAGGGTTGGTAAGGTCCTTTCCAGGCTTTGGAATTGGAATGATCAGGGCTTTCCGCCAGGAGGGCGGAAAGTACCCTGTGGTCCAGATATGGTTGTATACTTTAAGAAGAGTCTGGAGACAGCTTTCTGGAAAACGTTTCAAAACCTTATAATGAATATCATCCAGACCAGGGGCAGAATCAGTGCAGGTTTGTAAAGCTGTTTTCAGTTCATTGATTGAAAAAGGGAGATTGTAGGCTTCAGAGTTGTCTGATGTGAAATTGTATAAAGATTTCTGAGTTGTTTGTTTTTTAAAAAGGCTGCAGATTTATTTGAAGAGGAGGAGTTCTGTTGGATGGTGGAGGCCAACAGATTGGCAGCAGCTTGTTTGTCAGTGATCAGAGCATCGGCAAGCTTCAAGTGATGAATGGAGGGGTTGGCGTTTTTCCCTTTGATTTTTCTGATGATGTTCCAGACTTTTTTCTTTGAAGTTTTTGATGTCAGCCCGGAGCAAAAGTTTCTCCAAGACTGACGTTTACTGATTTTGAAAGTGTGTCTCGATTTGGCACGGAGTTTCTGATGGGCTCGAGCGTTGGGACCTGAACGTCGTTGGTATACCCAACGCTGAGCCCGTTTGCGAACTTTTGAAATTTGTTGGCAGTCTGAATTAAACCAGGGTGTTTTTGGCATTTGGAGTTTGTCGGAAGACATTGGAATACAGGTTTTAGCAGTTTATCACAGTACTGGTCAGAGATTCTGCTGGGTCTGGACTCTGAAGAAAATCAGTGTCCTGGAATTCTTTTGAAATATTGGTTACAAAAAGATTCCAGTTTGCCTTCTTATAATTAAGATGTTGTGAGCCAGAGACGTTTTCAGTTAATAAGGGTTTTAAAAGAACAGGGAAATGGTCACTTCCGTGCAGATCGTCATGGACAGACCACTCATAGTCCAGGACCAGCGAGGGGTCACAAATCGACAAATCTAAACACGAAAGTGAACCTGTGGAAGAGTGGAGGTAAGTTGGAGCTCCATCGTTCAGACAACACAAATCAAAGTCTGAAAGGACATCCTCAAGAAGCAGACCTCTGGATGACGAACTGACACTACCCCAAAGAGGATTGTGACCATTAAAGTCACCCAACAGCAAAAAAGGTCGAGGAAGTTCTCCAATCAGACTGACAAGGTCCTGACGACAAACCGGGACAGAAGGTGGCAGATACAGTGAGCAGATTGTAACAGTCTTGTGGAGAGTGACTCTCGCAGCTACAGCCTGAAGGGAGGTAGTCAGAGCGACAGGACTAAACTGCAAAGTTTTGTGTAAAAGAAGGGCAACACCGCCTGACAGTCCCAATGTGGATGGTTGTGCAGGTTTAGAAAGAATATTAAAGCCAGAAAGAGTGAAGGTCTTCTGGCTTTGAATTTTAGTTTCCTGAAGAGCCACGACGGAAGGTTTTACAGTTTGACACAGAAGTTGCAGCTCCTCAAAATTTGAATTTAGGCCACGGATATTCCAATGGATTAGTTTACTACTATCCATGGTGCAGAGGATGAATAGGAGAGAAATCAAGTCATCTCCTCATCATCGTCTGCGTTCAGTGGAGCAAATTTATTGCTTAGTTTCACTGGACTGTTTGGGTCTTCAGACCTGCTGGCAGACTTGCCCACAGGTGAAGGTGGTCTGGATTTTGGAGATGGAGGTTTCTTCCTCATCTCCACCATCTCCACACTTGGTTGAACTCCCTTGCCCGCACGGGTACTGCTCGAGGAAGTTCGAGGCGGGAGGGTTGGTTTTTTCATCTGCCCAGCAGCAGATGGAGTAGACTGCTGGGCAGACTGAGGGGTGGCGGATTTTTTGCCTCCACCAGGGGTACCCACTTTGGGTTGGGAGGTGGTGGACTTGCTTCCACCAGAGCTTAACGGTCTTTCTTGCAATGTCTTGGTGAAAGTAAAATCGTCAGTCTGGCAGCAGACTGAACGGGTGGAAACTTTCTTTATAGCGGAAGCATAAGAAGACACTGTTGACGTCTGACTGCCAACAACCTGTTTGCGTGCCTCAAAAAACGAAATTCTTTTCAGTCTTCACTCTTTGGATGGTGGACTCCTGAACCCAAACAGGGCAGTTGCGTGAAGAGGAGGGGTGGTCGCCACCGCAGTTCGCACAATGAGCCGGGTCTTTACACGGCCCATCATGGGTTGCCTTGCAACAAACACCACCTGCCCAGAACAGCGGTCTCTGACATGTCCAAACTTCTGGCATTTGAAACACCTCAACGGGGATGGGACATACAGTTGGACACATACATTTAAGTACCCTACTTTAATGACCAGAGGCAGCACAGGGTTGCAGAAAGTCAGAAAGAGGGTGTTGGTGGGCACTCTTTCTGCACCTTTTTTAACTGTCGCCCTATGCACCTCTGTCACACCTTGGGACGCAAGTTCTGTCTTGATCTCCGCTTCCGAGACACCTTTCAAATCCGGGCACTGAATAACCCCTTTGGTCGAATTTAACTGCTTATGGGGGGTCACCCGGATCTCTCTGTCCACGAGTTTTGTTGCCTTCAGCAGCTGCTCCGATTGCCTCTTTGATCTGCACTGGACGAGGAAAGTGCCATTCCGTAGCCTTTTCACTGACTGAGGGTCACCTGCCAGACCCTGAAAGCCCTTCCGAATAGCAAAAGGACTCGGAGCAGAAATAGGCTTTTCCTGCTCTGTCCCTTCAACTACAAGCCAGGAAGCCCAAAAACCTGTCCTCTGTCTCGTCTCCGTACCCGAGTCACTGTCGGAATCGTTATGACTAGAAATGGGGTCCACTGCCTTCCTCTTCTTTATGGGGGGTGTGATTTTTGATAAAACCACGATTTATGTTTAGAAATTTCGTCTCTCCCTTACCCACCCACCATGGAGTCCAACTAAGGGGCCAGGGCCGAGAACTCATTGTCTTGACCCCTTCCAGGTTTCAGGAGAGATATACGACAAACAGAAGCCTACTGACCCTATCCCCCCTGATCATGCCCAACTCCCGGGAACAGAGAGCTGAGCACTGCAGGGGTTACCTTGGCCAGTCGGAGAACTGCCGGTCTTGACCCAGCCCCACGAAGGGGAAGCCGATTGATACACCCGGGCCAGAGTGTACCTCCTGTCTAGGAGAGGTCCAAGCCAAAGTGATGTGTTGAGGGCGTTGGCCCTCTCAATCACCAGGATCTCATCCCCCTCCGTCACAGGTCGCACCGCACGGCAAACGCGGCGGATCTTAAGACCACAGAGACAAAAAGAGTGTGGAAAAGAAGGCTTGAAAGGGAGACGAAGAAAGAAAAGAACCGTTAAGAAAGGCAGAAGACAGAATAGGAAAAAGGTGGGTTACTATTTGTCTGGGCCCTCACTCCTAACCTTTCTGACATGGGAGACCCCACCAGGGGCATCAATTCCTACCACGTAATGCTTGGCCAGTCAGCAGCTTGGCTATACAGGCCTAGACGCATTGACAACAACTAACCATCTAGTCGAGTATTGATGCCCCCGTCAGCAAAGCCTAAAAGATCACTGGACCACGCAAGCCCTCCGACCAGGCAAGGTTGCAACCCCCGCAGGGTATATTATAAAAAAATAAGCATAGAATACAGCCCTGCCATGAAGTCTCAGACCGTAATGGAAATCCTTAACATCCTCTGTATCATCCCCATTCTCATCGATCAGTATTTTTTTTAAGTCTCAAATTCTGTGGCCCATCATGCCCTGCTCTCAAGGTGACCTCAGTTTCGATGTCCTCTCCACGTCTGTGGCCTTGGTTCGATTCCGACAGGGTCACAGGTAACGGCGAGTCCATGGAGGCTGTCGTTGGACGGACGTGGTGGCGCCCTCCGGGAGAGCTCATTGAAGCCGGCTCCGCGACTAAGCAATTGTCGTCCATAGGGGCCTTAAAGGTGGGGTCCTGCGTATGTTAGATCAGCAGAGGCGCCACTGAACACCACCGAAGTGGCTCGGCAGCAGTGCAGTGTCTCCTATGGGCTGCCACCTGACCGCATGACAGCGATTACTCCCTGTGGATTGCCGGTGCCGGGGATGCGGCGGGCCAGGCAGGCCTGCGTCCGTGTCGGACCGAGTGGTGTGGGTGCAATGCCACTGAAATGGCTAAGATAGGCGCAAAAACAAAAAATAAATGAAAGCTCGCCATCACTCTCCTTGTAGTCTTGATGCCTTCCCCGAGTTGATTTGTACTCCTCCCCGTTTTCCACGGTCGTTGACGCGTGAGTGCCTTGCCCCTGGTGACAAAAACATCGATATTTTCTGTGAACATTGACTATTCTGTGCAAATGATTCTGACTCGCTAAAATTCAGCGAAATGATTCTGATTTTGCAAAGTATCTGCGTTCTGTTATCTCGCAATGTAACAATATTTAGGTTAATACGATTTATTATTTGGTTATAAAAGGTTTCAACAATCTTGCATTAGAAAACAGTGCAGTATCCTTTTACGCTCCATTTTCAGTTTTACACAGCTTTAGACAGATTGCTATCAACGAAGTGGTCGATTGGATATTCGGTGGAAGAACATTTAGCAACGCGTGTAGTAGTTAGTAGTAGTAGTACTTCGGTTTTACGTCTTTTCACAAATGTGATGTTAGAGAGAGAGAGAGAGAGAGAGAGAGAGAGAGAGAGAGAGAGAGAAAGAGATGCATATATGTTTGCGACTATGTAAGTGTATGCATAATGTGTTTATCCAGGTGCATGTAAATGTCCCTCTAAACATCCCTACAACATACCTGCAAATAATCTTAAAGTAAATGCTTAACTGGACTACAAATTAAAGAAAAAACAACATTGAAGGCAAACTTTAAATCTGAAAAGACATCACACAAAGACATGCCTGATAAAAGCTCATTTACCACCATTATCAGGCATGTCTTTGTGTGATGTCTTTACAGATTTAAAGTTTGCCTTCAGTGTGTGTGTGTGTGTGAGAGTATGCGCGCGCGCGCATGTGTGTGTATGCGTTACAGAATGTTTAGGCGAGAGGATAGTAGGCATTCGTTTCCGGTTCAAGCTCGGTGGGAATAGGGGTATTTTCGAATAATCTGTTTCAGTGGTTTTTTCATACAATTCTTAATAGTTTACGCCAAGCGATAGAATTCACACATGCATACGCTGCATGGATGCGAAACGAAACGCAAAAATGTTCGACATCCGTCCTGCCTCCAACCTCATCCCCCACCGCCTTTTCCCTTACTCCTCCAACCACGAGTCTTATTTGAGCACTGTTCTTGCAACCGTTACCAGGACCTCAGTATATCTTTTTCTTCTCCAACTGTCTCAGATCAGTTTTAATGCACGTATGGTTTTGTTGGTTGAAAAACTGTGTGTGTGTGTGTGTGTGTGTGTGTGTGTGTGTGTGTGTGTGTGGTGTGTGTGCGTGCGTGCGTGCGTGCGTGCGCGCGCGCTATTGTGTTTGTAGAGGGAAGGGAGGGAGGGAGGGGGGGGGAGAGAGAGAGAGAGAGAGAGAGAGAGAGAGAGCGCTGACCCTCGTGTTCAACACGGTCTTTCCTACCTCGCTACGAATTGCGTGCCTAGAAAACCGATGGACGCCAATGAACGAGATGTCATGTCGACCGACGTAATGGTTCCAGCCCAAATGCTGAACCAATCCTTTACCGACATTTTCGGCGCATGCGTCGCTGTTCAAGCAGTCCTGAAATATACAGCACTTTGGTAAAATCTGCAGTGGTGAAGAAACGCATAAGTATGCCCCTTGTAAAGAAAAAAAAAAAACCCTACCAAGACTATAAAATGTTTAAAAACATCTTTGATCTGAAGAGACAGAATTGACAATGGGGATGCAAAATTCAGATAATGTGCATGTTTTTGTTTGCGTACGGTTGGAGATGTTCAATCGATTTCGATATTTTGTTACTTAATATTTAGGATATGCTGGTCTCAAAAGTTATATAATGGATATGCACGTGTCGTTGTATATCTCTTCGCCTCTAGTAACTACTTTCAAGGGGAAAATCCTGAAAAATATCTTAAAACCTTCATGTAACCGACCCGTCATCATAGCGCAGCAGTTAGTGTCTCGGACGTACGGCTACGGACTGGACGGTCGAATCCCATCAGCGGCCTTTATTTGTGGGAGGCTTCGGCCGGCTCCTGTCCAAAGTTGAGAGTGCTATGGGTCCGAATGGAATGTCTGAAAGCAGTCATGGTTCATTTCACATGAAGAGAACAGAAGTAAACAGCGTTTTTATTTTTTCATATCAAACTTACTGAGCAGTTCTATATGTGTAGCTCAATCTTCTAAGATTGGTAGATGCCACCAATTACTATCAAACATCCCCGTGTTGGAGTCCAAGACAAGAATAATCTCAGTGACACTCATGATTCTCATCATCTTTGATCATTACAAAATCACATTTCAGCAAATTCTGCGACTTGCTCTTTGAAGTTGCCTGAACTGCGATTCCCTCTCTACATACAGACCCTGGTGGGCGAGTGCAACAGTCATCGGAATGGTCAAGTTAATGGGGACTTTGGCTGTATGACTGGAGCGGTATTCTGTAGAGAAGGATGTTCATGCAGACCTGCTTCGTAAGTGTGTAAGCGCGTGCGTGCGTGCGTGCGTGTGTACGTGCGTGCGCGTGTGTGTTTGTATGTGTGCTTAAGTGCGCGCGTGCGTGTACATGCATGCACACGTTAGTAGTGGGAGCAGACTCAAGGAGAGGGGGCAGCAAGGGGAAGATGGGAGCGGTGGGGGGTGAGAGGAGAGCAAAGCATGTTATCGGGGTTCCCTTGAAATTAGTCACCCATTTTACAAGAAAAGTATGTTTGTGAAATACAGAGTGCCGACACTCTCAACAGAAACAAAGAGGAAAATGGAAGCTTGGAGCCAAGCCATTTCCCCATTTTACACCCGTTTATAACTGTACAATGTTTCTTGCACCGCTCTTGAAACTGACCGGTTTCAACGTCGCATTCTCTTCCACCCCTTATCACTTGATCCCACTGAAAACGTAACTGTTCTAAAATAGAGTATTTGAATTTACCACTATAGGCGGTGTTGTACCTTATACAGTCTGGTCTGAAGCCCACAACGATTCTTCTTGGTCGCCGTCTCACTGGCAGACCCGTCAGAGGAATTGGGGCGTCCTTTGGAGAACTCCGAGGCATCCATATAGTCACCGGCACATCGCCGCCCCTCTGGCCGGGCACTGTCTCTCAGGTCGGCATGGCCTGGGCATTCTTGCAGGACATGCTGTACTGTCTACTCCACTGGCCACTTACACAAAACTCTATGACAGGCGGACATTAAAACCAACGAAAGAGGAAATTTAACATTATGACAACAACGGATGGTCAACCCTGTAGGAGAAAGAGGAAAACTATAAACTGAGAGGAAAACTATAAACTGAGACCATTAAACCCTTAAAAAAGGACACTGAACCACAGGAAAGGAGGACCCTAAGCCTTGTCAAAAGAGGAAACTAAGCCCCAAGAAAAATACCAATGAAAGGGCGTCTAAACCTCTGGGAAAGATGACGCCAAGCCCTACAAAAATATGAAGCTACACTGTAAACAACGTGTCACCAATTGCCATGAAAGGAGGAGACCAAGCCTTTGAGGGAAGAGAACAGTAAAGTCTGTGAACAGAGGAAAGGCCGCCCAGAGGGACAACACTCGCTACTTAAAAAGGATACTCAACCCTATGAAAAGAACATTAAACAAGAGCATATGAATGCCCATGAAAGAACACTAAATACTATTTGAAAGATGACACCAAATCGTACTTTAAGGACAGCAGAACACATGAAAGGATCCACATGTTAACGCTGCCACAGAGGTTCTGTGTATTAAAGGACACTCGGATCAGGAGGTACCAGGTGCGTACTAGGGAATATTACTGGAAGAGCTCTACGAACTTCAACACTTCCGCAGCTCAGTCCCAGATGATCTGAAAAACATGCGTCCATGTTCCAGATCCCTGAAATAGACCTGCTACGTAGTGGAGTCGATTATTGATGCTCTTCCAGAAAACATTTCCTCTGGCACCCCCTGTTTTGTGTCCTTGTACCACAGAACACCGACATAAGAAACCAGAGCAACTATATGAAGCTTATGAACGACCAACACTAAACGCTAGAAAGACGCACAAAACAGAAAACGCTAAATTCTGTGAATCAAGACGACAAACACTGACAAAGGGGACACTAAGCCTATTTAATGAAGGAGACAAAACTGAAAAAAAAACACTGAAGGAAGAAGACACTGAATCCTCAGGAAATGAAAGCAAACTATTTGAAAAGCTCACGGTGAACCTCTCCACAGAACCAGACACTGAACTCTTTAAAAACAAGATTCTAGTCTACGAAACAACAATATGAAAAAAACTGGGGGCTGTACTGGAAAAGTGCAGGAGAATGACTAAGAAAAAAATGGGAAAAAGATTTAAGTACAAGGCCACCGTGCCAACTATCCTAGTACTAGGCTGCATTCCTCGAGTTCACTCGTCCTGCTCTCCGTTTTCCACGGCCGTTGGTGCAGGAGTTCTTTGCCCCTGTTGATGTAAACAAATGTTTTTTACAAGTGAATTCTTGGGCAAATACCTCTCCAATACAACATTTAGATTTATGTTTGTGCGCTTCTTTCCTTTTAACCAGAACTAATTATTGTTTACCTATACGTGCGCTCACAATCTCTACGTTTGTAAAACAAAAAGATTAGAGTGCACATGTGTGTTGGAAGAGTGGTGGTGGTGGTGGTGGGGGGGTGATGATTGTGGGGAGATTGTGTGCGTGTGCGTGAGAGAGAGAGAGAGAGAGAGTGAGAGAGAGAGAGAGAGAGTGTGTGTGTGTGCGCGCGCGCGCGTGTGCGTGCGTGCGTGCGTGCGCCTGCCTGATTTAATTAATTTTTACACGGTCTCTCCTTTCATCAGGTTTAGCATCCCGCTTTCGCATGGTTCAGAATAATCTTTCATAATGCCTCATTTCTCCGTCTCTCACCCGCAATGCAAATCTAATTTATGCAACGTTACCGAAATCACTATCAGAATTTTCTAACAAATCCCCCCCCCCCTCCCTCACCCTTTTCTCTGTTCCCATTGTTCCAGAATACGAGTTTGAAGTCACCTACATTCTGTGGTGGAGTAAAAAAATTATTTTCCTCGTCATTAAGTTACCAACGAACTGACAGCCAAGTTCCCTCCAACAGATTAGTCAGACTGTCGGTTAAAAAGGGGCGGGAAAATGGCGGTAAGGCACGGAGAGGTGGTGTGGGGAAAATGCAGGGAAGAAGAAGGGGAGAGACAGAGTTGGTGATCCACTCCACAACGCATAACAAAGGTGGAGATGGGTCTACAAGAAACCTTTTGAAAAAAAAGCAAAACCCAACCAATACAAAATTAAGTTATTGTTAAGTACATCTATCTGGCTACCAAGGCCTTTAGTTCATAAACAGCGAAATTAAATAGGATACTAAAAGCCAGTGAAAGGCATTTAATCTCAAGAAAATACTCTAAATCCTGTAAATGAAGACCAAAACTAAAACTCCTTGACAAGTTACATTAACCCCAAGAAAAAGGTTTGTCTCTAACACTCTGGAAGAAGATAACGCTAAATTAGGCTGGGATGCTAAACCTGATGGAAGAAGTAAACCTCATGAGAAGTCGCTATAAGCTCTATGGACGGAAGACTTTTAAAACATGAAACGGTACAATAACTCGACAAAAGAAGGCCATGAATCCCTGAAGACAGGAACACCAACCAGTAAGAGAAGAGGGCCTTATCGCACTTGATGATGGCATCCGTCTGCTTAAGACAATGGTGTAGCACCGTGGATCAGTCAATTGTGGAGTTGCAGCGCCTGCTGTGGCTGAAGAGCCGGATCATCGGGCGGCAGACTCTGTTGCAGTTGCTGCTGGTGACATCTTGGTCACGAGCGTCTGTTGGTGCCGACGCGATTCTTTGCCGTCAGCGGCTCCTCCGTTCTTCCCACTGGGCCTCTCTCCTCTGATCTGCTTGCTTGATGCCGGCCTTGATGGTGGACTGAAAGCTGATTCTGTCTGAAGCTGTTGTCTCTAGGTCAATTGGGTCGAGGCTGCCTGCCCTCAGATCGCACTTACATTTCTGTAGCGAAGGGCGGGCCGTCATGTGGATCAGGAGCCTGTAGCCAGCTCGCCGTACAGCATGTCCTTTGGGATGCGACCGTGGTACATGCGGCCGACGTGGCCAAGCCAACGCAGGCGTACTGTGTCAGCATAGCGAACATGGTAAGCATCCCTGCCTGGGCCAGGACGCCCGTGTTGGTGATGCGGTCCTGCCAAGTATTGCCCAGGAGTCTTCTGAGGCAGCGCAGAAGGAAGGCGTTCAGCCAGCGTTCTTGTTGAGATACAGGGTCTATGCTTCGTTTCCACATAGAGGAGTGCTTACAGCACACAGGCTTGGTACACTTTCAGCTTGGTGTTTGACGTTAGCATGGTATTGTCCCAGACTCTCTTCGCTAGAAGGGCCATCGCTGTTGCTGCCTTGCCTATCAGTACGTTCAGCTCGTCGTCCAGGTAGAGGTTGCTACAGATGGTCCAGCCCAGTAAAACGAAGTCGTCGACCACTTCGAGGGTGTGATCGCCGATGGAGGTGCGGGGAGTGCTGCTGACGTCTTGACCTATGGTGTTTTTGTTTTTTTTCAAGCTGATAGAGGCCGAAGTCGGTGCAAGCATCAGTGAAGCAGGTGATGGGCTGTTTAAAGATTCCTGGGTGTGGGCAGTGAGGGCGGTGTCTGTGAAGAGCATCCCCCCGATCAGGACTTTCCGCACCTTCGTCTTTACTCGGAGGCGTGCCAAGTTGAAGAGGCTTCCATCACTTCTAGTGTGGAGGAAGACGCCATCGTCAGACTGTCGGAAGACGTAGTGCAGCAGCTGGGAAAAGAAGAGCCCAAGAGTGCTGGAGCGAGCACGCACCCTTGTTTGGCACAGCTCTTGATTGGGAAGCGGGCCGAAGATGAACCATCGTACTGGATAGTGCCATCCATCTTGTCATGGAAGGACGTGTTCATCTTCAGGCGCTTTAGTGTACATCCTTCGAACCGAGTCGAACGCCTTGGTCAGGTCGATGAAAGCGATGAACAAGGGTCGTCTCTACACGCGGCACATCTCTTGTAGCTGCCTCAGGGAGAACATGTCGATCGTCGACCTCGCAGCTTTGTGCCTCCGAGTACACTCGTTCGGCGAGTTGCTGCAGCCTGTTGAGGACGACGCGGTCGAAGGCTTTACCAACAACGCTGAGGAGAGATATTCCGCAATAGTGCAGACGCTGTGACTCCCTTTGTTCTTGTATAGCGTGATTTTTGCATCGCGCATGTCCTGTGGTACGGTCGCTTCCTCCCAACACAGCAGCAGAAGCTCATGGAGGCGACTTTAGAATAGAACTCTTCTTGCCGGCTTTGATGACTTCTGGCGTAATGCTGTCGCTACCCGGACCTTTACCACAGGCTAGCGTATCGATGCCTTGCCGAGTTCCTCAATGGTGGGTGGGGCGTTGAGCTCCTCCATGGCAGGCGGGAGGGGGGGCGGGGGTGGGGTGTTCTCGAAGGCTGTGTGGGTGTCCGAGTTTTCCCTTCAGTACAGCTCCTGGTAGTGATCCGCCCATCTCTCCATCTGTTTCCTGCAGTCGATCATCCCCGGATGTAGATTTTAGAGAAGCAATCTTGATGACACTAGGTCCGAACGCTTTGTTCATGCCTTAGCACATGGCGCGGATGCTGCCGCAGTCGGCGGAGACACGAATACCCTCTCATAGGTTTAGCCAGTACTCATTGGCGCATTTCCGGCCATTTGCTGCGCGTTGCTGTGAGCTTTTCGGAGTGCGGCTACCGTGTTCTTTGAGGCCTATCTCTTGTGATCCTGTAGTGCAGCTCGCTTAGCAGCAATGGCAGGCTCCATCTCCACGATTCCTGCTTCGAACCAGGCTGTATTCTTCTTCACTCTCTTCCCAAAGGTGTCCGAGGCCGATTGGTAGGTGGCATCGCGGATGTGGTTCCACCACGATGAAGCGCGGTCTGTCGGGCAGTCCTATACGGCCTTGACAACGGCTCTGGCTAGGCGTTCGCGCAGTTCGGGCACTGACATCATGGCTGTGTTGATTCGGGGACGTCCCTTCTGCTTGGAGCCTATCCCACCAAGTCCTATAAAAGGATAACACCAAACCATATGAATGGATACATCCGAGGGAAAGAAGACACTAACCCTAGAAAAATTGCAAACTGAACTGTATAAAGGACATTAAGCTCTATGAGAGGAGGACACTAAACCCTACGAAAACAAGACACCGCATCGAACGGAAAGAATGCTATCGCCTGTAAAATGACACAAAATCAATGGAAAAAAGACACTAATCCCTCAAAAACAACCATGGAAGAACGCTAAATGATACTAAATCTATGAACGGAGAACACTGCTTACTATTTGACGGACGATGCCTTATGAAAGAAAGACATTAATACCAATGGAAGGATCCACATGTTGACTCGTGATTATAATGCCGGACTTTTTGTGGATTTATGGATACTCAGATCAGGAGGTACCAGGTGCGCACTAGGAAACATTTCGGAAGGATAAAAAAATTCCTCAACAGCACTGCAGCCAGACCCAGTTTATCTGAAAACATGCGTCCATGTTACAGATCACTGAATCATGCACTATGCTGCAAAGCTTTGAGTCCATCTTTCACGCCCTTCCAGAAAATGCTCCCTCTGGTACCCCGTGTGATGTATCCTTGTTCCACAGAAGACCGACGTAACAACCCAGAGCACACATGCTGCTCATATTAAAGAAAGACTCTGTAGAAAGCACAATTCTAAACTCGAGAAACAAGACACACTGACGTGTGAATGAAGGGGGTATTAACCTTGGGAAAGAACACACAAAAACCTGTCAAATGAAGAAAATACTGAACACTGAATGAAGGGGGCATTAACCTTGGGAAAGAACACACAAAAACCTGTCAAATGAAGAAAATACTGAACACTCTGAATGAAGCGGACACTAAATATGTAAACCAAGTGACTGAATCCTGTGACTGAAAAAGACATGGAATCCTTGAGGGAGGGGGGCGGGGCGAGGTTAAACCATACAAAAGTCACCAAGCCCCGCCAAAGAACCAGGTGGTATGAACACTGCTTTGTACGATACGCTGGGGAAGCTTGTGATCCGCTGACTTCACGTGTCCTGGTCACCCTCTCCGCAGCCAATGAAGCAGTTCTTGCTCCTGTTGACAGATGTGCTGGTATTTCTCTTTAACACTTGACTTTGTGTGTAAATAAATCTGATCTACTTACTTAAGCTAATCTGTTCCGATTTTATTAAGTTTGTCTTCTCTTGTTCTCTGGTCATAGGACAATACTTTGGTTAACAAGATATATCATGTGAACAACATTTAAAGTATTTCACCAACTTCCATATCAAAACGTACACGTTGTCCATTTACAACACCGTAAGAAACAAGGTCACTATGAACAAAACAGACCGGAATATGCATATGTGTCTGTACAGTGTTTACTGCTGTGTTCGTCAAACTGGCGTGATTTCCACGTTAAACACCATTCCGCTTCTTTTCATTTGATCCTAATGAGAATATGACTTCCAGCGTAAGTTAATTGTCTTCACCACTTGAAGTGGTGTGTTACCTTGTCATCTTCGCCGTGTAGCCCTGGACTGGCCGTCTTCTGGTCTGCCGTCACATCCGCACTCTCCGAGAGAAATATGGTGTCCTCTGAAGATCCACAAGCACCTGGCGCACCACCGACCCATCCGGCTGAAGTTCTATACATCAACTCTGCATGGTACAGCCAGCGTCAGCACTATCTTCTCACAGCTGTCCGGTTCTTCTCTCTGCAGCAGATGGGAAGCACACACACACACGCACGCACGCCACACACACACACGCACGCACGCCACACACACACACACATACACACGCATGCGCGCATGCACGCGCACACATGCATCCCTAACACTAAAAACCTACGAAAATAAGGCATTAAACAATGGAAAACACTGACATTCTAAATCTCATGAATTGAATCTATGTCATACACAGAACAGTCGTTTGAAGTAGAGAACGAAAATATTTATAAGATTGCTCTAGGCCCTACTCAAGTAAGACACTAGCCCTACCAAAAGTCACTGCATGTGATGACAGAGGACAGTGCGCCCTGTGGGATAAAAACGCTGAAACGTTTTAAGAGAGAACAATAACTGTAACGCTGGAGACCATAAACTCTTAAAAGAAAACATTCAACTACACGAAAGGCGAATCCAGAGCCCTATGAAAAGAGGACACTAATCAATAGAAAGGACACTAAACGCTGCGAAAAGAAGACATTATACTGTATGCAAGGACGATACTACACCCTTAGAAAAAGAACACTGAACTGTATGAAAGGAGGACCTTAGATTCAACAAAAAGAAAACACCAAACCATATGAACAAAGGACAATAAATCAAAGAGAAGACAAACTGGTTATAAAAAGACGACTCCAATCCGAACAAATGGTAAAAGGTAAGTTCTACGAAAAGAAGGCACTAAACTGTAAGAAAGGACACAAAACCCTCTGAAAGGAAATGCCAAACCAGATGGAAAGCCGACATTGAAGTCAGTGAAAAGAGAAGTAAACCTGAAAGGGGGGCACTAACCCTTAAAAAGACAGTAAATCCCATGAGAAAATTATAAGGTAGTAAAGACACGACACGTTGAAAGGAAAACAACACTGTGTGAAAGAGGAGAGAAAATGAAAAGAAGAAACTAACCACTGCAGAACAACACGAAGCTGTGGACGAAGGGGTGGGGTGGGATGGGGGGAGACTCTAAACCCCGTAGAAAAACACAAAACTCTGTGAAGGAGGGTGACGGCAGGTCAGACATCGAACTTCATATGAAAAGGACACGAAACTCTTTAGGTGGAAAGAGACAGCGAACCTTCTAGAAAGAGCAAAAACACTGGAAAGGTGGTGGGTGTGGAGAAGACAGCGAACCTTCTAAAAAGACGACACGAAACCCAGAAGGGAGGGGGTAGTGGGAACTGGGACGCGAAACCTGTAGAAAGAGCATTCAAAACCCGGAGATGTAGGGGCTGGGGGAAAGACAACGAATCTTAAAGTGGTCTCAAAACCCGCTGGGGGGGGGGGGGGGGGGGGAGAGAGGAATAGAGCTAACCTTCTAAAAGAAAGGAATCCAAATACACTGAACTTTGTACAAAACAGGACTACAAAGCTGGAGGTGTGGGAGGGTGGAGGGAGAAATACAGAGCCTCGCAGAAAGAAGACTTAAAACCCTGGAGGGGTGGGGGTGCAGGAAACAAAACCAAACCTTTTAGGAAAAGATAAGTAAATCCGGGGGTGGAGGGGGGACGCGGGAGAATGGAGGGAGACGCAACGAACCGCGTAAAAAAGGAAAGGAAACCCCAGACGGTGGAGGGCAGGGGACAGACATCGAATCTTTACAGAAAGGCAAAAGAAACAAACTGCAGCGTTACTGGAACACGACAAAAAAAAAGCAGAAGAGCACACAAAACAAAGTGTGAAGTAACGCAGTTTTAATGCACGAACAAAACAGGACAAGAAATTTTCGGCAATATGCCTTCCTCAGCGACAAAAAAATACAGACATAAACATGCACAATACTCCCCTTGTGAAGCCAAAGTGGTGAAAGGACTCGAAACCCAGAGTGGACGAAAAAGGAAGGACGCCGAACCTTAACAGAAAAAAACGAACCCGAACCTTAACAGAAAAAAACGAACCCGAACCTGACAGAAAAAAAGTATGAAATCTTGTGGACTGGGGTAGAGAGAGACTGAACCTTTTCGATAGAAGACACAACCCCCCTCCCCCCACCCGGGGGGGGGGGGATTGGAAGCTCGCCAAAGCTCAAAAAAGGAAGACGCAAAACCCCGGTGGGGTGGGGGAAAGAAATGCACTGAACAGTATAGAAAGAGGACACAGAATCGTTTAGGGGAAAACAAATACCAAACTGGAAAGAAAAAGGTTACGAAACCCTGAGAGAAGGGGGTAGGGGGCGTCGGATTGAGGGGTACACAGAACTTAAGTTGAAAGAGATCTCGAAACCCAAGAAGGGGGGTAGTGGGTGGAGGTGGAGGTGGAGGTGGAGGTGGGAGGGGGGGGGGGGGCGGGAGAGGAGGTTTACACCGAACCTTGTAGAAAGATACGAAACCCGGTCGATGATTGCGACACAAACTCTTATGTAAAGACACGAAACCCTGGAGGGTGGGGGGAGTGGGGCGGGTGGAAGAAAGACACTGAACCTCAAGAAAAGAAGACACAAAAGTTTATGGTGGCAAAGCAGATACCGAACATTGTAGGACACAAAATTCTGGAGTGGTGAGACACCGAAAATTTGTAGAAAGAAGTCTTGAAACCTGGGGGGTTAAGTGGGGAGACTCCGAGCCTCGTAGAAAAAAAGACACGAAACACTGTTGCATGGGGTGGGAGTAAGGGGGGAGGAGGCACCCACTGTCTTTGAGAGTAAAGACACAAAACACTGGTATGGGTGAAGGGAAGAGACACCCAGATCTTACAGGACAAGAAGTTATGTGAGGAGGGAAAGGACACCGAACTTCACGGGAAGAGGGCACAGTACTCCGGGAGGGGGGATGGTGGTTGTGGTGGAGGGAAAGATACACCAACCATTATAAAAAGAATATAAAACCGCAGTGGTAGGGATGAAATAGACACCAAACCTTATAGACAGAGGCACCAAATCTTAAAGAGTGGAAAAAGACAGACCAAGTATTACAGGAAGAGGTGATAAACCCCGAGGACTTAAAATCGTGTGGCAGGGAATAAACAGAATTTCACGGGAAGAGGATAAAAAGAAATCCTGTGGGGCGAGGAGTGGGGCGAGACAGATTCTTATAGAAAGCCGACACAATTTGGGGAGGGGGGAGGTGGCTGGAAAGAAAAGAGACACCAAACCTTATAAAGAAAACGACACAAAACCCTGAAGGAGACAGAGCGAGGGATGGCGGGGGAAAGTGAGGGAGGTGGGGGGAACACGAAACCTTTACGAGAGAGAAAAAGACACCGAAACTTAAAAGGGAACACAAAACCTTGGGGAGAAGAGAGAGAGAGAGAGAGAGAGAGAGAGAGAGAGAGAGAGAGAGAGAGAGAGAGAGAGAAAGAGACATAACCATGTAGAAAGTGGACACGAAACCCTCTAGGTGGCGAAAAGAAACGCTGAACTTTATCGAGTGACAAGAAACCATGCGGACAGGAGCGGAAAAGAGAATGAACCTAAAAGTTTTTTTTCTTTTAGACACGAAACCCTGGGTAGCGAGGGATGTGTGTGTGTGTGTGTGTGTGTGTGTGTGTGTGTGTGTGTGTGTGTGTGTGTGTGTGTGTGTGCGTGTCTGTGAGTGAGGGGGGAGCAGAGACACGAAACCTTATAGAAAGAGCACATGCAATTCTGGTCGGGTAAAGAGACTGAAACTTATAGAGATGCAAGAGAGCCAGCGGTGGGTCGGTGGATGCGACAGCGAATTTTACAGGAACAAGACACGACACCCTGCGGGGGATAGACAGCTGTGGAAGACACACCAATTTCCACAGGAACAGGACGCAAAACGCAGAGGGTTTGGGAAAGGAGACATCAACCCTCACGGGAACAAGACATAAACCCTGTGGCTGAGCAAAGAGAACCGAACCTTATAGAAAGAAAATAGAAAACCCCGTGAGGGGTAAAGACCCTAAGCCTCGTACAAGGATACGAAAGAGGCGTGGGGGAAGCGGGGATAAGGTGTGTGTGTGGGTGGGGGGGGGGGGGGGGGGTATGGGCAGAGAATGTTAACGAAAGAGGACGCAGAACCATGGGCTGGGAGTCAGGGAGGGAAGAAACACTAAACCTATGAATCTGTCATGTCATCTGTCCTCTTTTGTTCCACAGGTTCCCCTCAAGGTACCGTTCTTTCTCCTGTCCTCTTTACTCTGCACACCAACAACTGCATTGGTACAGAAGAAACACCAGTTATAAAATATTCAGATGATACAGCCATTGAAGACCTTTACAATTCTGATATAGCATATTTTGATGAAGCCGAGCGTTTCAGCACCCGGTGTAAAGAAAATTATCTTGAGCTTAACGTAAAAAAAAAACAACAAAGGAGATGATCATAGATTTTAGGAAAGCGAAAAATTACGTGCCGTATCTTTATATTGGAGAAAAAGTGGAACGGGTAGAGGAATACAAATATCTGGGCACAACGTTAGACAATAAGCTCACTTTCAGTACACATGTCCAGGTCCACATACAAAAAATGCCAAACCAGAATGTATTTCCTACGCAAACTGAGGAATCTGCATGTCCAGCCAAAAATACTTAAAACATTTTAAAGGAGTTTTATTGAGTCTGTCTTGACTTTTTCATGCATTTGCTGGTATGGAAATCTTAGTTTGAAAAACAGCAAACTCTTGGATAGCGTTGTGAACATCTGTGGTAAGATTGTTGGTGAGAGACAGGAAAGTATGAGGAGTTGTATGAAAGGCGTGCGGTGACCAAGGCTCGTGCGATTGTTGGTGACAGTGGGCACACGCTTGCGCGACAGTATGAGCTCCTTCCATCAGGCAGAGGATTTCGTGTCCCCAGAGCTAAGCTGATGCGCACAAAAAAGAGCTTCGTGTTCAAATCCATTGCGTTTTTAAACAAACGCTGCATGTAAGAAGCAGAGATGGTGGATCGCCTGTGATATAATAAGCATGTGCACGTGTTTGTATGTCTGTGAGCAAGCGGGAAAGTATAGATGCTGGAGTGTGTGTGTGTTATGTGTGCATGTCCTGGAGCAGTGAGGAATAGAAATGTCTGGAATATGTCTTATCTTAATGATTTTTAATGATGAATCACCTCTCTCTCTTTCTCTGTCTCTCCCTCTTTCTCATGCATGAGGGCACGCATGTATGTATATATAATTATGTGTGGCTGAGTACATGTTTTATTTGCACTACCAAAAAAGGAGAAAATGAAATTCCCATTTTTGTGATATATGCATGTTTTGTTTGAAAGTAATTTTAATTTTAGTGTCATGTTTATAACTATATGTATGTCTTAACTTTTAGGACAGCGGTCACGAATGTAATTTCCCTTTTAACAAGAGATAAGTTTTCTGAAGACCTTATTGACAGAAGACATGAAATCCTGTGTGGGTCAAGATACCCAGCCATATAAACAGTAGACATCAAAGGCTGGAAGGTGGGGAGCAAACTAAGACAAGGCCTGGGGAGCAGGAGGGGACACTAAGCGTTAGAGGACACAAGGCCTGGGGAGCAGGATGGGACACTAAGCGTTAGAGGACACAAGGCCTGGGGAGCAGGAGGGGGCACTAAGCGTTAGAGGACACAAGGCCTGGGGAGCAGGAGGGGACACTAAGCGTTAGAGGACACAAGGCCTGGGGAGCAGGAGGGGACACTAAGCGTTAGAGGACACAAGGCCTGGGGAGCAGGAGGGGACACTAAGCGTTAGAGGAGGACACAAGGCCTGGGCAGCAGGAGGGGACACTAAGCGTTAGAGGAGGACACAAGGCCTGGGCAGCAGGAGGGGACACTAAGCGTTAGAGGAGGACACAAGGCCTGGGGAGCAGGAGGGGACACTAAGCGTTAGAGGAGGACACAAGGCCTGGGCAGCAGGAGGGGACACTAAGCGTTAGAGGACACAAGGCCTGGGCAGCAGGAGGGGACACTAAGCGTTAGAGGACACAAGGCCTGGGAAGCAGGAGGGGACACTAAGCGTTAGAGGACACAAGGCCTGGGCAGCAGGAGGGGACACTAAGCGTTAGAGGACACAAGGCCTGGGCAGCAGGAGGGGACACTAAGCGTTAGAGGACACAAGGCCTGGGAAGCAGGAGGGGACACTAAGCGTTAGAGGACACAAGGCCTGGGGAGCAGGAGGGGGCACTAAGCGTTAGAGGAGGACACAAGGCCTGGGGAGCAGGAGGGGACACTAAGCGTTAGAGGAGGACACAAGGCCTGGGCAGCAGGAGGGGACACTAAGCGTTAGAGGAGGACACAAGGCCTGGGCAGCAGGAGGGGACACTAAGCGTTAGAGGAGGACACAAGGCCTGGGGAGCAGGAGGGGACACTAAGCGTTAGAGGAGGACACAAGGCCTGGGCAGCAGGAGGGGACACTAAGCGTTAGAGGAGGACACAAGGCCTGGGCAGCAGGAGGGGACACTAAGCGTTAGAGGACACAAGGCCTGGGGAGCAGGAGGGGGCACTAAGCGTTAGAGGACACAAGGCCTGGGCAGCAGGAGGGGACACTAAGCGTTAGAGGACACAAGGCCTGGGCAGCAGGAGGGGACACTAAGCGTTAGAGGACACAAGGCCTGGGAAGCAGGAGGGGACACTAAGCGTTAGAGGAGGACACAAGGCCTGGGCAGCAGGAGGGGACACTAAGCGTTAGAGGAGGACACAAGGCCTGGGGAGCAGGAGGGGACACTAAGCGTTAGAGGAGGACAAGGCCTGGGCAGCAGGAGGGGACACTAAGCGTTAGAGGAGGACACAAGGCCTGGGCAGCAGGAGGGGACACTAAGCGTTAGAGGACACAGCTGAGGGGCACTGCGTAGAGGACAAGGCGGGAGAGGGGGGCACTAAGCGTTAGAGGGACACAAGGCCTGGGCAGCAGGAGGGGACACTAAGCGTTAGAGGAGGACACAAGGCCTGGGCAGCAGGAGGGGACACTAAGCGTTAGAGGACACAAGGCCTGGGGAGCAGGAGGGGACACTAAGCGTTAGAGGAGGACACAAGGCCTGGGCAGCAGGAGGGGGCACTAAGCGTTAGAGGACACAAGGCCTGGGGAGCAGGAGGGGGCACTAAGCGTTAGAGGACACAAGGCCTGGGGAGCAGGAGGGGGCACTAAGCGTTAGAGGACACAAGGCCTGGGGAGCAGGAGGGGACACTAAGCGTTAGAGGACACAAGGCCTGGGGAGCAGGAGGGGGCACTAAGCGTTAGAGGACACAAGGCCTGGGAGCAGGAGGGGACACTAAGCGTTAGAGGACACAAGGCCTGGGCAGCAGGAGGGGACACTAAGCGTTAGAGGACACAAGGCCTGGGGAAGCAGGAGGGGACACTAAGCGTTAGAGGACACAAAAGCCTGGGAAGCAGGAGGGGACACTAAGCGTTAGAGGAGGACACAAGGCCTGGGAGAGCAGGAGGGGACACTAAGCGTTAGAGGAGGACACAAGGCCTGGGAAGCAGGAGGGGACACTAAGCGTTAGAGGAGGACACAAGGCCTGGGAAGCAGGAGGGGACACTAAGCGTTAGAGGAGGACACAAGGCCTGGGAGCAGGAGGGGACACTAAGCGTTAGAGGAGGACACAAGGCCTGGGGAGCAGGAGGGGACACTAAGCGTTAGAGGAGGACACAAGGCCTGGGGAGCAGGAGGGGACACTAAGCGTTAGAGGACACAAGGCCTGGGGAGCAGGAGGGGACACTAAGCGTTAGAGGAGGACACAAGGCCTGGGGAGCAGGAGGGGACACTAAGCGTTAGAGGAGGACACAAGGCCTGGGGAGCAGGAGGGGACACTAAGCGTTAGAGAGGACACAAGGCCTGGGGAGCAGGAGGGGACACTAAGCGTTAGGGGGACACAAGGCCTGGGGAGCAGGAGGGGACACTAAGCGTTAGAGGGACACAAGGCCTGGGGAGCAGGAGGGGACACTAAGCGTTAGAGGAGGACACAAGGCCTGGGGAGCAGGAGGGGACACTAAGCGTTAGAGGACACAAGGCCTGGGCAGCAGGAGGGGACACTAAGCGTTAGAGGAGGACACAAGGCCTGGGCAGCAGGAGGGGGCACTAAGCGTTAGAGGAGGACACAAGGCCTGGGCAGCAGGAGGGGGCACTAAGCGTTAGAGGAGGACACAAGGCCTGGGCAGCAGGAGGGGACACTAAGCGTTAGAGGACACAAGGCCTGGGGAGCAGGAGGGGGCACTAAGCGTTAGAGGACACAAGGCCTGGGCAGCAGGAGGGGACACTAAGCGTTAGAGGACACAAGGCCTGGGGAGCAGGAGGGGGCACTAAGCGTTAGAGGACACAAGGCCTGGGCAGCAGGAAGGGGCACTAAGCGTTAGAGGACACAAAAGCCTGGGAGTTGGGGGGGGGGGGGGAGGTGACAGACAGTAGCCCCAATAGGATACTAAACTCTGTGGAGGGTGGGGGCGGAAGACGAACCTTACCCAAAAAAAAGGGCAAGAAACCCGCAAGGGTGAGGGGGGGGGGGGGAGGAAATCTTACCTTGTAAACAGAACACGAAACACTGGGGGGAGGTGGGGAAGAGACACCGAACCGTAAAGAAAGACACGGAAGGTAGAAAACCGGTGGGGGATTTGGGGGGGGGGGGGGGGAGGATGGGGGCCACCGAACCTGTAAAAAGACAATAAAACCTGTTGGGTGGAGGGGGTTGAGTGACCATCGTCTCGACGAGATTTGGGGTGGGGAGCACAGAACCTTTGTAGAAAAGTCTCGAAACCTATTGGTGTGTGGGTAGATGGGTGAAGAGACTTCGAACCTTATAGAAAAAGGACATGAACCCATGAAAGAGAGAGAGAGAGAGAGAGAGAGAGAGAGAGGGGGGGGGGGGGTGACACCGATGCTTGTAGACTGAGCATGTAGAATGAGCACACGAAACATGATAGGGGGAGTGGGTGGGGGAAGGGGACCACTGAATCTTGCAGACGGACAAAAATGCTGTTAGAGGGGAACCAACATCTAAACTTGTAGAAAGAGAATATGAAAACAAGAGATTGGGGGTGGGGAGGGGACTTAGGGAATAATACACCAAACTTCATTCAAAAAGGACATGGAACCCGAGGGTGGGGAGTAAAAGACCGATTCCTATTGAAAGCGGACATGGAAATTGCAGGGAGGGGGGGGGGGGGGAGGAGGTACACAGAACCTCAAAGATGAGGATGGGGAAGGGGTGGGGAGGAGAGAGGCGTCGAGCTTACAGCAAAGAGAACACGAAATCTTGCAGAGGGGAAAATAGACACCGAATCTTACAAGGGAACACAAAACCCTGTGGGGGAGGGAAGGACCTCCCCCCCCCCCCCCCCCAAGTAACCATGCAGAAAGCGTACACGAAACCCTCTGGGGAAAGTGAGAGAGACACTGAACCTTACAAAAGAGGACAAGAAACCCTGTAGATGAAGGGGGAAGAGACATCGAACCTTACAGAAAGACAACATGAAACACTGTGGGGAGAACTCGGAAACAGAACCTTGAAGAAACAGGGAGAATGAACGTCGAACCTTAAAGATAACATGAAACACTGTGGGGAGAAGTCAGGAACAGAACCTTGAAGA
>CM065729.1:4521308-4523808 GCA_033310375.1 Conus canariensis
ATTACCCTTTTTATATAGTGGCACAACAATTGACTCACACCAACCTTCAGGATATATGCCTCTCTCAAACAAAGAATTAAAAAATTTTACCAAAAATTCCATAACCAGATTTGATTTGCAGGCATTTTTAATAAATTCCCCTATGATTTTATCCGGACCGGCAGCCTTGCGACTTTTCAGTGTTTTCAGCGCAATCAAAACTTCTTCTACTGAGATAGGTTGATTCAAATTATTTTCGCCGTCACCATCGTTATTTTCTTCATCATCATCACCATCATCATCATCAAAAGCAGCAGCAGCAGCATGGTCATCATCATCATCATTATCAACATTGTCATAAACATCATCATTCTTAACAGCATCATAAGCACTTTGGTCACTATTACTTTCTCCCTGAACCAGAACATTATCAAACTTGTCTTTTCTTTCTAACAATTCTTTAAAGTGTACATACCAATCGCTTATGCTAATGTCATTCGATATCTGCCTTCTTTTTGTAGATATTTTACGCACAGATTCCCAGAAATCTTTTTGGTTATTTACAGATCGTAATAAGTCAGTTAGTAGAGTCTCATTGAATTTCTTCTCTTTTCTCTTTAACAAATGTTTATATTCACGTCTTGCTATACATAAAGAAGTGCGATCAGGTGGAGACAAAGTACGCTTAAATTTCGTCAACAAATTGCGTACAGTTTTCTTTGCTGCACGACATTCTTTATCATACCAGTCGTCATCTTTCACGTGCCTACCAATGTATATTTGTTTCTTCATAAAGTCTGCTGCATCTTTTATACAATGATTAAAAACCTCAAGTGCTTCGTTGATATTTATATCTATTAAACTGATCGCCATTTCAAACTGCCTTTGCATGTCGTTTGAACAGATGTTATCTCTGAACACATTGCTATGGGTTTCGTCCCACACAAACTTTTCGAAAATTTGAACATCATCCTGAACACAAATCTCATTATTCATAGGGAAATGAATATATAATTCCAAAGACAAATGGTCAGATTCAATTCTATCAGACACATTCATTCTGATGCTATCAGACACTCTTGAATACAAATCATACGACAGTAAAAAATAATCATCTACACTGTTACCATTATCAGCTATGTACGTGTAATGACCTTGAAGGTCACCCTCACACATACCGTTCAAAATACACAGGTCAAAAACAGTGCACATGTTAAGTAACATTTTGCCATAATTATTAATCACAAGGTCTTCAGAATTTCTGTTCAGGTTCAAAGGCCCACTCAAATGTTGATTAACAAAATCACACACATTGGATTCTAAGTCACAAGATATATTTGAGGTTCTGCTATTTAAATCTCCATTAATTACTATGTACATATCATGTTCTTTGTTATAAAGCAAACAATCACATAAAAAATCTTCCAATAAAGAAACACCATTTTCATAATCAAAATGCACATAATATGGTGAGTTCTCTGGCGGTATATAAGCACAAACATACATAATGTGTCTTTCAATGCCGAAAAGGCATTTATCCAACACAAAAGCATAAAAAAGATGAGACTCCACACATATAGGTTTGACAAAAGAACAGAGCTCATTTCTTATCAAACATATAATTCCACCCGAACGTCTTCCGTGTGCCGACAGTTTAACAGCAGGCTTACAGAACAATGTGTATCCTTTAAAAATAGGCACCTGAAAATCTTCTACAAACGTCTCAACTAAACAAACAAAATCAAAGGAACAAACATACGAAACAAAATCATGATCATGTATTTTTGTGAGTAGTCCATTAACGTTCCAATGAAGGAATGAAAAGGGTTTCGTTTTATTACATACATTTACATCATCAAACTCATTATTCATCACTGACGAGGTCAATCTACACACATTTCCATTTGACACATCGTCAACAGAGCTGTTCACGTGTACCGGCGACACAGAAACCTCGTCACAGAATACGGGCGCACAATTCTCACGTGGCGCCAACTCGCTGACACTGTCGCGCTGTGACAAGGCCACCGGCGTCGACTCAGTATGCGTTCCTTCCACAGCAGCGGACAAAAAACAAGGATAAATACAGGACCGGCCTAACCCCTATTTCATTGCCACAAGACGATCACCCGAGTCCAACGTATAACGAGTTCCGTCCACAAGGAGATGATCGTGGATCATTGCGGCACGTTTCCCGTCACTTCTTGCCTGTTTAAGATGAGGGGTCAGTTTTCTTCTTATGTCTCTCACTCTTGTGGAAAAGTCCTCCCCTACAAAGATTTTGGTGCCCTTGAGTTTCCGCTTCACTCTAAGTATGTCCATTTTCTGTTTATAAAAAACACATCGTGCAATTATCGGGGAATCCGGTTTGGAACTGACACGATGGACCCTATCGAATTCTACGTCGCGAGACAGTTCCAGCTGATCAGTGATAAGTTCCCTAATAATGTCCTCACACTGCGCGCTTGTCTCATTCTCCTTCCTGGCGAGACCATAGAAGAGAATGTTGTTTCGCCTGGAC
>CM065729.1:4530179-4532679 GCA_033310375.1 Conus canariensis
TTCCACCGATTAGATTTACAGCAGTGAAGAAAGCAAGAGTGGGGGTGGGTGGGGGTGGACGGAGGAAGTGGAGTGCCAAGGGGCATGGGGGAATTGGAGAGGGAGGAGAGTCGGGAAAGGAAAGAAGTACCTTTCTTATCTCTCTCCTATCTCGCACGATTAAGCTAAGACGGTGCGGAGGGGGCACGGAGGGGGTGGGGGGAGGCAGAATTAGTTTGGAAGAGTTGGCTGTGGAGACCGGGGAGTGGAGACGGTGGGGGAGGGTTGAATTTACCATAGAGTTGAATCAAGAGAAAACGTAGGAAATGTGAGGTGAAGATGGGGGTGGAGGAAGATGTGGGAACGAGCAAGAGTGAATTGAACGGAATGGGCTGGGGCCGATAATAATAAGGATATCCTACCCCCCCCCCCCCTCCCTCCCTACCTCTCTCCTGGTTCGTAGGATAATTAGGATTTTAACAAGATAAAGTTTATTCATGTTTGTGAATATACACCTAAAAAAAACAGATAACTCCTCAATTTTATTATCAAAATTTGAACATTCTTACTGCTGTATGGAGAGGTATGTGCGGGGGGGGGGGGGGGGGGTAAGGGAAATTCTACCAGCCTGAGCTGACCAGAGGTTAGACTCAAACGAACAAGTCTTACGCATTTGATCCAGTTTTCTTGGATTCCTGGATGTCACATTCGCACATTAGTTACAGGCACCCTCTTTCTTCTCTCTTTCTTCTTTCCTCCCGCAAAGAAAGTTTAGTGGCCCCTTACCTTCGACACGAACTCGCATGCGAATATTTCTTTCCGTCATGTTTATCTTTTCTTCGAAAATCAGGCTGAACTTGATCACAGACATATTTTCTTTCTTCCCCACCCCCCCCCCCCCCCCCCCCCCCCCCCCCCCCCCCCTCCGCACCAACGCTTCTTTCCGTCTAACATCTTTAACAGTTGGGACGCCAGAAAACTTGTACATGACAAAGAGCACGTTCAATGGCATTAAACAAACATCCTCAAATACTTGTAGTAAATATAAGCCCTTCTTTACGAGAAGGAGGGGTGTACAAAATGATATGCCCCCGATTAGAAACACGCTGAAATGTCTAATAAACAGACAAGTCAGAATTTTTCAACAACTTCGACTTTTATTTTATGTGGGGGTAAAGTTCTCTTTGGAAGAACAGTTATTTGAAAGTGGTTCGAAAAAGGGGGTTGGGCTGGCTACAACTTGGGTTTAGAAAAAAAAAATGAACAGAGGGATTATGTACTGTCTACCTCAAAAAGCACAATTAAAAAGATTCTTTCACTCACTCACCGTTCCAGTCCTCGCCTGCATGCCTTGCAAAATGGCGCCCTCCAGTGACGTTGAACTGAACAGATTTTGTCGTGAGCAAACGCGGATTGGACGACTGAAAATCACACGACACGACAACACCCACAAGCACTTATTTCACGTGCGTCTCATGCCCCCAACTTTAAAGCCTGCATTTGACCAGTCCACTGATTCTTCTGTCGTGACGTCTGCCTCTTTGTCTGCCGGCATGCGCGCGTGCGCGCACGCGCGCGCGCGCGTGTGTGTGCGTGTGTCTGTGTGTGTCTGTGTGTGTGTGTGCGTGTGTGTGTGTGTGTGTGTGTGTGTGTGTGTGTGTGTGGCGGAATAAGGTTTTCTTTGTGTGTGTTTATGTATTCATGTATCCTGTGTGTATCTGAGCTTGCTTGCGCAACCGTAAGTCTATGTTTCAGTGCATGGTTTTGTATGTTTCCATGTACATATGCATGTGCATATGTGTATAAGCGTGTTTGTGAATGCATGTTTGTGTATGTGTATGCCTCTGTGTGTGTGTGTGTGTGTGTGTGTGTGTGTGTGTGTGTGTGTGTGTGGCGCGCGCGCGCGCGCGTGTAAGTGTGTGTGTGTGTGTGTGTGTGTGTGTGTGTGTGTGCGCGCGCGCGCGCGCGCGTGCGTCCGCGACACGCGTATCTGTGCGTGTGTGTGTGTGTGCGTGAGTGTGTGTGTGTGTGTGTGTGTGTGTGTGTGGTGCGTGCGTGCGTGTGTGTGTGTGTGTGTGTGTGTGTGTGTGTGTGTGTGTGTGTGTGTTCATGCCTGCGTGCTGTTGTCAGTATATATATATATATATATATATATATATATATATATATATATATATATATATAATTTGTAGAACCGACCTCTGACCTCTTCCTCCTTCATACGCACGCACGGACGCGCACAAATGCACGGGCGTGAGCGCGACCCTCCCCCCTCCCAGGCACACAAACGCGCGCACGCGCACGCAAGCACGCATACACGCACGCACGCACACTCAGTTTCAGTTTCAGTTTCATCAAGGAGGCGTCACTGCGTGCGGACTAGTCCATACACGCTACACCACATCCGCTAAGTTTTGAGACCACACTGCGCATGACTTTAAGCTGATGGATAAATGAATTTACAATAAAGATGAGAGAATTGAAGAAGACGGTCTCGTGGCTACGACTTAGTAGATGTCTG
>CM065729.1:4537679-4557679 GCA_033310375.1 Conus canariensis
GTGACCTAGTTGTTGAAAGGGGAACATCTCAAGAGAAAAATGTTGACACAGAAAGAGAGGACATGGGTGAAAATGATTTGTCGGATGATCGAGTGGAGAGAAATATACTGAGGGGTGAAAGGAAAGATTACAGCGAGAATGAAAGTGAGTTACATACTGATGGTTGTGAAGATGATAAGGTTTGTGTTGCTTCATTCTCGTTCTTACACTGGAATGTAAACGGACTCTTGTCTAAACTCAATGATAAAGACTTTACTACTTTTCTGTTGAAATTTGACTTCATATGTCTTGTCGAAACTTTTATAGAGGATTTCTCAAACTTAGCATTTCCAGGTTACACTGTTTTCTGTAAACCGGCACTTAAGTTTACAAAACAAGGAAGGCGGACTGGAGGAGTTATGTGTCTCATTAAAACTGAACTTACATCCTATGTCCATGAAATTAAGACAGACTGCCCCAATACTCTTTTATTTTTGATTGATAAGAACGTGTTTGGCTTTGTGGAAGATGTCTTGTATGTATGTACTTATATTCCACCAGAGGGGTCGCCTCATTACACTTATTTTGATGTTGAAAACGGTAGTTTTGAGCTTGAAGAATGTCTTTTTGATTCATTATTCGAGTTTGAGGACGTGCATGTGATCCTGTCAGGCGATTTGAATAGTAGGACTTCTGATATTTCTCCACATATTTTTGATGAAAATAATTCTTATGATCACTTCGATTATAATCGTTCTTTTTCTACTAATAGCATGAGAAAGTCTGCAGACTGTGTTCTCAATAATTATGGGAAATATTTGTTAAATATGTGTACAACCCTTGGACTGTGGATTTTAAATGGCACATGTAATGGTGATACTGATGGTAATTTTACGTACTTATCACAGACAGGATGTAGCGTTAATAATTACTTTCTTCTGTCTAAGGAACTGTTCTTTGTCATTGTGTCTTCGTGTGAAATGGTGATTTCAGAGAGAATAGACTCAGATCATTTGCCTATTGAATTACATTTTAGATTTTCAAAAAGACAAAATGGATCGCAAGTTCAACCCGCAGAAATGAACCAGTTCATTGAAAAGTTTGTGTGGAACAAGGATCTAGAATCAGTCTATACTCAGAAAATGCTCTCAGATGAAACACTGTCCGTACTTGATCATGCCACACATTTGATAGATCATGATTTCAACGGTGCTCTGTATACGTTTAATGACTGGATTAAAAAGCAAGCTAGTTGTATGAAGAAGAGAATTAATCTGACAAAGTACGATAAAAACAGTGACTGGTATGATAAAGAATGTAGGCTAGGCAAAGTTAAGGCAAAAAGTCTGCTTTCTATATTTAGAAAGACGAGAAGAACAGAAGACAGCGATGCCTATTGCATAGCAAGAAGGGAATATAAACATCTGATAAAAAGGAAAGAAAAACAGTATAAAGATATGTTACTAGATAGGCTTATTTCATCAGTAAACAATCAGAGAGAATTTTGGGAAACTGTGCATAAAATATCTTTTAAAAGAAAACATGTTCAAAACACTTTAACAGTCGATGACTGGTTCAAACATTTTAAAGATTTACTTTAATTAGAAGTAACAACAGATGTAACATTTGTAACAAACTCAGCTGAAAATGGCAATGATATCGATGAGGAGGAGGATAGTTCTATAAACCGTCAAATATCAAGAGAAGAAGTTTTGCTAGCTGTAAATAAGTTAAAGAACGGGAAGGCTGCTGGACCAGATGAAATTATTAGTGAGTTGTTGAAGTATGGTGGGGACCGAGTTGTTGACTTTTTTTGTAAAGCTTTTTAATATGTTGTTTGATAAAGGCGTGTTCCCAGACAACTGGACGAACTCCATTGTTCAACCCTTGTTTAAGAAGGGGGACGTTAACGATCCAAACAATTATAGAGGCATTTCACTATGTGATACGAGCAGTAAAATTTACAGCACAATTATTAATAACAGATTGCAGGAATGGATAAAAGAACATAATTTGACAGGTGAACATCAAGCAGGATTTAAAAAAAGGTTATTCCACAGTTGATCACATGTTTACATTGTTGGCATTCGTACAAAAACAGTTTTGTTTTAATCGTAAATTGTATGTAGCCTTCATTGATTCTGAAAAGGCTTTTGATTCTGTTGAAAGACACTTGTTATGGCCCATCATATTGATAAATGGCATCAAAGGAAAGATATTTAGGTGTATTTGTAGTATGTATGACAATGTCAAAGCCAGAATTAAATGCGGAAGTAGTGTAACAGATTTCATTAATTGCACCCGTGGAGTGAAACAAGGAGACGCCTGCAGCCCTGTCTTGTTTTCTTTATTTATCAATGAACTAGCATTAGAGGTGATAAGGGGTGGTAGACATGGTGCAATGTTTACGTCTGAGTGTTTTGAATTGTTTATATTACTTCTTGCTGATGACGTTGCTTTACTCTCTGAGACTGTCATTGGTTTACAAACGCAGATCAACAGTCTTCAACGTGCAGCTACTGCTCTGCAGTTGAAGGTCAATATGGCTAAAAGCAATATAGTTGTATGCAGAAAAGGGGGGGCATTTAGCTGCAAGAGAAAGGTGGACATATAATGGGATTGTTATGCCGGTTGTGAATGTTTACAAATACTTAGGAATTCATTTTTCAACAATGTTAAGTTTCGTTGCTGCATGTCGTGATCTCAGTAGCAGAGCAAAAACGCGTTATTTTGCATTTTGCAAAAGTTATGTAAATTGAAGTGTTATTCTTATTCTTCCTTTTTTAAAAAGTTATTTGAATCACAAGTTCAACCTATTGTTCAATATAGTGCAGAGCAATGGGGACTCGACAATGCAGCAATCCATTGCGAAAAGGTACATTTGTTTGCTGTTAAAAGGTTCTTAGGCGTAGAAAGACGAACACCTAATGACATGGCGTATGGGGAAACGAACCGATATCCTATTTACATAAACTCAGCTGTAAAATGTGTTAAGTTTTGGCTAAAATTGACGAGAATGGACGAATATAGACTACCCTACAAGGCCTATAGAATGCTTTTTGATTTGGATCTGCGTGATAAGAAAAACTGGGCTTCAAATATTCGCTGTAAACTGTACATGTTTGGATTTGGATATGTATGGCTGAATCAAGGCGTGGAAGGGATTAGCGAGTTTCTAAAAGCTTTCAGGGAAAGGTTAATTTGTTGCAGATGGCAAGACTGGAATTATCATATCAATAACAGTGACAGGTTTAGTGTGTACAGAACCTTCTGCACTGTCCCTGATGTTAAAACGTATTTGTTAGTCAATTTAGACAGACATTTAACATTTAATTTGATAAGATTTAGGCTTGGCATTTCCGAAATTGCAGTACATCATAATCGTTATAGAAAACACAGTGAAAACGACTTAATATGTCCACTTTGTCAAAAAGAGAAAGAAAATGAGATGCATTTTGTTTTATGCTGTCCTGTTCTGCATGACTTAAGAGCACAATACATACCGTCGAAATATTATAACACTCCAAGTCAGTTTAAATTAGTATTGCTCATGACGTGCACACTAGAGAAAACAGTTAGAAATTTGTCAATCTATATTTATAAGGCTTTTAAGCTACATTCTATTCTCATTTCTTAACATTACTGCTAAGTGTGTTATGAACGATGTCAATGTTTATGAATGCAAGACTGGACAAATGTTTGTATCTATGCACCCCTACATGAGGGGCAAAGGCCTAATCATGATTAAAGTTTCCGTATCAGTATCTCTCTCTCTCTCTCTCTCTCTCTCTCTCTCTCTCTCTCTCTCTATATATATATATATATATATATATATATATATATATATATATATACTTGGAGTAAAATATAAAAAAAAAACAGAAGTAAACAGTTTCATTTTAAATTGTATAATCTCCAATAAAATTTTCGCTTAAAAGCTTCTTCACTACTGGCAACTGTTTAAAGAAGCACACTGTATATATAAGGTACATTAAACGAGAAAACAGTTCAAGAAACCTTTTTCTGTACAAATCAAACAAACCCTTTCTCTCGTGCATTCATGTATCCACGTTCACACTCACTCTCTTGCCCACATGTATCAGGATTTCCGTTCATCTTCATCTTCCAACCCACGTAAACACCGGCGTATACCTTCTCTCACTCCCACTCACAACCCTCCCCACTCTCTCTCCCTCCCCCCAACCCCACCATCTCCACCAACGCATCAGCCTGCTCACCACCCTCACTTTCTTTCTCCCCATATATCCAACAAGCATACTCATGTTAACTTTTAAAAAATGTGTGCACTAGAATCTCCCTCCACTCTCGCAACCCACCAATGTAATATCCCATGTCCTTAGAGGCACAGCACAACAGAATCGAAATATATCTCCCAAAACACAGGTAAACAATGATAAATAAACCTAATAAGTATGGACAGAATGCCTACGTGGGGAATATTGGAAAAAAGCAGAGGAGGGGGGTTGGTTAAGGGCGCAGGGTAAGCGAGGGGAAGGAGAAGCCTTGGGGGGGGGGGGGGGGGCAGGGGAGAGGGGGAGGGCGGAAACAAAGGGAAGAGGGGGGGGGGGGGGGGGGTTACAGTGAACAAAATTGGTCTTCTGTACTTTTTCTGTTTGTAATTTTCCTAATATCTATTAATTATCTTTTCTGGATCTTACTGTGCAAACTTCCTGTCTTGTATTGAGCCTTTTGAAAATCGTGCCTATATTACATATCAAGAATGTTTCCTTTCGTGGGAAAAGAAGGGGAGGGGGGGGGGGGTTGAGAAGAAGAGGGAGAAGGCAGGGAGAAGACTGTTGTGACGGGAGGAACAGAATGCCTACGTGGGGAATATTGGAAAGAAACAGAAGGGGGGAAGAGGGGGGGGGAGTGTTGGGTAAGGGTACAGGCTAATGGGGGGGGGGGGGGAAAGAAGAAATCGGGGGGGGGGGGGGGGGGGGAGGGGTTGGAAACAAAGGGAAGGGGGTGTCTTAAAGGGAATAAAATTGGTCTTCTGTACTTTTTTTGCTTGTAATTTTCCTAAATATTTATTAATTATCTTTCTGGATTTTTTACTGTGCATACATCCTGTCTTGTATTGAGTCCTTTGAAAATCGTACCTGTATTGCATATCCAGAATTTTCCTTCTGTAACAGTTTTTTCTCTTCTCTGACATTATCGATTGCTATTATCTGCAAAAAATCTAGTTCTAAATCAGGATGGGGGACTGTGCATACGTGATTTGATACGTTACACTTAGTTGTTGTTGTTTTTTTGTGTGTCCGATTTGTGATTAGCCCATCTGAGTTTCAGATTTTTTGTGGACCCAACATACAACAGATCAGGGTGAATCTTACATCTTATAACGTATATTACATTTTTTGTAGTACAAGTCAAGTGTTTCCTTATAGACCAAAGTCTTCCATCCCAAACTGATTTTATACTCTTAGTATTCTCCCCATGTTTAACAGTGTCACACCTCTTTGCCTGGCAAGTGAAATAACCTGGTTCTAATTTTGGTCCGTATTCTAGATTTCTCTTGGGGACGGTAGGTTTGTAAATTTCTCCTAAATTCCTACGGCGTCTGTCAGCTGGTATTATTTGATTTTTATTAAAAACTCTCTTATTTTCTGGGTTAGAGTACAGTATTGATAAATGTCTCCTTATTATTTCTGATTTGGATGGATACCTTGGATCATAATTTGTCACCCAGGCTATCTTTTTGCCTTTTTTGGTTTGTTTTCTTCTGTGAGTATTGTTTTCCTATTTTTCCTAGCCCCTTTATAAAGTTCTCTTTTCGCTTTCTGATAGTCCCAACCAGACATTGTAAAATATTTACTATATTCTTCTATTCTAGTTTTAATGTATTATCCTCACTACATAGCATGCGTAGTCTAGTTCCCACACTGGAAATGAGTCCCTTGAACACGGCAGGGGAATGGCAGCTGTATGGAGGGAGGTACGCATGGTTATGTTTTGAAAACACATCTGTAATGATTTTGCCTTGTGAAATGTGAAGTTTGAAACATATTATATATATATATATATATAATATATTATATATATATGACATTTACCAGCTTATAAGAAACAGGAAAGAAACTGGTTGACATTAAAATGATGTATATTTTTTCCACAGTTTCTTGTAAGCTGGTAAGTGTCACCTAAAATTAGCGAACCGATTTCATTTCATCAATATTAAGTTTTGGTATACTGTTTGTTAATGTACCTTTAAACAATTGCTGTACTTTTTGTACGGTTGGTTGCTTGCTTGCTTGATTTGAAGCCACTGAATACCCCTCCCTATCCCCAGCATTTTTCAGTGGGTAGCCTCGCAATGATAACAACACAAACCGTAAGGCGAAAGAAACATTCTGCAAACACTAATCTTCAAATGAACGAGAGACAGCCATGGGTCTCTTCAAGTCGCTGAGCCCCGTAGTGTTTGCAAGGGAGTGTCAGGCGAGATGTTGTGAAATCTCCAACGTCAGCCGCCACGCCGTGACATCCTGTAAGGAAAGGCTCGTCGTTGTTCTCCTTCGCTCTAGGTGTACGTCATTCAGAAAGAAAAGAAAGGGAAAAAAAAAAACAACAAGATGCAAAGCATATAAAAGTACTCCCAGTTTATCTTGAACACAAGTACTTTCTGAGATATCCATAAAGAGGAAAAACCGTTTTGCGCCGTTATAGCCGTTAGTAACGGCTATTCTGGTAAAATAAAACATCAGGTATCATCCGTGACCCATAATGAACATACGTACACATTTTCAGAAAGATCGGCCCAGGAGCAAGTGGAACACATTTTGACCACGGACAGACAGACAGACAGACAGACAGCATTTCTTCGTTCCCATTGTAAAGTACTCCCTTTCTATAAGAACTGGGAGTACAAAAAGGCGTGTTCCTCACATTCAGTTTGTGACAGCTTAAACAATCAACCATCTGTGTTACAATCTCTGTCAGTGCATCGTGACGCATGAACAGCCGGAATAGCTCAGTCGGTAGTTGTCACCGGAATCTCAATCCACAGTGATCCTGGGTTTGCAGGTTCGACTCTCTGCTGGGATGTGTCGGTGCAGCGGCATTGGCTCTGACTCTGTTGCTAGTCCTTCGAACGGGACTGTAAGCTGAGGTTTCGCGTGTAAATGCGCGCATGACGTCTTGCACGCACGGGAAATCCCCATAGCAACTTTCACAAACGGAAGGCCAGTTTGGCTGTAAGTATGGTTGACATGTTACACACACCATACACTCTGAGTGCAAAAAAAAAAAAAAAAAAAAAAAAAAAAGTAAAAAAAAGTAAAAAAAAAAAACCCGAGTGACTGATATTGACTGAATGATGGAGGAAATGACTGAATGTGGCGCTTGCAGGCAGCTCTTCCGTAAGCTGTACCTAGGTAGGCAGCCCGTTGTGTAAACAAGAGCCTGGACTGTAGAGCGCCCAGGGCTTAGTCTCTTACCGAGTTTGGGCATTATGTGAACCCTGTGACTACTAACTGTCTCTGAGTGATAATTCATTACACATATTTTTCCACCAAATATTTTGTTTCCTCATGTTTGAGTAGTTCTGGTACACGTTTAGCGGACAAAAGTGAACGGAAAGAAAACTAAGAAGCAGTTTGAACCCATTCATTCATTTTAATATCTTTTGATTCTGTCTATGTCTTTCTGTCTGTCTGTCTGTCTGTCTGTCTGTCTGTCTTCTCTCTTCTCTCTTCTCTCTCTCTCTCTCTCTCTCCCAAAAGAGATGTGCCATAATCTCTTCTTTTCCTTTGCGAACGCCTTGGTCTCTACGGTCAGTCCGGCCCTTGAAATGAATAGTGCCGTTTTCTCCAGCTCTTGTAGATTGCCATAGAGCTTCGTCATTAGAGCTGTCTCTGTTGGCCACACCTCTCTCCTTGGCTCTTCAAGTAGTGGGCCTTTTTGGAGCACATGCCACAATCTCGAACTGAACTCTCATGCTGACAGTGCCATTGTGGCACAGGCTCCCAAACTCCCACCCACATCTTACAGTCCTGCTCCTTCTCTAAAAACATTGAGACGCCAGACGTGGCCCAGTCCGGTTGAGGTCCAGGAGAAGCTGTGGGGACCGGCGGGGTCACTGTGGCGGACTACTGACTTCGCCTTACTAACCGGATTGAGGATCTTGCTAGCATGGCCGGGAATGCAACCGGATTGAGGATCTTGCTAGCATGGCCGGGAATGCGAAAGAAAGGAGCTGAACAACGCCTTTTCGGGCTGCTAGATATTATAAAGCTTAAATTTCCCAACTTGTAACAGGTATCCCGTTAGCAGTGGGTTTATGACATCCCTATGAAAAGGCACGCCCTAAGACGCCCACCCATCCGAAAGCTGCGAGTTCGAATCCGGCAGCGCCAGGGAAAAAAAGTTGGCAGTAGAAGGGTATCTGGGAGTCATGACCTGGATGCGGCCCGGCCCTCATAGTGTGTAAGTTCAGGGATGAAACACTTGTCTGAGGGGGTTTCTTCTCTGAAGACCTTCTGCTGTCAAGCTATCCCTAGAGTTTCTTCCTACTGACTGACACGCTTCTGCTACAAGAAGTCTAATCTCTAACTGACCACCTTCACCATGGCTCTGCTGCGTCGGGCCACAGCTGGTGGAGCCAAGTTTGAGAGGCGTAGAGTCGAGAGACAGTGACAGAAATCTGGAATGACCAGTTTAAGCAAACATTTCCAGTGGCAAACCAAATCGTTAACAGTCTTACTCATGCTGCCTAACCTGCTTTCTTTACAGCTAAGATCCTTGCTTGCTCAACTTCAAAGCAGCTTTACAGCGTTACTAACACTCTTCTGGGAAAATCTGATTCTTCTTCACCCTCTTCTTATATTATCTGAGCTTCTACTAGCTTTTAGCTTTTGTTGGTAAGGTCAGTGACCTCAGAACATTTTTTTTTATGTCAGACCGACACTCACTTGCTTTGTTTCTGATCCTTCATTTCCTGGAACCCCTTTTATTTCTGTTCATTCCCTTATCTGAAACCTTTGTTGGAAAGATCGTCATGAAATCTGGCACTAAAACCTGTGTTCTCGATGTATTTCCACCTTCTTTCCTCGGTCAATGTCTTGATTGACTCCTTCCTCACATCACCACTATTATTATCAATAACTCTCTGTTCTTTCCCTTCCTCTTTTGAAAACGTAGTAACCCGTCTTCTGATGACAAAGTCTACTCTCGATCCTAAAGTTTAACAGAGTTACAGACTTAATTCGAATCTTCCTGTCTTCGCCAAAATCACTTTAAAAAGTTATTTTTGTTCATCTCATGGACCATGTCTCTGCTAGACCTTTCTGCAGCTTTCGATAGCATCGAAGATTCTAGTCTTCTCAACCGTTTGCACAATCCTTTTGGTCTCTGTAATACAGTTTTCAACCTGTTTCACCTCTACATTACCGACCGCCATGAAGTTGTTTTTGTCAATGATTCTATCCCTAACCCAACTCCATTATTGTACGGTGTGCCCCAGGGCTCAGAGCAGGGACTTGTCCTTTTCAGTGTATACATTATTCCTGTGACAATTAACTTTATATTCCTGGACCTCTCTCTGATCTTTCGACTATGATTGGAAGCATTTAGTCCTGTGTAGCTGACCTAAAAATTCTGGATGACAGACAAATTTAAAAGAATGAATGCAAGACTGAAATGAAGTCGATCTTGTCCATCAGAAAATACCAGCCAATCCCTAGATATCATCTTCTGTTGACTTCACTGACTCATCGATTACTCTTTCTTCTTCTGTTTGTAAGGGTGGTATGACACATGATCAAACTTCTTCTTTCAACAACATGTTGCTAATGTCGTTCGGATTCGTTTTCGTGAACACCGTTGCATCGCTTCCACCTGCCGCCTGCACTCTGGGGACGCTACTGAAAGCTTGGTCTTTGCGTTTGTACTCTCTTGTCATGGTTTATGCAACCTCTTGCTGTGGCTTTTGTGTTGTCTTATCAGGAGATTTCAGGAGGCCCCAAATCGATGCTGTCCAAGTTATCTTTTGCTTAGTTACATTAGTCTATATTTCTCCGCCGCTAAGATCTCTTCACTGGCTCCCTTTTCAACAACGGAACTAGAAAGCTGCTTTACTCTGCCCAAAATCCGTTGAATCCCTATTGTCGTCAAGATTTGTTGAGAGTGTAATTCTTCATCACGTGAACTCTGTTCTTCATCTGATATTAATCTCTTCCGTCTTCCCGAAGTTCGTACTAAAATGTTCGTCAGCGTTCCTTGGCCTTTCTGGCCCCTTTTATTTGGGATCAAATTCCACATCAACTCTAATGCTCTGCCTCTTTTCTCTCTTTGAAATCAAACTTGGAGACCTTGCTTTTCCCCCATCTGACTGAGATATACAAATATGTTCCGTTTTTCTGTTCAAGAATATCATTCGTGTTTGGAGGCCTAAGTTTATTCATCTGATAATGATTGTTTTTGTATTGGAGGTGGATGATGGGTGGAGAAGGGTTGTGAGAGTGGGCGCGGCTAGGTGGTGGTAAGTGTGGACGTGGAGCGCGAGCTTGTGTCTGTGGGATGCGCTTTCGTGTATTACCCGTTGTTCTGAATTATCTGGCTCGTAGTTTAATGTGTGCTCTTGTTTATTGTTAACGCCTAGGGCATGTAAGTGTTCTTAACAACAGCAGCAACAACAACAACAGTAACAGTAATAATGATAATAATAACAATAATGATAATAATAATAATGATAACAGCAACAACAACAACAAAATAATAATAATAATAATAACAATGATATAATAATGACAATAATAATAATAATGATGATAATCATCATCATCATCATCATAGTCTTGCAAAGGAACATATTCTATTGGTGTGACGGCTCCTTCGCCAATAATAAAGACAAGAATAATGATAATAACAGTCTTACAAAGGAACATCTTATTATACTGGTGTAACAGGTCCTCCGCATGTGCTGGGCCAATATTTTCATGAAGATTAATCTATTGTGATTGTTGCGGCTCCCCATTACACAGACGATACGTCACACCCTGTAGCGTAGAGCAGTTATACGTAGATTCCTTGCCCACCACTTGATTTTGTAATTTTTACGGTAAGCGATTGACCACTGTTATCAGAGTAGAAACCACTTCATGTTCTATCGTTTTGCGGCTCTCCATTGAAAGAGACACGCCAGCGTTTGGTAAGTGTCATTAATGCCACAATCCGCTGAATTCAGCTTGCTGCAACGTTCGCGGCATAACAGCATTCTTTTGAGAGTGTTAAGGGGATGATAATAAAGTGTATGTACACGTTTCTGCTCTGGGTCCAGGAGCCCTAGGAAGGGAATGTTACCGCTCTGTTGCGGCCCGGGGTAGTGGCGATCGCGCTTACAGCCACAGTCTTCTCTTACTGTCGTTGTGTTTGATGCAAATATACTTTTAGCGTACGCGAGATTTGTGATTGAACGCACAAGAACGTTGGCAGACCTAGCTAGCATGGCTTGAAGGGCAATTTGGTGGGTTAGTGATGAGTGTCAAATTGACTATATTATGGTCAGTTCCACTTGTGCCTTCTGTGTGACTGGGGAGTTAAATGTGCAGGTACTCACGCTCCTTTCGGGTGTACAAGAGTGAATGACTTCGACTGTGTGTCAGTGATAGGGTAGTTTATACGTTTTAGGCAGAATTGGAAAGAAGGGACAGACATGACATTTCTCCGAAGTTCTGATAGGCTTCGAAAGAAGATTGGACACTTTAAAAACGCAGGTGCTGGTGCACGAATTGTTGACTACAAGGGCAGTTAACGTTCTGACTGAATTGAGCTTTAAAGTCATCTACATTTAAGCTATAAAACGCAATGTTTTATGTTTTCACAAACCTGTAACAACAATTTTCCTTGATTAAAATGCAGGCAGAAAGTTTCGATATTTTCTGAACAGTCTGAATCTGACAGGCCCCAAATCGGTTTCCATCCCGTGGTCACGTACCGACAGTTTTATTCTTGCACAGTTATCGGAATTGTGAACAACGGAAGATCTGTCGAGAATGTGTGTGCGGAGAGGAGGGTGGACCGGCGCGTAAGAGAGAGAGAGAGAGAGAGAGAGAGAGAGAGAGAGAGAGAGAGAGAGAGAGAGAGTTACAAAGACACAGACACACACACACGGACTGACTGAAAGAGAACAGCCTCAAATATATCAACGCAAGTGCGTGAACGCACACACACACACACACACACACACACACACACAACACACACACACACACATGCGCGCGCGCACGCACGCACGCACGCACACGCACACACACACACACACACACACAGAGTGAAAGAGACTGATACACAGACACACAAGCGAACTCAGAGTGACACAGAGAAAAAGATGCGTATTCAGAGGAGAGAGAGAGAGAGAGAGAGAGAGAGAGAGAGTAAACTACACCACACACACACACACACACACACACACACACACACACACACACACACACACAGATCGAGAAGTAGAGGAAGAGGAGGTACAGAAGCACAGAGAGAGAGAGAGAGAGAGAGAGAGAGAGAGAGAGAGAGAGAGAGAGAGGTCAACAGAAGAGCTAAAGTAGGGTGGTGGAAATCCTGATGCGTCATTAGCAGCCGAAATAAACAGTTAAAGGATGTATCTGTAAGTATGCACTCTATTTGTTGACGACTGGCGTATGGCGGACACGCCTACGTCAGCGTTCTTCCTTGCTGATCAAGGGCGTATGGGCTTACCAGCAACGGCCGGAAGTTTATTGTGATCTCTCGATTTCCATAGGACCTGCACACGTTTATGGACAATCATGAGCATCAATAGCCGGTGATCACATAATCGTTTCCCTTCTCGAAAAGAAAAAACAAACAAACAAGAAAAAAGATAATAACTGCTTTCACGGAAAATCAATCGATTCATCGCTTCACATCTTTTTTTTTTTTTTTTTTTTGGGGGGGGGGGGGGGGGAGTGTCTGGGTTTTTTTTCTTTTTTTTTTTCTTTCTTTTTTTTTTTACCTGATGATTCATTGTCATGATATGCTAAGCATATACAAGGACTTATAACCGAATGGGGAACTTTGAAACCTATGCATACACGCCAAAGCACAAGATCACTTTAATACAGTAGAAATACCAAATTAAAGGGGAAAAAGAGACGAGGGTGGGGGCGGAGGAGTGGAGAGTTAAAGAAAAAGACTACCAAGGGAAGTTATCTGGTGATTTTATCATTTGTCTATTTATTTATTTTATTCATTTTGTTTAAATAGGTGCTCCTATTCAAACCCCAGTAGATTCTGTTTGTAACACAGCTTACTTCTGTCAAAAGTACTGGTTGGATTTGTTTAAACAAACAACAAAAACAAATAAAATTGGACCAGTTTGTGTCTTCATTTGGCATTTATCGAATATTAACGTAATTTCTACCTACATTCAGTTGATCGTTGACGGAAAGAAAACACAACGGAGACCAAATCATGTTTGAAGGCGAAAGAGCGACAGCTCTTTCATCGTAGTGTGATTCTGGCTATTATGACACCGGCATGCGACTGACTGCTGTCAGCACAGCAAACCACAGCAGGGCACCTATCGCGTATTAATGTCATCATGTTGATGGTTGTTTCCCTTCTTGGACTCGGCGTGCTTTGTCTTTTGGCGACGTGAAAATTCTCTCTCTCTCTCTCTCTCTCTCTCTCACACACACACACACACACACACACACACACACGCACACACACATTTTTTTCATACAAACATGAATTTCAATTGTGAATTTTCTCTCTCTCTCTCTCTCTCTCACAACACACACACACACACACACACACACACATGCACGCACACACACTAATACACTAACATATACTCACAGAAACACACACACACACACACACACACACACACACACACACACACACACACACATTCTTTTTACACACAAAAATGAATTTCTCAATTGCGAATTTACGGAGATGTATGTAACCATGACTTCAGTTACCACGCACTCATATCTGAACCATCGTCTGGCGTGCGGAAGACCAACAATGGCGTGTTAGCGCCAGTTAGATTGGAATCCGCCTTGATCGTGTTGTAACAGGACAAAAACTAGAAGATCCTATCATTTTATGTCTTTTCCCCCACAGTTGTGATACAATACCAACGAGGGGAGAAGGGGGGGGGGGGGGGATGCCAAAGATAGCTTGAGAAACCGTGGTAATCAATGCAATGAGTCTGTGATTCAATAAACAATTTGAAATGTCAAAAAAAGAATAATAATAATAATAAAATAAATGAAAATAAATAAACAAATAAATAAATACAATGAGAATGAGGGGGAAAGGTTACGTCATGGACACCGTAGGATCTGTTCCCAACAGAATACACGTTAATGACTTGCCGTTCAAAATATCACCCACCCGTGGAAGGCTACGCAGACTCATCGCGTGTGTTGGTCCTAAGAGAACATAGCTGTCTCTCTTCAACCTCACTTTCCTTTCTCCTAACACATCTCTGATGTTCTACTCGGCCCTGCAGCCACTTAGCCTACCTGAGTTTGCTCCTGCCATGAGTTGTGTTCACCTTTCCCTCTTTTCAATTTCTGCTTTCTCAGGGTTCTTTACTGTTGAGAAAGGGTTTAAATCCTGAAACGTTTGGACACTCCTTTTTCCAAGGATGACCTTTTCCACCCTGTTTTTTGAGATTTTTTTAATAGCTGTACCAGAAACAACATTCTGCACGTGAAAAACGTTTTTTTTAAATTAAAAAAAAAATGAAGGTCTCGATGCTATTTAGACATAAAATAAAGTGTCAAACAGACAAAACAGCTTTTGTTTATATGGTCGGTTGTTTCGGACACTTTTTGTGGAATTTTGAAGGAGAGCAGTGATTTGGGCATACAGGGGGAGGTCAGTCTGGATTTACTCCCCGATGGTGGGAAGAGAAGGGGTCGGGGCAGGGAGGGAAGGGGAGGGGGGTTGAGAAAGAGAGGCTGCACACCAAAACTTCATGTGCCAAGGCCTTGCTTAAGGACTCGAGTATTTATAGACAGGCACAATTCGATTAGGCCCTTTGAGAATTTTTTTTTTTGTCTGAAAGTTGATTTATCTTCTTTTCTTTGATATACCCATCAAAGTACATGCCAGCTGGTTCCAAGAAGACGGATTAAAATGAAAGGAACAGGATTATTTGGGAGGAGCCATCTGGCGCAAAGATAGGGTCACGGGTGAGTGAGAAGGCCTGAAATGTGACGTCAGCCGAGGATGAAGATGTCATCGGTTGAAATCTCAAAAAAAAAAAAAAAAAAATTGGTGGGAAGAGGGCGGGTTGTTCTTTCGATCCATGGTCAGTTTAATATCAAATGCTGACTCAAATCTATGCTAGGCCTGAAAACGCTTACATGGATTATATCATAGTGATTTCAAGCGAAATCTTAATTGTGACGTGTGACCAGAGGAGCGAAATATCAGCAAGTGCTCTTCCTCAGCCACCAGGGCGTGGTAGGAGTAGTAGAGACAATGTCAGCATCTTACACACCAGCATTCCACGCTTATGCAGATGACAGTCCTTCTTTCTTTCTTTTCTTTCTGCGTACGCAGGCTGATACTCCTGCGGACACTGCCTGTATAGACAGGCAGTAGAGTTTTGTGTGTATGACCGTTTTTTTTTTTTATCCCGCCATTAAGGCAGCCATACTCCATCTTCGGGGAAGGTGCATGCTATGTGTAACGTGTCATCCATACTAACGGCCAAACTGGCCTTCTCTTCCGAAAGTTGGTGATGGGATTTTACGTGTGTGCAAGATGTGCGTGCGTTCACACACGGAACCTCGCTTTATAGTCTCATTCGAAGGACTGTATGGGGAATGGAGTCAGAACCAATGTTAACTCCGAGGGAAAAATCCCCCTGTACCAAAATTCGATCCCGCAACCCCAGGATCACGAGTCCGCCGTTCTACCAACTGAGCTATTCGGCCCCAGATGACAGTCCTAAAGGTCGACAATCCGTGCAATGAAAACAGTCATGCGCAATGGCGTGAGTCAAAGTCACCCAACATCAGGAGCTGCGATTATGTAATTTCATGACACCTTGTCATTTGTTTATGTGATATAGTTGTCCACGTTTGAGGCCCATGTAATTTCGAAACGCTAAAACTCTCGTGAAAAACAAAGCAACAACGTCAATGACATTTCCTGTTTTCATTTGAAGATGTTTATCACCACTATTGTATTACGAAGAAAAAAAAAGCTACTTTTCACGAAGGAAACGAAATTTGCGAACTTTTGAGATGAGTGCACTTCTACAGGAGATGAATAGAAGACAAGAAATGCCAGCAGTTGGCCTTACTGCAGCCAGACCGCACTTACATTACACGAATGTGCAATTGCCAGTAAAGGATGAACTTTCCGTGTGTGTGTGTGTGTGTGTGTGTGTGTGTGTGTGTGTGTGTGTGTGTGTGTGTGTGTGCGCGCGCGCGCGCGCGCGCGCACGCGAGCATGTGTGTATGTCTTCATAAACCGTACGTCGTATTAATTAAATACATTGGTGCGAGTTGTTATAAGGCAGGTCCGAGTGCTTGTTACTCTTATTTATATATCTTGGCTGATGGTAACTCGACTATTCTTAGACGTGGATACCAAGGCAGCGACATGCAATGATGGATGTGTTTATGACTTGCCCATATTTGGGATACTCATAAATAGTAAGCAGTCTAGCCAGTGTGTGTGTGTGTGTGTGTGTGTGTGTGTGTGTGTGTGTGTGTGTGTTCTTCAATCTTCAAATCCTACCAGGATACATTGCAGATATCAACCAGATAATGGCAGTGCGGGTTTCCCTGAAAACCTACTCAGTCATCCAAACACTTCAGCAGAACGAGCATATCGCTTTCGTTTCCGGGATGACTGAGTTGTGACTCATGATATACACAATAGCCATACTCGCTTCAAACGAGGACTGCGACATTGCCCGCGTGAGGTCGGTTCGGGCTGACTTCCTGAAGCGCTGACAGGCGAACGAACAATGAAAGGAGCCATTGAGTGACATGAGAGCGTTCTGTTCTCAAACCGCTGCACATAGTTCCTTGACAACGTGGGACGGCTGTGCAGAAGATGCGGACAACGTTGTTCGGGGAAGATGTCTTCGGAAATGTGTCCCTCTATAGGAGCTGACCTCACGGGCATAATAAGATCTTACACAACGTCGGCTGGCAGAAGTCACTAGATAGAGGACAGGTTACTGATGTTTGCGGCTTCTTCATCTTTTCTCACGCGACTTTGAGAGAGAGAGAGAGAGAGAGAGAGAGAGAGAGGAGAGAGAGAGAGAGAGAGAATAGGTGTTGCAGTGCTGGATAATGTTCACAGTGTATGTATGTATGTATGTATTTATCTATTAATCTAATCCGTTCATTCATTTCTTTCTTTGGTGACTAAAAAAAAAGTTAACCTTCAAGATTGTTGCCAGTTGAAGACATCAGTCTTTTTAGTCACTGTTATATTATCCTCATGAACTGGTCTGACTTTGAACTGGAAGAGGTAATATTATGATGAACTGGTCTAACTTTGAAGGGGAAGAGATGGTCACTCCCGTCATGGATGAGGAGAATACGACCCAGGATGTGCTGAACACTGTCAACAACACCTTAAACGTTGCTGACCTCACCGTCGCCAGGAATGTGGATTTCTGGCTGGCTGTGGTGACTGTCATCTCCTTAGCGTCGATGGGAATCCTGGGCAATGTCTTCAGCATCGCTGTCTGGAAGATGGAGACGTCATTCTCAGCCACCGTGTTCTTGTTCAAATACCTGGCCATATGGGACATCGTCTTTCTCGTGTCTGTCATCGTCTACGCCATCGTCCGACGCAACTTGACGACGACAGTCCACAATGCGTTAATTCGAGGCTGCTACCATACTGGCAACTTCGTGCAGCTGACGTCAGTTCACGTGACCTTGCTGATCGCTGTCAGCCGTTGGATCGCTGTCATCTTTCCCTTAAAGGCGCAGCGTTTAGTGACGTCCAGGAGGATCTATCTCTCCTGTGTCTTCATCTTTGTGTATTGCGGGATTCTGGAAGCTGCCCAGGGGGTGTTTAATGCTTACTACCCGGATAATGCCATCGCGTTCGTGGCCAAGCGAGTCGTGGGGCTTGCTGTGCCTCTGCTGCTCCTCTTGGTGTTCAACGTCAGTCTTCTGTGGACGGCTCTCCGACCTCTAAGAGACCTGCGCAGGACTGAAATGCAGGACAGACAACGTGTGACCCTGCCACGAAGAAAAGTCTGGGCGAACAGACAGAGGAACACATGGACCTCACAAAGCAGTGACACTACCACCCTGTCCACAGAGGAAGAAACTCTGGAACCGGCCATCGAAGAAGAAGCTGACGAGATCAAGACAAACGACAAGAAGGACACGCCACAAAGATGCTGTGAGCACGTGCGACAACAGAAACATCATCAGCACAACCAGCAGCAGCAGCAGCAGCAGCAGCAGCAGCAGCAGCAGCAGCAGCAGCAGCAAGTGAAGAGAACAGAGCAGAGAGCGAGAAAGAGACGAGTTCATCGTGGTCAGGTGGTCAGTCACGGTGGACAGTCCCGGAAGCGCTACATGCTGAAAGCGGTGCTGCTGGTGTCCCTGTGTTCCTTCATCGCCTACCCCGTGGGCAACTCTCTGCAGTCGTATGTCCTTGTCCGCACAGACATGGCTCTGCTGACCCGGCTCATTGTCGTGAACGTAGCCGTCATTTTCCAGGTTTGACGTTTTTCTTTTTCATTTATTCATTTGTTTGTTTGTTTGCTTGTTTGTTTGTTTCTTTGTTTGTTTGTTTGTTCTTTCTTTCTTTCTTTCTTTTTTCTTTGTTTTTTCTTACTTGTTTGTCACTTATTTTCTTTCTTTCTTTTTTTTTTTCTCTGCGGAGATTGTGTATATATTGCGTGGTTGTGTTGTGTGTGTGTGTGGTGTGTGTGTGTGTGCGGTGTGTGTGTGCGTGTGTGTGTGTTGTGGTGTGTGTGTGTGCGACTCTCTCTCTCTCTCTCTCTCTCTTCTCTCTCTCTCTCTCTCTCTCTTCGTCCCTCTCCTCCTCTCTCCTCCTTCTCCACCTCGTTCTCCTTCCTTCTTCTCCTCTCCTGTTCTTCTCTTAATCTGCATGTCTGCCTTACTGTTTACCCACTATTTCTCTCTTATCACTGTGTTGTGTCTGCCTTACTGTTACCCCACTATTCCTCTCTTTATCACTGTGTTGTATGTCTGCCTTACTGTTACCCCACTATTCCTCTCTTTATCACTGTGTTGTGTGTCTGCCTTACTGTTACCCCATCTATTCCTCTCTTTATCACTGTGTTGTATGTCTGCCTTACTGTTACCCCATCTTTCCTCTCTTTATCACTGTGTTGTATGTCTGCCTTACTGTTACCCCACTATTCCTCTCTTTATCACTGTGTTGTATGTCTGCCTTACTGTTACCCCACTATTCCTCTCTTTATCACTGTGTTGTATGTCTGCCTTACTGTTACCCCAGTATTCCTCTCTTTATCACTGTGTAGTGTGTCTGCCTTACTGTTACCCCACTATTCCTCTCTTTATCACTGTGTTGTATGTCCTCTTTACTGTCGCCCCATCTGTTCCTCTCTTTATCACTGTGTTGTGTGTCTGTCTTTACTGTCGCCCCATCTGTTCCTCTCTTTATCACTGTGTTGTGTGTCCGTCTTTACTGTCGCCCATCTGTTCCTCTCTTTATCACTGTGTTGTATTTGTCATAGTTGTTGAGTGATCATACATTCAAAATGCTTTGATTTTCTTTTGCCTTCTTGTGGTGCTATGGATTGTGTTTATGTGACCTGTCACAGAGTGTCTGTCTGTCTGTCTGTCTGTCTGTCTGTCTGTTCTCTTCTTCTCTCTCTCTCTCTCTCTCTCTCTCTCTCTCTCTCTCTCTCTCTCTCTCTCTCTCCGCAGACACACATCCGCACGCAAGCAGACCACACGCGCACACTCACACGCACAAGTATTATTCTTCAATGATCTGTATTTCTTGTACGAAATGTCTCTTTATCATTTCATTTCATA
>CM065729.1:4570179-4682679 GCA_033310375.1 Conus canariensis
GAATTAACTACTTGAACGTCTGCATTTCCATAAGACCATTTTTCACACACTGATAGGTGGCCACCCATTCTAAAGACAACTATATTTGTCTTATCCAAGTTAACTGATAAACCTAAGCGATCTGCTTCTTCTTTCAATACATTTAGTTGGTTTTGCAAACCTACAACTGTTCCGGACAGAAGAACAACATCATCAGCATACAGTAATAAAACTAATTCAGCTGCTCCAGGTATTATCTGGATACCATGTCTGCCTTTGCGGAACAATTCCACAGCCAGTTCGTTTATGAAAAAAGAAAACAACTGTGGACTCAACAAGCATCCTTGTTTTACTCCATTTGGACAATCAAAATAATCTGAATACTCACTCTTCACACGCACACATGCCAGCACCGAGTTGTAGACCCCTCTAATAGCCATGTACAATTTACTATTAACACCACTTTTACGGAGTACATTCCACAGAGCATTCCGATTTACCGAGTCAAAGGCTTTCTTGAAATCTACAAATGCAATGAAGAGCTTCGACTTACAGAGTAGATGTTTTTGAATCAAAGAATATAGTGTAAATATATGGTCTATGGTGCTGTAACTGGTTCTAAAACCTGCTTGTTCTTCCAATATTTTTTCTTCAGTTTCAGCCCATTCAGTTAATCTTGTATTTAGTATGTGAGTGTAGATTTTACTTAAAATGCTGGTAAGTGATACTCCACGATAGTTGTCGGGATTGTTCATGTCTCCTTTTTTATGGATTGGTACAATAATTGATTTAGCCCACTCTGATGGAAAGATACCATTATCAAAAAGCTGGGCAAATAAATGAACAAGGAAATCGATTACAGTTGTGTTTGCATTCTTCAACATTTCTGCTATGATTCTATCTGGTCCTGCACTCTTTCCTAATTTTAAATGTTTAATACCAGCAACGACTTCTTCACTGGAAATAGGTTGATTAAATAATGGCTCAATATCATTCTCTTCTACCACACCAGTCTCTTCTTCCATACTTTTATTATCAAAACTATGAAAAACGCCCCAAAATGGTCATGCCACTGTTGAACCGAGATTTCGTTATACACAAAACTCTTTTTATTTACAGATCTTATCACTGACCAGAACATTTTAGAATCACTGACTGAATTTTTTAGTTTCTTTAACCTACTTTCTTTAAACTCCAGTTCCTTTGTTTTCCTTAGCGTAACATACTCTTTACGTGATACAGCGTATTCTTCTCTTTTCTTACTTTTATCCTTGGCTGTTTTGCATTTCTGAAATCTTTTTAATAACCTTTTAACTTCCTGTTTCTTTCGTTCGCACTCATTATCAAACCAGTCATTGTATGTTCTGCTCCCTCTACAAATAACTCGAACCATACAAGCTGCGGCTCCGCACAAAGCACTGACAAATTTATCTAGACTCTCATTCACATTGATTGTAAATTAGAGAAGAGGTATTCACCAGAACAACGTGAAGAAAAAATTGTCTGGGCTGATGAATATGCTGGTATATTCAGAAATGAACTTGAATGTGATGAATTTCTAGACAGCATGCAGGAAGTGCGTCAATTATTACAAATCAATGTGAATGAGAGAGAGAGAGAGAGAGAGAGAGAGAGAGAGAGAGAGAGTCAATATCACTGCTTAGAAAAGATCTACCTTAGGAGCAGTCATTTTTTTTTTTTAAGGTTATCGCTTAATTGCTACCCAAATTAACGGAGTAGCTAATTTATGTTGAGTCGTATTGAGCTGGTGAAAGTATGCCAGTCACAACTGTATGAACGCCATGACTGAAACTACAGCACATGTCTGAACTATCTCTGCTCCTTTCTATCTGCGGCCTGTTTATATTGACCTCTGCGGCTTCATGGCGAAGCGAAAACAGAATACCGGACCTGCCGCCATGGCAAAGTGGTTGGCGTCGCGAACTCCCGGCTGGAAGGCCATCGATTCGATTCCCATCATAGCCATGTGGGATTTTTTTTTGCCCCAACCGGCTCCTACCCAGAGTTGAGTTTGCTGCGGGCTCAACTGGGAAGACTTGGACCACACAGTCGAGCTCCTTCCACGAAATGGATGCGTCTCTGAGAGTGTGGCTCAAATTTTCTGACAACACTGTAGGCCTGGTTGACGCCGGGTTGTATTATGAAAGTAAGCGTCGAGTACAGCCCTGTAATGCAGTCTCAGACTGGAAAGGAAATCCGTGGCATCATCTTTATCATCCTCATTCTCATCGACCAGCATTTTAATAAAGAGTCTCAAATTCTGTGACCCTTCGTGCCCTGCTGTCATGGTGGCCTAATTTTCGATGTCCTCTCTACGTTTATGGCCTTGGTTTGATTCCGTCAGGGTCTCCGGTATTGGCAAATCCATGGGGGCCGTCATTGCACGGACGTGGTGGCATCCTCCTGAGAGGCAGCTCACTCACGCCAACTCTGCGACTGAGCAGTTATTGTCGTTCGTTTGTAGGTGACTTAGTAGGTGGTGTTCTGCGTATGTTAGATCAGAACAGGTAGCCTACCACTGAACACCACCGACGTGACTCGCAGCAGTGCAGTGTCTCCTCCGGTGGTTTGCCTTTTGACGACTTGACATTGACTGCTCCTGTAGATTGCCGGTGCTGGGGCTGCGGCGGCCGGGCCGGGCTGTGGCTGTGGATGGGCTGTGGTCAGAATGAGCGGCGTGGGTGCAATGCCATTGAGGTGGCGCAGAAGATCGAACAGAAGAAAAGAAGAATTGTACTGACAGCTTATTTTCTTTCTTCTGTTTTACTAATACATAGTCACCAGGTTGTAACACACTTGGTTGGGTGTGACGTCTCTGGTCTGTGTGCGCTGCCACTTTCTTTTGGCTAAACGCATGATAGCGACTTAGGATTGGTACAGGAACAGAATGTTGTTGGGTAGTAGCAGCAACGCTAGGCAAACCCATGTTCATTTTGCTGTTTGTAAGTGCCTCAAAGGATAAGGTATTCTTTGAGGAATGTTTGGTACCTCATACCATCGCAGGAAAGAGGGGAGCTGGGTTTTCCTGTTCAGGTTTTCCACAGACGATGTTCGAACATGCTAGTTCAGAGTCTGCTGCGCCATTTGCCCCAGGCCAGAGAGACGTTACTTCGCGGGGATGAAACCTAAAGGATTCAGCCAAGTCCAAGAATTCAAAACCACTGAATGGAGGGTCGTCACTTGTTTTTACGATTTCAGGTGTGCCCTGCATTGTCTTGCGAAAATGTCAAGCTTGGGAAGCACAGAGCGAGCTGTCACAGATGAGACAACTTCGACTTCTGGATACTGACTGTACTCATCGATGAGCACCATTGCATAGTCACCAGTATGAAAGGAACCTGCAAGGAGGGGGGGGGGGGGAGCCGGTGGGAAGGAGGGAGGTGTGTGTGATGTTGTGTTGTGTTGTGTTGTGTTGTGTTGCGTGTGCAGCAGAGTATAATATATACAGTTCTGTTTTACATGAATTTTTAAACATTTACAGTTTATGTGTAAACCCTCTCAAAACAGCTGCTTGTTATTATTTTGCTATGATTCTTGAATATTCCCCATGAAAGTGCTTTCCTCTGAGTAAAAAGCTCTTGAGTCAAAACATTCTCACTTTCCGTTAATATCTGGTCTTTATAATCAATCCAAGGGGAATGACAAACCACAGTTACATGTACATCATACAGAAACCTATGTCTCTGAACTGACTATTTATTTCTAGATGTTGGTCCAGACACACACAATTCTACATCTGACCAAACTGGAGATTGGATACAAACAACTTTCTCCAAAAATCAAGCAGATCATAGTATGTTAATCCAATTATGCTTTCATACGTCACAACCATTGAGTAAAATTCGAATCACAGTTGCTTAAAAAAATCCAAGAGTATACAAATGGAGTATTGCTGGATTCTGGTTGTTCGCAACAAAGCACACACGCAAACAGAGAGAGAGAGAGAGAGAGAGAGAGAGAGAGAGAGAGAGAGAGAGAGAGAGTGAGGAGAGAGAGAGAGAGAGGGAGAGAGAGATGTTCGGGTCTCACAAATAATTCAAATGGTCACATACCGTACATATATACACTGTATGCAACAAGCATATGCAAATATGCATGAACATGTACTAAAAGTATCCCCGTGTGCTTGCACTGATTAAGTTCACTCTTTCAGAAACAAATGAACACATCATTCACAAATGAAATAAGAACTACGCAAATCAAAACGTACACACCGAGTTAACCAAAGTGTCAGGACAGTGATGTTAAACCTGCACAACCTGTCCATAGACTGCGCACAATTACTGGACAGTAACGTTGTGTTCCAAGTAAGTTCCATGTTTAAAAAAAAAAAAAAGAAAGAAATATGACACTGTTAGCACTGCTTGCATTGCAGATATACCCCAAAAGGGGAAAACATTACGAAGCTCAAGTACTCGAAAAACTTTGGAAAGCAAGAAAACATTCGGAAAGAAGAACAGAGTCTATTGATCAGTCAGCAAGAGCTTCACTGGTCTGTGTCAAAAGAGACGATGGCACGGACGGTTGACGAGTTAACAGTTTGACTGGAGCTGGTAGTGATCCTTTCTATTTTGGTGCAAGCGGTGCTCACACGGCAAGCTCATGGCAGCTGTGTTGCCAGTGGAGTACCTCTTACGACAAACATGACTTGATGGCTGGTCTGTAAACACCATGTTTACTGGATTTTACCAGAAGTGCCGCTGATCAACACTGGTTGGAGTAAACTGGATTCACTCCTCAAAGCTTGAACATGCGAGTAATTCGATTTAATCAACAGACGCACAAATTGGTACGGAACTTTTACGTGAAGTCCCACGTACACAAATTCGAATGTTCACACTATCTGTCATTTTCCTTTTCGGGGGACAAAGACTGCACCTAAGTGAACTGCATCCATGTAAATGGCCATCATGTTATGAATGTCAGTCAGATGGTACCCACTTTGAGATCTGAAGAGCGAGGTAAATGTGCATGCATTTCCACCCGTTGACCTACTTGACTCAATCCTTTGCGTTCCCTGGGGAACAATGAGCTATGGCAATACGACTCTTGTGGACTCGTTTCTGGGCTGACCTTGTTAGCTGACCCATGTCATAGCGGCTCTCTTCACTTTGAAATCCATGCATTGGTGCCAAATCTGTCGAGATCGTCTGCCCTTCCTTTTCCACTGCTGAGCACCTGTTTTGTGATGTTGGTTGGAGGCTTTAGTAGTGCGTGATCTTCCCATCCCTGTTTCATTTTCTTTATCTCTGTGGCCACAGAATTTTGTTTGGTTCCACTTATTTCTTTACATAAATGTCCTAGCATGATGTTTCATTAAAATTTGGAGCAAGTGTCAACTGACTTGGTAAGAGCTCACACGCCTGGGGTGGTTTTTCATTTCACTTGATTAACACCGTGTTCGAAGCTATACGTAAGATGGCTGCGTGAGCAAACTAATGAAATCATTCTTTTATACTGTCAAATGACACAGACAGAATGCAACTTGTACTCGGAGCCCTAACCTTGTGAAGCCTTTCTTTGCGCTGAAATATTCCTAGACAGTTGCAGTCCTTCAGGTAAAGCAAACTGGTTGTCCGTTGCTAGCATACATGTAGCAAAGCATGATGTCACTCACTGTGGCACTTGCAGCATATGGTGAGCGCTCTCTTGCTTTGCTATGCCTATGGTTCATGAGCAGCCGATCAGCCAGGGTTTAACATCTTGCTTCCAGATGCAAAATGCCAATGTAAAAAAAAAAAAAAAACCCACAAAAAACCCCAAGATTAATTCAAGGTGAATAGGAGTCATAGTAAGGATAACAAATCAATGATGATGATGATAACTGTCATCATCATCATCATCATTATCATAACAATAATAATCAAAATCATAAAATAAACAATGACAAACAGACAAGGTCGTACAGCACCATTAGCCACAGCAGTTCTTTGGTAAACAGCGCTTACTTTCAAACCGACTTACAGGCAAAACATAATAGCTTCCACACACACATGCACAAACATGATTTACGGTAATGTAAAAATATACTTAGTCATAAAAATACATGAGTCATGGGCAGCCACAGACAATAGGTTCAGTGAAAATCATCGCATGCAGATATATGCACATGCGATTTCACTCTTCAGTACTGGTCAATTAAAACATGGCACCAAAACCAGAGCATGGTAGAAAAATGTGGATTACAACAAAAGTTTCTGGCAGGCAATCATCAACAAAGCATGAGAACTGCCATGCACACAGGAAAAGAAAAAAACAAACAAACAAAAAACATGGTAAATTCAGTAGCATCAGGACACAACTTGTATTTTAAGCCCTGGAATTTAAATAGATATTTTTTTAAGGCCGGATCGGATATATGACAGTGGGGGGAAAGGGGGGTGGGGTGGATGGTGGGGAGGGGAGAGGTGGGGGGGGAGGTAGGGGAGTGGGGAGTGGGGGAGGGGGAGTGGGGAGTGGGGGAGGTGGGGGGTGCATTCCTGAAACCCCAAACACCTCTACCTCATCTTATACCACCTTCCACCAACTATATATCTACATCTATCTGTATATGCATACAGACACACATACATATATATACACAAAGAGCTACATTTATATAGATCATAATTAGATACAGAGATATATGTACATACATACACACAGATATATATCTGATTAATATGTTCACATATGTTCATTTCCCCCTCTCTCTCTCTATCTACATATGTATATATATATATATATATATATATATACATATTTTTGTGTGTGTGTGTGTGCGTGTACCATATTTCACAGTATGAAATAATACCACAATTAACTATGATTTGTCTGAAACTCACACTCCAAAAGACAAATATATTTGAAAAAACACACACACAAAAAACCCCCTAAAAGCTCCACCCCTTACCCTTCTATTTTTCTTTTAAAAACAAAATGTAATATCATTCTTTGACACTGAGAGCCCCCCCCCCCCCTCTCATTCTCCTCTTTCACTCTCTCCCGACCCAGCTTTCTTTTCACTCTCTCAACATTCCATCATCAGGTAGGCTGGTGAGAGAGAGAGAGAGGGAGAGGAGGGGGGGGGGGGGGGAGAAGGGAGGAAAGAGGAGGTAATGGGCTGTTGAACACCTCTACAGTTTTTTTAATTTTCATTTTCTATTATCATTATCATTTGTGTGTGTGTGTGTGTGTGTGTGTGTTGTGAAACCCTACACACTCACATTCCAGGTATAGTAATTAGGGGAGTGTGTGTCTGGGTGGGTGGGGGATGGGAACTTGGGCGGTGGGGTGGTGGGGGGATGGGAACTTGGGCGGCTGGGGTGGGTGGGGTGGGATGGGATGGGAACTTGGGCTGGGTGGGGTGGGGGTGGTGGTGATGGGAACTTGGGCGGCTGGCGTGGTGGGTGGGGATGGGAACTTGGGCGGCTGGGGTGGGGGTGGGGGGGATGGGAACTTGGGCGGCTGGGGTGGGGGTGGGGGGGATGGGAACTTGGGCGGCTGGGGTGGGGGTGGGGGGGATGGGAACTTGGGCGGCTGGGGTGGGGGTGGGGGGGATGGGACTTGGCGGCTGGGGTGGGGTGGGGGATGGGAACTTGGGCGGCTGGGGTGGGGGTGGGGGGGATGGGAACTTGGGCGGCTGGGGTGGGGGTGGGGGGATGGGAACTTGGGCGGCTGGGGTGGGGGTGGGGGGATGGGAACTTGGGCGGCTGGGGTGGGGGTGGGGGGATGGGAACTTGGGCGGCTGGGGTGGGGGTGGGGGGGATGGGAACTTGGGCGGCTGGGGTGGGGGTGGGGGGGATGGGAACTTGGGCGGCTGGGGTGGGGGTGGGGGATGGGACTTGGGCGGCTGGGGTGGGGGTAGGTGTATGGAGGAGAATCAGAAGGTAGTCATGGAGAGAGAGGGACGTGGGTGGGGGGTGGGGGGGGGGGGGAGGGGAGAAGCGAGGAAAAGGGTGGGGATGATGCAGGGAATGGTGTGTTAGCATCCTCTGCTGTCCCCTAATGAGCGCAGGCACATCAGTGCCAGCCTGACAAACTGAAGGGGGTACCCAGCTGGGGACTCTGGGGAAGAGGTGGGGCGGCTAGATGGGTTTGGGGGGGGGGGGGGGGGGGGGTTGGTGGAGTTTGAAGGATGTTAGTTATTCTTCTCATGGATTAGAGCCCCTGCCAACCTCTGCCCTCTCTTCTCCCTGAGCAAGCAAATGGAATTCTCCTTTGTGAGCAGCCCGTTAGGTACTGTAGTACAGCTCCTGGTACTAAGGTGAGGAGACCTGTAATATCAGGAAAAAAGCAACTCCTGTCTTGAGAGAGGTCTCTTTCTGCTGATTAGGCTTCTCAAAGACAAGCCGTAACTTTTCTTAAGGCTCCCAACAATTCATGTTCCCATGGCTGACCTACAGCACTGAAAAGGCACGGAACATGTCTGAAATCATTTGCACAGTATATCACAGATAGATTATCAAGGCCCTTTTACACAAACAGGCCATCTACTCGTAGGCCATGCTTGTACACAGACAGTTTATCACAGCCATTCTAAACACACAGTTTCTCTCAACCATGCCTATATACAATAACTGAATAAGGCATCATGACTATTGTTACACTCACTATAACACAATGGCATGGTATTAATATGAAAAGGAAGCTATTTTCCTTAAAATTCAGTGATCCCTGACATCAAACAAAGCAATTCCTAGATCAGAAAAAAAAAAATCCATGCTGAATGACCTCTCCATTTGGTTCATGACAGGCCCACAAGATACTGAATGAACTTACACACAAACTGTACACGATTCATAACTCTGGGCGACTACAGCTCCTCTGTTGCGATCACAGTGTTGTATTAGCTGCAGATGCACAAAAAACTGAGTTAGATGATCCGAAGACAGCAGTAAGTTGACCTCTGTCAAAGCTGGACACATGGTAGCTAAAATAAAAAAAAATTCTGCAGCAGTGCATTTCCTTCTGGCGGACTAGTGCCAGAACTGTTAAAAAGGATTAAAAAAATAGATTAAAAAAAACAAACATACAAAGTATGAACTTGAACTCTGTGTGTGTGTCTGTGTGTGCATGCATGCGTGTGTGCGCGTGTTGGTATTAGTGTGTGTGTTGGTATTAGTGTGTGTGTGTCTATGTGCTGGAGTGCATGTGTGTGCATAGGTGTATCAAGTGACAGTGCGTGTGTGGCGTGCATGTGTGTGTGAGAGCATGAGTGTGTTTGTGTCAGCATGCATCCTAAATGTGTGTGTGTGTGTGTGTGTGTGTGTGTGTGTGTGTCTCTGTGTGTGTGCACAGATATGTGCATTACAGAAAAGAAAAAAAAATGACCACAAAAAAAAAACATGAATAAAGTGCATCCAAGTAAATGTGCAAAAGATAAGACAGAGCAACCAGATATAATAGGCAAAAGTTATCTTCCAAGCGGAAGGCAAACTGGATCTGCAACTGCACACACACGTTCTTTCTTAAAGCAAAAGTCCAGGACTAAATGAAATCAAAATCCAATAAAAACTTTTAAAAAAAAACCCAAAAGTGATCACTTCATTTGTAAATAACCAGTGTGGTGGTGGTGGTGACTGTGTGTGTGTGTGTGTGTGTGTGTGTGTGTGTGTGTGTGTGTGTGTGTGTGTGTGTGTGTGTATGTGTGTGTGTGTGTGTGCGTGCGCATGTGTGTGTGTGCAGCGTGCATGTGAGTGAGAGAGAGTGTGTGCGTGTCTTTGTGCATGCATGTGTATATGTGTACACGGATGTGTACCTTATAAAAAGTATGACCAGGAAAAGAAATAAGGACAGTGCAACCAAGTAAATTTAACAAAATAGAAGACAGAGCAATGTGATATACTGTGCAAAAATTACCATCAGTGGATAAAGACAAAATGGATCTTCAACTGCATACACAAATTCACTCGCACAGCAAAAGTCCAGGACAAAATAAAATCCAATCCAATCAAAGAAAAAGTAATTCTTTCATTTGTGAATAGCCAGAGTGGTGGTGGTGGTAGTGGTGTCGATGGTGGTGGTGATGGTTGTGTGCATGTGTGTGTGTGTGTGGTAAGAGTGGGGTGTGTGTGGTGTGTGTGTGTGTGTGTGTGTGTGTGTGTGTGTGTGTGTGTGTGTGTGCACATGTGTGTATGTGCACATGATTTGAGTGTGTATGCATGTATATGTGTCATTATAAACATTACAACAAAAATCAACAAATACCACTACAAACATGTGACAACTAAATGGCACAACAATGCATTCTGGTGTGGAGACGGCACTCATCCAAATCATATTCCGTCCACACACACAACATTATTGATTTGTTTGGCGTCTCTTCATTGTGGATTCTCTGCAAGGTCAGCAAGCACTTTCTGTTCTTCAGTCAAGCTCCAACCACATCATAATGGGTGCTTCATCCCACAGGGTAATCCTTGCCTTCCCACAACTGTCCTCAACTCTTAAGGTGTCGGTTTTCAGACATGCTGGAGCTTTAACGAGACGACCTGCCCCTGTAGGACAGCCATCCTGTAAGGAAAACCCATCAACACTGTCAGAAAAAAAAAAGAAAAAACTTGTTTTACACAAACAAACAAAGCCCCAACCCAAACTAAGTCAAAAGAAAAAAAAAAAAAAGGGGGGGGGGGGAGGGGGTTTGACGAAATTTGAAAAAAATAGTGATAATAAACACTATGAAGCCAAACTAGCATAAACGAAAAACTGCCAACAAAACGAGGGGATAATACAACCACAAAAGAAACACACAAGTGGGCACATAACCTTAAAACTATACTGGTCCTGTACTCTGACACTTAATTCCTTATCAACTGCATAAAACTATTCACTTCTGGAAGAAGAAAAAAAAAAGCAAACCACCTAATGATTATCATGTGTATACAACCAAAACAGTTGAAAGAGAATCATGTGAGCAACTGAAAGAAAACATCACCTCCTGAAATCAGGAAAAGTTAAATGCTAGTGTCCATGTCCATTTTGTTCGTGGGCGTTTACAGGGGAGAAAAAAAAAAATAGTGATTTATGCAACGCACTGCTGAAATTCACAGCTCAGCGCATGTGAAAAATGCAGTTGACACCAGTGATGATAGAAGCATGAACAACCTGGTGTTGACACATTAACGGACAGACAAAGAACATCGGCCAGGAGAACACCTGTGGTACAGTGTAATAAGACCATGAACTTGGTATCAATGGAAACAAAGGAAACACAGTGTCATGAGTTGAACTGAACTGAACACTTTGATTCAGACATAGTAGTCCACTCTAAGTCAACCAAGCAGCTGATCATGATCGAGCTCACGGTGCCATATGAGAACAGAATGGAGGCAGCTCAAATCTACAAGACTGAAAAGTATGCTGATCTGGCAAACAGCCTGAGGAGAGAAGGCTATCAGGTCAAAGTCCTCACTGCAGAAATTGGAGCTAGGGGGTTTGTAGGAACGTCTGCATACAGCCTCATGAAACAGCTCTCAGTTGCAGGGAAGGAAAAAACCAGAGCCCTGAAAGCAATGGCAGAAGCGGCAGAGAGGTGTTCAAGCTGGATCTGGTCAAGGAGGAACAAAAGTGAACTTCATAAGGCTTAATTTCCCTACAAATATCAGGTGTCCCTGTGGCTCAGTGGTTAAAGCGCGAGTCATTAAGTGGAAAATGAGCATGTCCAGAGGGTCATGGGTTCGAATCCCAGCCATGGCTCGTCCCAAGATGGGAAAAAAAGGGGCAGCAGAGGGACATCCGGAGTCATGAACCGGGTGTGGCCCAACCCCCCTAGAGTGTCAGGAGATAAGGGCTGAAACACTTGCTTGAAGGGGGCTTCTCTTCTGAGGACTCTCTGCTGCCATGCTCTCCACGAGTTTCTTTCTACTGACTTCCACTGCACATCAGTGATGATCCTCAATGTTGCAATTTTTCTACATATTTACCTGTTATTTCCTTTTTCTTACCCATATCTTACCGAAATTTTCAGAGCCACATATTTGAAAAGAGAGAGAGAATGAGAGAGAGACAGAGAGAGAGAGAGAGAGAGAGAGAGAGAGGCAGACAGATGTTGAGATGGATGGACTGAGACAGAGGGAAGTGTTTCAGTGCTCACCACCAAACCAAAGGCTCCTGGCTTCACCACTGCTGTCCTGCAAACAGTCCACAACAAATCTTAATTAAAAAAAAACACACAACAGACAGAATCTATTTACACACATTTCATAATCTCCCAATGCTCTCTCATCAATGCCCTCCCCCCCCCCCCCCCACTCCCCCTCCCCAGGATAACTGGCCATAAAATCTCTATCCAAAATGTGTTTAATTTCTGAAAAACTGCACAGAGAGAGAGAGGGACAGACAGACAGACTTGAGAACAATGTCACAGAAATGACAAGAAAAAGCCACGTCCTTGTCAAAAGAAAAAAAAAACTTTCTAAAAATGAATAAAATAACAAATAAATAAACAATTATGATTAAAAATTTAAACTGATAATGTTAATGATAACTATATTGTGGACAGATTGAGTCCTCTGCAGAGAGGTAAAGAAAGAAAGAAGAAAACAGGAAGAACAATTGTATTTATACAATACATGCAACACTGATGTTCAAATCTGTTAGTCCGAGAGAGAGAGAGAGAGAGAGAGAGAGAGAGAGAGAGAGAGAGAGAGAGAGAGAGAGAGAGAGAGAGACAGAGAGAGAGAGAGAGACAGAGAGAGCTGTAGACAGAGAGAGAGAGAACAGATGGACAGACAGAGAGGAAAACTATCTAAACCCTTCAAAGACAACCTGTTAACAGCTCTGTACTTTTGTCAGTTCACCATTTTGCAGCAAGACCTGATTTACACAACAACAATAAATAATTATAAAATGATGTACACTACTACTAAAAAGCAGAATTTTGAGAGCCACTTACATAAGCAGCGACATCAGCACAGCATGTAATTTACACACCATTTTCATTTATCATATTAACAAAAATACAACTTCCCCGTAATGCTGATAATATTCATTTACTTGAAACACATATTGACAAAAATGTATTCACTTACACGGCCCATAGCTATTCAAACCTCTCTAGTGTTAAGAATATGAAATTCCATAAATTAATGTGTAATCAAATAAAAAATGTAATGGCTAAAAATTCACACTTCTTTTTCAAGAATAAAAAAAGATGATACAGTTTGCATTCCAAAGTGTCCATACCTTTCCTGAAGTATTTGCTGTCAGCGCGCCGATTGCAGCTAGTCCCTCCTTGGTTTTTTTCACCGAGTCCGAGTTCAATGTCAGACACCCAGTTATCGTCTTGGGGTTGTCGGGCAATACCTGCGACTTCACAGCAGCCAGGCGTGACTTCAGCTTTCCCATCATGCTCAAGAGAGAACAGGCAGGTGCAGAAGAGACCAGGCGTTCCACAGTACTTTTGTGAGCAGACAAGGAGGCTTCGTAGTTTTCCAAATACGATTTGGAGGATTTCCTTTCCGCTAGGAAGGCGTCTTCTCTCTGCTGAATACCCAAGTTCAGCTTCTGACGTTCACCTTCCAGTGACATTTGTAGGTCATCAAATGTGGCCTTGACCTCATCTCTCATGGCCTTGAACTTGGCTTGGCTGGCTGACATTTCAGTGACTAGCTGGTTGATCTGAAAATAAAAGTAAAAAAAAACAACACACAAACTATATGACACATGATTTGAAGTTAGTCAGATCTACCAAAATCCGGGTGTACATTTCTATGATTCTTCTATCCATTTTATGTCCACTGCAACCCATCATCCCCATCGCTAGAACAGGAAATAGTAGTGAAATTAACAGTTGGTAGTCATCAGCTGAATGAGCTAGAACTTGTACTGCATTTTTTTTTTATCAGGATACCATTTGATCACATTAAGGAACTGCTGGTAGCAATCTGGAAAATAAGGCAGTAAAGAGAAAGGGGAAAAAAACTGACTGAATGGAATGAAATGTTTCAGTGGCTGTTAAAGAGTTACCTGTTCGCTATGAAAAGCATTACACAGTCACTTTAACCAAACTCCTGAGAATGTATCGATACTCCCCCTGTTCGATACTCCTCCCATTCAATACTCCCACCACTTGATACTCTCGCCTTGCTGCTATTTGATACTCCACCTGCTCAATACCCTCCATGTCCATGTCATCCTGCCCGGGACGGAAAGAAGCTCTTATTCCAAGGAAGAGGGATACGAAATCTTTCTCATACCACATCTATAGACCATACATGTGCACACACACACACACACACACACACACACACACACACACACACACACACACACACACATTCATGCAGACACACATGTTATGGGCAAGCTGGGGGAATATCAAGCAAGTAGTGGTACTGGTAGTATCCAACTGGGGGGTCTTGAGCAGAGCAGAGGATTTGTCAATAACCGGGGACTATTGAGCTGACTGCTGGCACCCACATTGTTCCACATTTTGCACATAATGACATACATAATACCCTTCAAAAATATGCTTCAGGCATCAGTCATACCTTTACTTATGGAAAATAGCAGTCACTTAAATTGACCCTTTCTTATGCTACAGTGTGCGTTACCACAAAAGATCACTACAGTGTGCGTTACCACAAAAGATCAATGTTTGCTGCATGAGCCCATCTGGGTTTTCCCCATCAGTGTAACATGTACGGAGATGCCTTTTTTTTCTTGACACAGCCTAACGCAGATAACCATGGCACATTGTGTCTCATTCACGACAAGCTAAATTAGAATGCACAAACAAAATAATGCCAGACTTGACAAGGGCAAAATGGTGTTGTTGGATACATGGGTTAAATGTAAATGAAACGAGTCAGAATTAATAATGACGCTTTAAAATTCAGCTCAGGGTGTCAGGTGACCTCTTTAAAATATCAGCCAATAGGAGCCCTGCTTAAACAGTTACAAAAAGGACGAACATCGTTTCTTGAAGATCTGTCACCCAGATCCATACATTTCCAAAATATTCAATCTTTATGCACTAAATGAAAAATATTGTTCAGGACTATATCATCAATATTTCATGATTAAAGTTAGATACCTTCAACATGGGGACAGCCCTGATATGGCCCTTTGTGGTCAACTCAGCTACAAGCAACATTACCTTACCTTATTAGATCCCACTGAAACTAATTTCGGAAAGAACATTATAAATGTCTTTCTGGTTTTAGATTCACTAACCAGCATTTATGTTTTGAATACCCAGTTTTGAGAAGGCACTTGCCAAATTTTAATTAACAGAATGCACCACCGCCTGTCAAGGCAGACGCCTTCTTCAATGTACCTGCCTAACCACAACATGGTAACCAGCGGCCCTGTGACCTATTTACAGGAGACAATGGCACCATGGCTATTCAAATTTGAATTATGGCGGCAATAACAAAAAGCCCTTTTGTCCTTTCTACAACCTAATCTATGCCCCTGCGTGTATCAATCATGTAAAATAAATTTGATTTGATACTATTATTTCTTTAATTACAGTTCCCAAGCTCTATGACTGATCTCAATTCTTGTAAAATGATCTTCATCATTGCATCGTTTTACTATTTTTTCAATGATGTCAAAAATGTTTTAGCTGTTTGATTTAATTTTAAAGCGCAGGACAGCACCTTCCACCTGTGTTTGATAGCGGATAACTTGACTGGTTTGCCTTGTCAGCATGTGTGTTTTCAACAGCTTTTAATTGAGTAATTATTCATTTGCCTGGTTGCGGAACTATTCATGTTCCACATTAAGATTTGTCCCAAAACCAGCTATGAAATGGTAGTTTAACAGCTTGACTGAGCTTGTTCAGTTTCTGGAAACTAATGCTTTCATGATAAAAATCCATTTACACAGCTTCTTAAAAAGCCCTTCAAACCTAAATAACTATTTTAATCCTTAAACTGAATTCAGAATCATTTAAAAGCTAGCACTGAGCTCTTTGATTTTTCAACACACTGCAGTTTAGTCCATGATGTAATTACAAAGTAAAATACTTGCCAATTAAAACAGAGGAGCCTAAAATTTTACTCTATGGGCCAATTCATGTGTCACATCCGGCTACTCTATTTGTGGTCTAGTAACTGGCTGATCAAGGGGCTGCAGATAAACTGACCATTGACTGGCAGATTCAAACCTCTCAGTGTCAGCACATGCCATGACGTGTCAGTGTTAGCGTTCAGTGCTTTCCCCGCTGTTTAATACTGTCATAATGCTGTAAGTTTATGTGCTGTTTAATACTGTCATAATGCTGTAAGTTTATGTGCTGTTTAATACTGTCATAATGCTGTAAGTTTATGTGCTGTTTAATACTGTCATAATACTGTAAGTTTATGTGCTGTTTAATACTGTCATAATGCTGTAAGTTTATGTGCTGTTTAATACTGTCATAATGCTCTAAGTTTATGTGCTGTTTAATACTGTCATAATGCTGTAAGTTTATGTGCTGTTTTGTGCCGCCTAGGTTATCTTTTTTTTTTTTTTTTTATTCATTTACTCACACTGATCTCAATATTTTGGAAAAATGTTCATGAGTGTTTTTGTTCACATTGGTTTCTCGATTTTCCAGATCTTAAATGTATCTTTTTAACTTTGCTGTTTTCACACTACTCATCTGAGCTGATATTGTTGCTTTGCAAACTAGCTACTTAAAATGACTACCTGCCTGTGAAGTAAAATGATAGAAGATTGATGTGATAAACGATCATTTTTCCAGAGAGTTGACTGGCTTAAAAATGCTTTGTTTTGATCCAGCTTGTCAAATCAGAGTTTTCACATACATGCAGTTACAGGCCAAGCTCTCTCCTTTGTAAAAAAAAAAAGAAAAGAAAGTGCAGTGATCTAAACATGCAGCAGTCTCCATCTCCGTGAGAAGAGTGAGCTCACATTCTATAGCAAACAAAGCGGGTGTACACGTTACATGTGTTCTGGTCCAACGTGCCAGTTTACACTCAGCCCGATTTTGTCAGTGTTTATAATGAACATGTTGTATGATTTAAACTACTGATGACCTGATGTGTATGTGTCCATTTCACAACTTATGATGTTGCAACTGTCAATATTGATAGTTATCTATTTATAACCTCACATAGCTATGTCAAGTAATGGCCTTCAGCATTGTTAATTATGTATACGTAGCTTCATATTACCAGAGTTCTGTCATTACATCAGACTTATTTTACCAGCATCATAAACACAGACAACTGCCTTGATTTGTTCCCAACATCAGTTTGGGCTTTCCTACAAACTCTACAATGTGACTGCCTCAAAAAACAGCTGTCAGTTTTGTGCTGTCTTTGACTGTGCTGATCATGATTTTGCAAAAGAGGCAATAACTGTATTTTGCAGCCATGAAATTTTATACAAACATTAGTAGTAACTTTCTATGCATAAAAAAATCCCACTGCACACAAACTTTTTTCTTATTTCTTTTTGCTGCATCTTCTTCTCATCTACAGGCCCACATGCATACATGCAAGCACGCAAGCACACACACATACACGCACACACATGCACACACACACACACACACAGACCAAGATCATCCTATAATATACCAGCAGATGAATGCCCAATGAACAGTTCTATGTTTACTCCACCTTTGCCGTGACGACCGCCTTCCTGTCTTTCAGGTTCTTCACTTCTGCTTTCAGTTCTTGCTTCTTCTCTTTGGCCATGTCTGCCACCCCTTTCACTTGAGAACACTTGCGATGTGCTGAAGAAACACAAAGCACACAAATCAGCTCCTCATGACTTGTGCAATATAGCTCTGCCTGTTTACCACGGTGACTGGCGCAGGTGCTCTGGTAGTGCGAGACCAGCTGCTCAGCGGACAGGTTACCCAGCTTCTCTACGACATGATCTCGAGTTGCAGGGATCTTGGCATGAGCTTTGGCACAGGTCTTGCAAAGTTTGATGGCACACTGCAGGCAGAACACGGTGCCCTCTGCATCCTCACAACAACTGCGCACCTGGCTGCCACTCAGCGTTTTCTCGCTCTCTACCATGACTGCAGTGGCAAAGTCGGTTGGCAAGGCATCCACCTGAGAGTCCAGATCGCCTTGGCTCGTGTGGGAAGCTGGGAAAATCGGCGCTCGGCACAGTGGGCAGCCGGCCTGGTCACCTCCCTTTTGAAGCCAGGACACCACACACTTGTGACAAACAAGGTGAGCGCAGGGAAGCAATTTTGGGACTGTGAACTCTTCATGGCAGACAGGACACTCCAGAGGGCTTGATGCTGCAGCTGCCATGTCTGAAAATGAATATCACACACAAACACACACACACACACACATACACACACACACACACCAACCATTATGCTTATCACACCATCTTTGAACAGTCAGCTGCCCTCTCCTACTTCATAAATTTGGATGGGCAGTGCTTGAATGTAACATATGTCAGTACACAAAAATTAATCAGACACACACACACAGAAACACACACACACACATTACTGGAAAATGAGATAGCAGAATAAAAGAAAGGGAGATAAAAAGAAAGATAACAGAGGAAAAAGGTTGGGAAGAACACAATCACAGGAGCCGTGGGGGGGGGGGGGGGAGGGGGGGGAGGGGGGATGAGGGGGGGGAGGGGGATGAGGGGGGGGGGAGGGGGGAGGAGGAGGACAGTGAGGAAGGGAGAATGTGTGAAACAGCTAGAATTACAATGTGTTTGAAAAGTGATCAAATCCCTACTTTGTACTATGCCTATATGTGTACATTTTGCTCGGAGTGCCTGGACAAGTTTCAGGTGCTCAAAAGCATTTCAGTACAACTTAATGTGAACTTTATAAAGTAAAATACAAATGAAGTGTTAGTAGTGTGAAAAGAACACGATTCTGACCAATCAAGCGGAAATGACAGCAAATTACAGAAGTAGCATGGGCGTGGTAAACAACACTGTCCTACAGCCAATCAGAGTCGGGTGTATTGGACTGTTTAGCTGTGTGTAGTATAACACTACACTTATCCCCTCCATGTCTGGATCAGCAACAAGCCAAATAATGAACACAAATGGCCAACATTCTATTCACACAACTCCCCTCCCTCCCATACTGATTTTTCATACCTTTACAGGGGAGAGGTAAGGGTCCCGAACAGTGAAGAGGGGAAGGTCAAATGACTGCTGAAATAGGATTTTGTCCACAACTGTGATTACCACCAAGCAGAATATCAATTAAAACTTGTTGATATAGCTTGGATTTCCTTGATAATATGATGAACATTGGGTAGCTAACTACATCTGTAAATATGCATGCACTGAAATAGATCAGGGATCAAAACATGTATCTGATTTTTATCAGATCAATGTAAATTCGGACCTGGATCTGGATACAATTTCTACTGCTGAAACCCATTCAGTTATTTTGCAAAGGAAAGTATGGAAGCACAGTGAGGAATTTAACAGATTAGCAGGACAGGGTAGGAAAGGGCTATACTAGGTGGAGGCGGGGTTGGTGTATCTGGGGAATACCGAACAGGGCTAATCTGCTAGGGATCTGTAAACACCTAATCACAATGCGGATACTAACTGAGCTTGGACAATCTCCTCTTCAAGTGGATTCCTGAGTCAGAGTTCATACTGGCTACCAGGCATTCTGTCTGGCACCAGAGAGCCACTGGTGCTGCTGATGGCTGGTCAAGCAACGATTCTGAACTTTCATGATCGGCAATGGTGATAGGCTGAATTCATCTGCAGGTTTTATACTACATAGGCAGGTGTTATAAGCTTGTCTGGTGGTAGAGCTGGATTCATCCCTTGGGTTATCTTGCAGCTGATCTCAGCTGCTTCTTTCGGGTTTTCGAAGGAAGTATCTGTTTACAAAGCATATCACTGATACAACGCAGCTCCCTGAATTTACACTCCTGACTGATGAAGCTGACCGCACGCTGCTGAAGTCACTCCAATTGACCCCTCATCTTTCCATTCTTCAGGTATGAACCCATACCATAAAGCTGTTCTCCAGGATAGATGGCATTACAGTTCTGACTGATGTACTCAGGGCAAAATTAATCCTGTGTGCTGTTACCATGGTTCCTCTTCAGATAAGTCTAGAGTAGCATTCTGGCCAAAAGCTTTCTTGCTTAAAGCTTGTGATGTGCGTTGAACACTTCAGGCCCAAATGACAGCATGATGCCAAGATATGGTATGCAGTTGACATAGATCAGGACTTACCCACACGATACTGTCTGTAGAAGTAGGTGGATGTGTTCTTTTACAGCATGGCACGGCACTTTTGTGCTTTGAATTGCTTGCCCCTGTCCTTTGCACAGACTTCCAGTCTGTCAGTGTCTTCCTGGCAAGCGTGTATTTTCCTGTTGAGCATGCAGTCATCTGCCAGCATGTGCACTCATGATGTAATTTAATGCGAGTTTGTTGATTTCAGTGTCCTTGAAAACCCAGAGAGCCCAAGACTGTATTCTAGTAGACGGACAGAGAAACTGAAAATTCGACTGTCGTTTTAATGGATGATTCACCTTCCAGACTTACCTTCATAGTTCTCTCTGTAAGAAAGCTCCTTACCACTGGCTTTCTCTCAGACTATACAACCATTTTTGTAAGAGCAATAATCAATAATGGTGAGTATGGTCCATAAGAATACTGAACTGGATCCAGTCGGACCTGATCAGACACAATCATATCCACTGGGATAATCAGAACTAATTAGGACTATTAAGACCAACTTGTACTCAATCAGATATTGCAAAAAATGCATATTTAACATTTATTTGCTGTGATTTCTACTGAAGAATCAAATTAATTAAAATAGTCAAAATAATCTAGAAATTGTAACACTCAAATATCAGCTTCACTTGGTGTGTGTGTGTGTGTGGGGGGGGGGGGGGGGGGGAAGAGAGAGAGACAGAGAGAGAGAGAGAGAGAGAGAGAGAGAGAGAGAGAGAGAGAGAGAGACAGAGACAGAGACAGAGAGAGATACAGACAGACAGAGACAGAGTAAACAACTGGTCAGAAGAAGTATGAAAAAGCATAGAATATGTTAAAGGTCTTTCCATAAACAGCAAGGGTATCATTGCACACACACACACACACACACACACACACACACACACACACACACACACACTTATATGCACATCTATACACACATGAGAAATGGTGGGTGGATGATTTATTGTCTTTTGAAGTTGTACTCTCTCTCCGAGTCTCTCTCTCTCTCTCTCACACACACACACACACACACACACACTCACACACTTTCAGCATGTGATTCGCTAGGTGCATAAAAAGGTCAGACCAGTCCAGTTAAGGTCAATTGAATATTATGACCTGTGACCAGTTTGAAGGGCAGCAGCTGAAGAGACCAAGTTAGGACCACCTACAGCCTGCAATCAACTGAGAGATAAATCGCTTGCAGACATGCTGAATTCATTCTTTTCTAATTATTGCAACTTTCATTTTGTAACACTGCCTTTTTTCGTTTACTGGAATTTTTTCTTAAAAATATTGTACCTACTGCTGCTAGAAATACACTGATTTTGTGTAAAAATGAAAAATTTGTATGTGAAAATATAAATTCCTTTTTTGTATTTGAGGACAACTGATTTTCTGCAAACATCACACATACTAGAAATTCACTGTGCAGTCGATTTAAAATTTCTTGCTGACAACCTATACAACTTAACTTTGTGAGCTAAAATAACTTACTAAGACTCAAAGTTTGCCTAGAACTTTCAAGTGTGTGTGTGTACATGTTTATGCCAGCCTGCACCTGATGTTGGACTAGTGTCCTCCCCACACTTTCGTTTGGTTTCATTTACTACTCTTCGCTGGCTGCTTTGGGGGTGCTATTGGATTCTTTTTTGCACCCTTGGTGGTGAGAACACCACAGTATTACGGACTGTGGTATGTCTCTATTTGACACCAGGAGCGCAGACACAACCAGCCGTGTCTCCCTGATGAGTCCGACCCAGCGGATGAAAGGCCTCGGAGCAGGCAATACAAATATATCTGCCTTCAAAAGGGATTGCGATGGTTCCCTTATGCAGCTAGTGAACAGTTTTCATATCTGTAACATATTTTCTTAATTTCATGTTCCCAGTTTCTCCATCTTCAATCCCCCCCCCCCTCCCCCCCACCCCCTTAAGTCCAAATCTTTGCCAAGTCATTACTATGAAGATAGTTCAGTTGTTGGCCTGCGCTTGTTTTTTCCCCCACTATTAGATTGTTCATCTATGTATTTGTCTGACTTTATTCAAGTTTAAAAGGCTGTGCCAGTCTTGAATAAAAGTTACTCTGTGTTAGGTTTTCTTATGGGAGCAAAAAATACCCAACTTGTTTACTGTCTAGTGTCATTAGCTTCAGACATTCAAAAAAATTGTATAAGATGGGTATGGTTTGGACTTGTTTTATTTCTTTGCAGCAAGGACTGCTTGTCACATGCAGGAGTGGTTAAGATTTTTGTTATGCAGCTTGATGTGCAATTATGCGCTGTACATTTCTTAGCAGGACATCAACGGTCATAAGGTTATTCCTCCCAATAAATCTTCAGACAAGAACAAGAACAGAAGAATGCAAGATATGAAATTGATAATCTCAACACTGAATCACTGTAGCTACAATCTGCTTCTTTTCTATGTTTGTTGTTCTTTTTTTCCAACTAAATCGAAACGGCGTCTTTTCACTCAAATCAAGTACTTAGAATTCTGCAATCTGCTTACTCTGCCACTGAACATTGACGTCGTTTTTCCGTTTCAATGAAGTCCGATCAACGGTCCGATTGGGTCTGATTTACTCTTCTGATTAGTCCTGACTAGGTCCAGTTTGGTCCGACAGGATTCAATTGAGTATGACTGGGCCCTAACGGGAAAAATATAAGTTCTGATTCGTCTGACTGTAGATGTTGGCTGCCTAAATACGGGTGTTCTCACAGACCGCCATGAGACCAAGGGCAGCGCTAGAACTACGGGCAAAGTGCATTAATTTTTGCATGAGTGCTTCAGCTTTATCGGTTTGGCTCCAGTAATTAGTGGAAGACTAAATAACATAACATGCGAATGAGATTATTATTTTCATATCTTGCATTCTTCTGTTCTTCTCCCACCTTTTATTTTTCCCACTAAAAATAGTGATTTCCTTCCTTGTTTGTACCTGGTCACAGGAACCGAAAGTACTCAACGTCGCCGAAGACGGGAGATAAAACACCAGCACAAATTCGCATGAAAATATCTAGATATTTCATGCACGCACGTACGTTCAGTCTTCCTTCTTATAATCATTTTAAATCGATAGAAATGGTTGCTGTTAAATTGATGACGCGCTCAAAGTTTACCTCCCACCTGTTCCGCTCTCCTATGGTCGTAACAAGATGACTGATCGCATCCCAACAGTAAACTTCCAAGGCTGCGCACACCCCCAACCTGTCGCGATAATGCCACAAGACGTGGCGACAGATTCAGAATAATGAGTGATCTCCCCTGGCCGAGTCGGCACTGACAACATTTAGGATTGCGCCAAAAATCACAATATAATGTAAGCATTTTGAGGTGTTGCATAATTTTGAGCCACAAATTGATGTTAAACTGCAAACAATTGACGAGAAAGAAAAATACTGAAACCAATAATTAGCTCATAGTTGTACCGACGCAAACACGCGCGCGCACGCACATGTAGTAGACCTAGTAGTTGTAGTAATAGGGACTGGCTCAAAAGCCTAGGCCTCGCGGCCTATGTACGTCCCCTCTTTGTCAAATACTTCTCTGAGCGAGTCATCAATACCTGGAACAGCTTGCCGGACAGCGTTGTCACTGCACCTACCATGTCAGCTTTTAAGTGCAGGTTGGACGCCCACTGGACAAACCTGCCTACAATCTATGATCCAGATTGCTACCACTAGCCACGCATGCCAATTTATAAGCATTCTGGATTACCTCCTGGAAAGACGAACTGGCCTACCCAGGCCTCAAGCGTCTCTACGATCAAGTATCAAGTATAGGTGTTGAAACGCAATTATCATTTTGTTACACAATACCTACTATGGCATTTTAATCATCAAAATGGTTGAAAAGTTCCTTATACTTTGGAATTATATCCAAAAGATTCTTGAACTTGTTAGTGTCTTCTGCAAATTTTATGTTAGTAGGGAGTTCATGGGCTACTCTGTGTGAAAAGGAAAATTTTCTTCTGTTAGTACGGCAGTGCTGAATAAATATCTTTCCTTCTGCATTTCTTGTGATGTTATGTTGTGAAAGAGAAAAGAGTGAGTCAACACAAACATTGTCAAATCCATTAAATATTTTATAAGTAGAGAATGTAAGTATCTTCGTTTACGACCACCACATCTTATTTTGCACGAAAACCCCCCTTTTCACATACAGATCACGTCCTTCACATGTCATTTTTGGCCAAAATTAACACCTGTTTTTTAAACAAAATTAACACCCCAAAACCTCTAAAATTGACGCAATCAGTACATTAAAATGGGGGGTTTGCGTGCTAGATAAGATCTGGTGCTCGTAAACAAAGATACTTACATTCTCTTCACCCGCTATTAACGTCCGCGGGACTGGGACCGAGTCCTTACTACTTTTTTAATATGTTCTTCTACTTCCAGCACTATTAATAAATCAGAACAAACAACTAACTTTCCGTCTTGATTAGTTATTTTTACATCTAATGAATTTATAGCCCCCTCAATTAATTCTTTAAATTGACTGTTTCCAGATGTGGTGATATAGAGTATAAATATTGACATTCTTTCCCTCAGCTAAGTAAAGCCTTTAATCAGCTAGACAGAGCGCTTTTACAAGAGCGTTTGGCCTAGTTTACTGCACTGCTTGTAGGCCCCCGAGCGGTCTTACAAGAGCGTTTGGCCTAATTGCCAGCCCTGTAAACTAGGCCAAACGCTCTTGTAAGACCGCTGCTGTGTTCCTCTTTTTTCAACCGGGCTTGCAGCTGGCTTTGGCAGAGTTACAGCAGTTACTGCTGTAGCCGAGCTTTTATGACGGCTTTAATCGCCAGTAGTAGTACATCCGTCATTGTATATTTGAAGCATTTATATATGGAGATAGTGCTGGCTACACACTACTCCTCTCCATACTGGTAGATGTACTAAGGCCTTGTTAAAATAACAACACAGCCAAACGCAGTAGGGGCACAGTCAAACACGGCCTTCTTGCACGACAGTCAGTGAGAGAATGATGAAATCTACCTCTGCGGCGGCGCATGCACGGCTGAATTGCGCATTGCGACAATAGATTTTTCTGGCGCGATTGTGGGACGATCGCGCCACATATGAGTCACGTTAAAGCAGCCGTGGGCGGCCCAAGCACAAGCGTGCAGCGGTAGCACTCAATCAGCTACCTGTTATTGATTTCTCTTCTGATTCTTGCGCAAAACAAGAGGAACGGCTAGTTAATTATTTTTAAATTGTCGTTTATATTCTGGTTTAAAAAATGAAGCCCGAAGTAGCTACAGAGCTTATTAATATACTTTACGAGTTGGATTGGGAGTGGGAGGGTGATAAAGAAGAGTTAAAGAGCAGGTTTGAAGAATTAATTACTGATCTTTTTGAGCGCATAATTATGCGAGAAAGCGTAAAGCAGGTCGTTAGCAAAATACCAGATTCTTGGCCCCAACCAGTTGTAAAGTTGTTTGCTATTTTAGTTGATAATATGGCTCCTGAGGATGCTAATCTGACTGTTTCTACCAGCCCTGAAGGAGTAGCTATTTGTTTTAATGAAGATCAGGTTTTACGATTAGAAAAGACTATGAATAATAAACAATAGCTGAATTTACATTTACAATTATTTTTTTTATTTATTTTAGATTTAAAAATGGCTGCCGAACTCAGTGAATCTGATTTAAAGAATTGTAATGAACTATTTGACGAAACAATGAAAGTGCTAAACATTGATTTTAGTGAATTTGGGTTTGAGAATGATGTAAGCAATATAATAAAAGATCATAGTGAACTATTTGACGAAGCAATTAAAGTGATGAACATTGACTGTAGTGATTCAGAAAAAGCTAAAATATTAGCAGGTGTTATTGTAAGGTTAACGTGTCTTGAAGTGTTGCAACGCTTGGGAGAAGAATAAAAAGCGAGGTTTACTTACTTTTATTTACATTTATTTTTTTTAATTTACGTAAATATTGTGGCTTTAAAAATGACGACCACAAGTAAATTTGAGGATGGAAAACTATATACGTGGGAGGAGATATTTGAAATCAATGAACAATTAAGCGATACGTTCATTGAATTAGACATGGACATCATTAACCCTATAAATGTTCAAAAAAGCGTAACACATGCTGTTTCTAAAATCCCAGACTCTCTCCAAATTGACCCGCCAGTAAAAGTGTTGTTAGTTATTCTGATTAAATATATAACCCCCGATGATACTAGCATGGAAGTCTGGGTTTCAACAAGACAGAAAGAAGTAATCAGCCATCACAACTTTACACCTGGCTGGGCTGATTACATGCTTACACAGTTTAACCATGCAAGTGAGGAGGCTAAGTTAAGGGGTTCTGGCTGGTCTGAAGGAAGAGTCCTTCAAATTATATTGAAACAAACAAAGTTCTATCCTATGGTCGGCGATTCTTACCTTCCTCTCCCAAAAGAGCTAGAGTTAAAACGAGCAGTATTAAATATACATAATTCTGACAACATGTGTTTTATGTGGTGCGTTTTAGCACATTTACATCCTGTCAAAAATCATGCAAACAGAGTATCTAATTATGAAGCATATGTAAATGAGCTGAACTTTGATAACATAACCTTTCCAGTGAGCATAGAAAGTATATCTCAGTTTGAAGAGCAAAACAAACCAATAACCGTGAGCGTATACACATGGTCTGTAGTAGACAATCTAGTGCCTCTAAGGGTTTCTCCCAACGCTCCTACTTTAGGCGATTCACTTAAGAATCATGTAGACTTGATTCTGTTTACAGACGGTCTAAAGAGTCATTATGTATTGATTAGAACAATAAGCAGACTGTTAGCCTATACTACAAAGGATCATGCTAAACAAGAACTTTGTAGAAGGTGTTTGGTTAGAATCCCTACTATAGAAGCAGCTGCCAGTCATAAGAAACATTGTAAAAGTTTTGTAGACTGTGAAACCGAACTCCTTACACCTAAACCAGGGTCTAAAGTTAGTTTTAAGAATGTACGAAAAATGCAAATGAGCCCATACGTAGTCTATGCTGACTTTGAGTCAATCTTGCCACAGTACTGCGGCCCACAACAAGAACAAGAACAAAAAACGACCTTATTAACCCACCATCAGATCTGTTCTTATGCGTTTATTGTTGTTAGGTCAGATGGCCGACACACACGCCCAGAGATTTACAGAGGCCCCAACGCAGCTAGTAGATTTTTAGAGCAGATGAAACAACTTCGTAATTACTACTCCAATGAACTGAATTTATCCGACATTATTATGAATCCTGAAGATGAAGAACGTTATAAATCAGCTACTCGCTGTTGGATTTGCGGCTTAGAGCTAACACCTAACAGTAAAGACGCGACAGTAAGAGACCACGATCACATTACTGGAAAATTCAGAGGGGCAGCGCATAATATCTGCAATCTTCAACTTAAGGTTGACCCCAAGACATGGAAACTGCCTATCTTCTTTCATAACTTACGAGGCTACGATTCTCACTTTATCATGCAAGCAGTGACTTCTAAATATAAGAGGGTTACCTGCATTGCACAGTCTTCAGAAAAGTACATGACTTTTACTCTTGACTGTTTATCCTTTTATGACTCTGCCCAACATCTGATGGGGAGTTTAGATAAGTTAGCAGGATCTTTACAAGCCTTTCCAATCACTAAAAAATACTTTAATCCATCTTTAGTCCGTAAAGGCGTCTATCCTTATGAATACATGAACTCGTGGGATAGGTTTGACGAAGACGCGCTTCCTCCTAAAGGCGCTTTCTTTTCTAGTCTTAGAGGCAAAGACATAACTGACTCTGAATATGAACACGCCCAGAAAGCCTGGACAGAATTACACTGCAAAACGATGGGCGATTATCACGATCACTACTTGATGGCCGACGTGTGTTTATTAGCTGACGTCTTTCAGAATTACAGAGCTACTTGCATGAAACATTACAGCTTAGACTCATCACATTACATCTCTGCGCCTGGCCTTTCTTGGGATGCATTCTTAAAGTCTACAAACATCCAGATTGACTTAATTTCTGATTTACCCACACTTCAGATGATTGAGGGCGGGCTGAGGGGAGGCATTAGCATGGCCTGTCATCCTTACCGCAGAGCCAACAACAAGTATTTAGACGATTATGACCCCACCAAGCCATCCAACTATCTAATGTACTTTGACGCCAACAATCTGTATGGATGGGCCATGAGTCAGGCACTGCCATTAAGAAACTTTAAAATGATAAACGGGCCTCATGATGTCAATACTGTGTTGAGTATGCTATCACAGCTTACGCCTGATAATCCAATAGGACTAATCTTGGAAGTAGACTTAGAATATCCTGAAGAATTACACGATCTCCACAACGATTACCCCCTAGCCGCAGAAAGATTAAAGATGAGCCCCATCGAACCTCCTAAACTTGTACCTAACCTCTTTAACAAAACTAAATATGTGTGCCATTACAGACTCCTACAGTTTTACTTAAGACACGGGCTAAAGCTGACAGCTGTTCACAGAATAATTGCCTGTGACCAAGAGCCTTTCATGAGGCCATACATCATGAAGAACACCGACCTTAGAACTAAGGCCACTGATGCCTCAGAAAAAGACTTTTTTAAGTTGATGAACAACAGTTGTTTTGGCAAAACCATGGAGAACGTACACAATCGTAAAGATGTAAGATTAGTTACAAACAAAAAACAAGCAATTAAGCTGGCCTCTAAACCTAACTACCAAGACTTTAGAAAATTTAACGACAGCCTGGTTGGCATCATGATGAAGAAAAAGGATGTTAAGTTGGATAAGCCGGTGTTTATCGGCTTCACCGTATTAGAGCTGTCAAAGTTATTAATGCTAGAATTTCTATACGACTATCTTAAACCGCTGTACCCAGAAGCAAGAGTACTTTACACAGACACCGATAGTTTTATTCTAGACATCCCAACTGAAGACTTCTATAAGGATTTAGAAACAGAAGTGGCTAAAGGAGTTGATGGGTGGTACGACACATGCGACTATCCTAAAGATTCACCTCTACATTCAACTGTTAACAAGAAAGTGATTGGAAAAATGAAGGATGAACTTAATGGGGCAGTTATACAAGAATATGTTGGCTTACGGTCAAAGATGTATAGCATTGCCAGCCAAACTTCTGTAACAAAGAAAGCTAAGGGCCTAAGTAAAGAAGTTGTCAAAAAAAATATAACTCACGACAACTACAAGCAAGCTCTCTTTGAAAACAAAGTATTTCATCACACAAATGTTAATCTGCGCTCTACTCTTCATCAAGTAAACACAACTGCAGTTAATAAGAAATCACTAGTCTCTAACAATAACAAGAGAACTTACGTTAATCCTGAGTTTTCATATGCTGTAGGACATTGGAGAACTTTAAAAGATTAACTTGACTTGTACTTAACTTAAGAACCTAACTAGTACTTAACTTAAGAACCTAACTAGTACTTAACTTAAGAACCTAACTAGAACTTATTTTTTTTTGCACTTAACTTGTAATTTACTTGCACTTAACTTAAAAAGTACTTTTTATATAACTAACTTAACTTGTACTTATCTAGTTCTTAACTTGTACTTTATTTAGTTCTTTAAAAACTATTCCATAGAAAATGGGTCTACAGCAGGGGGTTGTACTTTTTTTACAGAAGCTGGTTCTTCTTCTTTTACTGACTTTGTGGGGGTTTGTGACTTTGCTGCTGCTAAGTATGGTGTTAGACATTTGCATGCTAAAAACCCTCCACCAACAACAACAGCAGCAAATACATAATAATACATCTTATCGTTTGATTGTGATTGTGTTGTTGTTAATTGTGTTGTTGTTGACGGCGGCGATGTTGTATTACTATCTAATAATTTTTGTTTTGTTGATTGGTTTGCTTTTTGCAGTCTGTTCCATTCAGCTAGTTTACGACCGGCCTCAACACGCCCAGGATTTTTAGACTTAGTAACACTACTCACTTGTGGGACACTCGCCTGTAGATTCACTTGTGGGACACTCGCTTGTGGGACATTCTGCTCCTGCGGAGTCTTCTTCTCCTGATCGCTCATTTTTTTTTATTGTGATTAAATTTAATATGATTAAAATTAATATGATTAAAAGTAATTAATCCCATGATGAATGGACATAGCAACGTTCCAAATCTATAATACATGTCACATCCTAGAGACTCTAATGACTTTGTTAAAACTGGATCTTGTGATAAATCGTATTTTAAATCTTCTTCCGAATCAACCGGCGCCATCTTACTTACTAACTTAGCATATAAAACTAATCATTGTCTGTCCCACTGATCTAACCATTTTTGAACCTAGCTGTGCTTCGTACCTGGCGTAATACTTCTCAACGTCTGATGTAGACAATTGCTGAATCTGTTCGATACTTAGTTCAACGCCTAAATACTGTTTAGTTTTTCCACACGCGGCCAGAGAGTATAATCTTTCTTTATGGCAGAGGTCTACGGAGTAGCCCGCCTGCTCCTCACACTTTAATAGTTCGTCACAATCCATTTTTAAAAGCAATAAAAAATAATATAATACTTTTAAAACCATGAGTTTAACGCTGGTTAATTATGCAGTGCCTATCGTCGGTGTTATAGTCTATTCAACCCTCGCAAAATGTTTGCTAGGAATAAAACCGCCCAACATGGGAAAGATAGAAGATTCGCCAAGGATAGTTGCGGCCTTATTTTTAGCTTTAACAACAAAAGATTATTTGATTAAAAAGCACATAGACAGTCTTTCGTATTATGATTATTTTAATTATTTTTTTAGTTAATAAAAAGATGAGTGAAAAAAAGATTATCAATACGATTTACCATTCTGCTGTAATTAGCGGCCTTAGTATTGGTTATAGCGTGCTAGCAAAAAACATGTTTAAAATGAAGCCGGCGGATCTAGGAAGGTTAGACATTGAGGATGTTGTTAAGGTTATAGTTGTAATTACTGCAGGGATTGCCTCAAAAGACTTTCTTGTTACGCAGGGGATTATCCCAGAAAATATTAATGCATAGGCAGATTAATGCATAGGCAGATTAATGCATAGAAAGATTAATGCATAGGCAAATTAATCTAGAAAATATTAATTTATAAAAAGATGTCTGGATTGGTTCTGATGGTGGGAGGAGCTATTGTTAATGCTTTGGCCTTCTCTGGCAGCAATTATATGTTTAGTAAATTGCGGTCCGATGAAGAGAGAGAACGCCATAACAAGGCAATGGAAGATTTAGCTAAGGCAAGAGACGCTTACGAGAAAAGAAGAATTGCTCACTTAGACTTTATTAATAAAAAGTTAAGAGAGCAGGGACATGCAGAGCACACATTTACAGACGTTGATGAAGCAATGAATGAGTATTACTTAGTGACAGGAAAGAAGTTTCTAACATTGCCGCCGCCAGAACTGTCTGACTTTTATGAACCATCTGAGGATCAGAAAATGGTAGAAATAGGCTTTATTATAGGTGCTATGGGAGCAATCTTTCTTCTTGCATATTCAATCTAAAAAAACATAGTTAAAATGTAATAAAAACAGTCTCTTATGGGCGATACAAAGTACAATACGAAGTACAAAATATATTATTCTCCTGGAGGGTATTGGAAAGGAAAGGCTGCTATTGATAAACTGAGTAAAGCTGCTAGAGTGTCTGAATCAGAAGCGAAAGACTGGCTTTCAAAACAAGCAATCTGGCAAATATATCTGCCTGCCCCAAAAAGAATAATAAGGCCTAAATTTGTTAATTCAGTTCCAAATGACACCCACCAAATGGACTTGCTGTATCTTCCACATGACAAAGTTAGACGAAAAAAGTTTAAGTATGCTCTTACGGTTGTTGACATGGCTTCAAGGTATAAAGATGCTGAGCCTTTAACGGATAAAAGCTCAACTGCTGTGGCTGTGGCTTTACAGCAAATATACATGCGAGGTCCATTAAAGTATCCTAGGTTGATTCAAGTTGATGATGGGAAAGAGTTTAAAGGAGCTGTAAACCAGTTGTTTTTAAGACACCGGGTTACAGTTAAGAGAGGGATCCCAGGCAACCATCGATCACAAGCTCTAGTAGAAAACTTTAATAAGAATCTGGCTGAGCGCCTGTTTACCTATCAATATCATAGAGACCTTATGGACAGAGAACGCAACACAGAATGGGTTAGGAGATTGCCAGCAGTCTTACGTGCCATGAACAATGAAGAATTTAAAGCAACAGGTCTTAAACCGGTGAACGCGATCAAATTAAAAAAAATTAGCATTACTGAAGACATTCAAGGTAATCAAAAACTCTTGCCGTTTGGACTAAAAGTAAGATACTTGTATGCGCCCGGAGAGGCAGAAGGCGATGTTAGAATTAGAGCCACAGACCCCATATGGAGCGTAGATGTATATGAAGTTGAAAGAATTATGAAAACAGCCCCTCCCGTGTATTATTTAAGAGAAGCTCTCTCTTCTAGCGGTGCTACTGCGTCTAAAAAACCTGCCCCTAAAAGATCCTTTGTTCGTGAAGAGTTGCAAGTTGTTCCACCAAACACAGTGCCGATTAGTTAAAAAAAATAGTATTTGCTAAACTTATAATTTATTTTTTTTGCTAAACTTATAATTTATTTTTTTGCTAAACTTATAATTTATTTTTTGCTAAACTTATAATTTATTTATTTTAGTTCACATCTTATTTTTTTGGCTTATTTTGGGTTTAACCAATCATGTGTTTGCTTTTCAATGTTCTGTTTAATTGCACCAGTGTCTACCTGTCGCGAAGTAAAAGTCTTTCTCCACTCCTTTTGAAGTTCAATTTTTTGTCGTCTATAATCCTCACCGTCGGTCATAAGCTTCTGAAATTCTTCGTCTGTAATGTTTTCATCCTGTATTGATTTGCTTATTCTTAATTTTAATGAAGAAAGTTTTGCTGATGCTAGGGCTACAATGGCGGTGTGCTTTTGTAGTTTAGGCGTTAATTTTTTTAAAACAGCACTCACAATCATAGACATGGCGCCCAAACCTAGTCCAAGGCTCCCTAATGCTAAAGAGGCTGGCGCTCCAGCCCCAGTAGCTAAAAGAGCAACACTAGACCCGGCACTTACGCTAGCTACAGCTGATGAGCCAGTAATTACATGAGAAAGAGTACTTAAAGCTTTAGCATATTTCTTTCTAGTAACCCTATACTTATCTAAGTCACTTTCTATTTCCTTTCGAAGTTCAGTTATTTGCTCTAACCTAAAGTTTTGAGCCTCCATTTTTAATTAAGATTAATTTTTTAATTAAGATTAATCTTATACATATCTACTTATTAATCCTTCTGGCAGCACTTCATCAACAGAGTAAAACGCAATAAAATCAACATACTTAATGAAAATAAAGTCAAGTACTGTTAGTTTGTCTTTGTCAACCATCACAGTAACCTTGTCAGATGATACAAGGGTGTTTATCTCATCTCCGTTTTTAGTAATAACAATAGCGAGCTTCAGAGGGGCATCCAAGTTTTCAGCCTTTATTTGTATGCCTCTAATTAACGTATGTTCTGGCAAACTAGGATCGGCCTCCCTTGGAGTAATAAATAAGCGAAAAAGCATCGTCATTTGCCTAGGTAGTGACTGTAGCGTTGGAGTAAACTCTAAGCCAACGGTGTCATCCCCCACTTCAGCTAAGGGTCTCTTTCTCTTTAGCATATATTCAGAACCCTGCCTAGTTATTTCAATCTGTTTTTTCTGTTGTGTTCCTGGGACCAGGCTAACAAGAAAGGGGCCTGCATTCAAAGCTTTTCTAAAATTGTTTTTCTTATCAAAGTATACATTAGGGCTTCGTAGTTCAAACTTTAAATTCCAAGCAATTTCAGGAAGCAACGCCCAAACATTCTCTCGTTTATGAAGTTTGTATTCGTGTTTGCCAAAATCGTTTGTTCTTAGATTTCTTATCTCTTCTAGGATAGGATACTGCTGCCGTTTTTTTATCTTCAATTTCTGTTCGTTTGTAAACCCCATCGTCGGTGTATTCAAATCCATAAACATTTCCTGGCACTCCTATTAGATCAAACTCAGTTGTGTCTGCTAGGTCTTTTAGCTCTACTGCAGTGCATTTAGGAGCTAGCTGCGCTTTTGATTCTGGCCCTCGAGACATTCTTTTTAATATTTAAATTATAATAAACAATCTACAATAAACAAACGTATTGAACTGGGGGGTCAGTCCGTAAGCATAGCTTAGCGTGCTTAGATTTTTCTAACTGCTCTTTTATTTTTTTTAGCTCATCTTTGTCCCTGATTATATAATTTTCACTTAAACATTCTTCAAAACTATCCCTGTCCTTAGTGTAAAATAAGATGACTGATTTTAACTGCGATCTAAAGTCTTTTAAGACAGCATTGTATTTTTGAGTTAAGAGCCACACAGAAACTAAGGCGTGGCGTCCACTAAAGGCTAGCTTAGACAAAGCTTTTCTTTTTTTAACAATGTCTTGTTCGGCTGAGCAGTCATCAATAATAAACAACGTTTCAGTTCCCTCAAATAGTCTATAGTAATGTTCTAAACAGCCGCTCAGTTTGTCGCTAGGATCAACTAAAAATATATTATCGTCTGTCCAAATAAACTTCCTTTCTTTGTAAGACTTGTTGTGCTTAATGGTTGTGCAGAATATAACAATGTGCTCGTAATGAAACCTGTATATTGTTTGTAACAAATCAAGTACAAAGACAGTTTTCCCACACCCAGTAATCCCGCAGATAAGAGAACAGTGCGGATCTTTGGGCAGAAACTTCAAACTATCCATCTGTTTTTATTAGAATATTTCTTCTGCATTTTAATAAGCCACGTCTTTTAGCCTGTTTTCTTCAATGTTTAGCTGAGCATCACAAACCATAAAAATATGAATTTGTATTGGTGCGTTTCCGTCTGCTTTCTTGTGAATATTTATTTTTATACCATCTTGCCCTACCCTTTCTCCACTTCCAAACAATCTGTTGTCAAATGTGGATCTAAAATCTAGCCACAGCCCATATTTAGTTATTAAGTAGTCTTCGAGTCTTACATCATAAAGGCGAAGTTTTTTACATACACGATCAACTGCGGGATCTCTTTGCCTACCTCCAGCAAATAACTTTCTTATTTCATCAAAGTGTTGGTGAGGTAAAAGTCCGCGGCCCGAATACAACTGATCAGACTTACCATTTATTGCACAGTCAACCTTCTCAATTTTTGGATTATAAAACGCTTCTGATTCTCTATGAAAAGGAGTTGTTCCTTCAGTAAACAAGAACAAAATTCCTTTTAAAGACTTCAGAGACTGATTTAGATGTATGTTCCAGAGAGTGTCTCGCTTGTTTCTATTTTCTGTAGTGGAGTGTATAACTCTTTCATAATAAATAACTGTTTTATTTTTATACTGGGTTAAGATTGTTCTAGCCAGTTCAGGGTTAGTAACAACATCAAACTCAAGAGAAATGTCGCTGACTGTGTATTTAGCTTCAGGGTCTTCAGACAGAACAACAGAACCGCTAGGATTAAATGTCAGTTCATAAGTAAGTTTTTCTTTTAGTGCACCTTGGTAATATGGCATATGCGTCTTTAACAGCTCAAAATCTAGAGGGATGCAGAATCTGTTGCCAAATGCTTTTGCTACTGCCTCATCTTTAACATCATCCTTTGCATCCTCCGCTCCAACTCTGTGCTTGAGACCGTTTGGGCTTTGTATTCCCTGATAAACTTTCTCTTTTCTTTCTTTTTTAGGCAGCCATAGGTCAGAATAGAGGGCAAAAATGTCTGCCTCGCTTAGTACAAAAACTTCTCTGCCCTCCAGTTTAATTGCCATATGTTTAACAATTGCCCTGCCCAAATTAGCAACAACAGTAGCATTAGGATCTTCCGATGTAATATCTATTTTGAATGATAGTTTAGCAGTGCCTGGCATTATAACATCGCCAGCGCCAAGATCAGGGAACTTAACTATTAAAGTTTGTCCGGTCTGAACTGTTGATGGAGTATTTACACTAATTACAGTCTGCCTTATACCTTTTACGCCGTGGGGTTCCTTCTCTTTTCTGTATGGATCGAGGTCACAACCCGTATGAGTTCATTTTTTTATAAAACAAAAAATAATAAATATATAAATATGGCTGATGAAGATTTTGACGCGATTGATCCTATTGAAGAAGAAGATGAAACAGAACTGGGCCCTTCATTAGAAGATGAACTTGAAGGAGCAGAAGCGGGTTCTTTACTCCCTGGGCAGCGACAAGAACTATTGCGACAACGAATTTAATCATTCTATAGAAGCATAGGGCGAGAGCTACCAGGCGTACTAGATCCTAACGATTTTGAGGAAGATGAGGGGCATTTGTATATAAGAACTGGTGCAGGAGGCCGCCGTGTAAAAGCTACTTCAATGCAAAACCCAAACAAGTTTTTAAAACTAAGCACAATTAGGCGAAAACTCCCTATTGCTAAGGCAGAACAATTAAACCTTTTAGAGCCTAGAGCCGAAGCTGTTAGTCGTTTACAGAACTGGGGGCAAGAGTTGCCAACACAATCTGAAATACAAAACATTCCTCTTCAAGAATTAAATCGAACAGCAGATGAACTAATAACAGAAATTGAAACGAGTTTAAGTGAGGAAACAGGTGTAAAAGAACTTGTCAATTCTCAATATTCTGATCGAGAGCGTAAGGCCCTTGATAAAGCTCTACAGACAATAAGGGGTGAACTAATGCACAACACAGCAAAACTTGGTGAGGTAGAAAGAGATATAGAAGAAGAAAAAATTAAACTGGCTGATGCAGACGATAACAATCTAGGACTAGAAGAAAAGGCTAGAATACAGCAAAAATTACAGGAGTTAATGAACAAAAAGACAGAACTGTTAGGCGCAATTTCTATTAACAGAGGCCATCTAGAATCACAAATAACCAGAATCAGAGAAGTTATAAACAAAATACTTCATGAAAACACTACGTTAGCAGAAAGAATAAGGATTCTGTTCAGAGAAGAGGGGATTACAGAAGTTAGCATATTAACGGCCATTGGGTTTGCTATCTCTACACTGGTTTATGCTTTAACTGGCGGTGCGCCAACAGGGCCAGTAACGCCTCCAACGCCTCAGCCCGGTAAAAGCTGGATTAGAAAACAATTGCATCATCTAGCAAACTTATTAAAGAAGTTAGCAGCCAAAGCGCTTGATGCTCTGCCTGGCATAATAGGCAGTGTTGTTAGTTGGGTTTTGTCTACTATAGGCAAAGTTGCCGGTTATATGGCTGACCATCTGTGGACGTTAGGGGTGCTGGCTGCTGGTTTAATTTTTAGTGAAATAAAGTATGGCTAATCCAGTAAAAGTTAAAAACACAACAAGGGCTGTCTTTTCGCTAGTATGACTGTCGGGGTAAGGCAGATCAACAGGTGGCGTGCTTTCTGGTTCTGGCTGTGGGACGCTTATAACTGGTGGTGGATCGCTTTCTGGCTGTGGGGCGCTTATAACTGGATCGCTTTCTTCAAGGATAGGTACTTTTTTTAAAATGGATGGAGCAGGCCTTGTGTTTAAGCCTTGATTGTGTCCTAAGTTTTGATTGTCTCCAGCTATGAGAATTTCATTGTTATAATTCTGTATCATGCCAATCTGTAGTCTAAGGTCAGAAGGCAGCATGTATAATCCATGGCCCACAACAAAGTCAACCTTTGACCTAGCATGTGAAAGAACGTTTTGATACCTTTGTATGCTTGCAGGCAAATCAACAGCAGAGTTAATAGCATCTTCTAAATTGGCTAGAAATTGTTTTCTGGCGTCAAACCCTGTAGATTGATCCACTATGCTAGATTTAGTCTGTGCTTGTGCTCCTAATAGACACCAAACGTATGTTCTTATGGAGTCATTAAGCCTTTGCACTCCTGGCATTGTTAGACCTTTACTTTCATCTAAGATAAATGTTGCCCAAGCATTAGGATGTTTTTGTTCTATGGATCCTAATCGAACTTGTTTGTTTGGTTGAAAAGAGGTGTGGCCTGGCCAGTAGTCATAAGTATACTCTCTTTTTGTACCCCACAAATACAATGTGCCTAGCCCATGATTGCGGTCTAACTTTTGTCTAAAGTCAGTTGAAGGATTAATGTTAAATTCATTGCAAATTCTTTCATATGCATTATTGTCCATTGGGCTGAGAAATGGATTAAACGCGTTGTCGTTAGGGAGGCGTACTTGTAGTTCAGTTAGTATGCGTCTGTACTGATAATAAACATGAAAGTTATATACTGACCTTACTAAAAGATTGGGGTGGTTTAAATGGTTTGCATATGAAACACCGCAGCCCGTGGTTGCGCAGTAAATAGCAAAATTTAACTGATTCTGGAAAAAAGCCATAGGGTTGGATGACCATGCTGATGGCACTCTGTCACTCTTTATTGGCGGATTTAAATATTTAGTTAGTGGGTTTACAAGTCTGACTTGGAAGTCGTATGATCCATCTACTGCAATTGTTAAATTGCTGATGTCTAAAGATTTGGGGTTATAAAACGCCCCTACATTGTAAGTAGCACTTTCATTATATTTAAAAGGTTCCATTTTTAAATTAGTTTTTTAAATAGTTATAAAAAAGATGTACATCTATATAACCAAGCAAAACGAGCGTGTGTTCTTAACGTACCCAATTACCAATTGGAGCGGGAGTTGTAGGATTGCCCTTAGAGAAATTGGTTTTAAAGTTATGTGGGTTAACATATCTGAAGAAGCTCAAAATAACTGGATTAATGTTAATGACGAGGCAGGCAATCAAATAAGCCATATACAAATACCTGATGGTTATTACAACTTTTGTTCTTTAAAAGAAGTACTTAACGATTTTGGCATATTGTTAACAATTAACGAGGCAAACCTTAGAATTACTATGAATTTTCCACTAGAAGAAAAAAGAGAGTACACTTTCCCTAAAGGCCTAGCTAAAATCTTGGGCTTCCACAATAGTGACAAATCTTATAAATTTAGCACAAGAGAAGGCATCTATCAATTTGAAGGTAATAAACCTTCTGATTTTCTAATTAACCAAATGTTGTATGTCCATTTACAACAGTTAAAAACAAATACTAATTTGTTTAATGGTCATCCATCTGCAGTTCTAAGAGCGCTGCCGTCAATTAAGGCGGGGTTTTGCGATTATCAGCTATATGGATTTGATGGAAACAGTCAATTTAAAGAATTAATTGAGGGGGCTATAAATTCATTAGATGTAAAAATAACTAATCAAGACGGAAAGTTAGTTGTTTGTTCTGATTTATTAATAGTGCTGGAAGTAGAAGAACATATTAAAAAAGTAGTAAGGACTCGGTCCCAGTCCCGCGGACGTTAATAGCGGGTGAAGAGAATGTAAGTATCTTTGTTTACGAGCACCAAATCTTATCTAGCACGCAAACCCCCCATTTTAATGTACTGATTGCGTCAATTTTAGAGGTTTTGGGGTGTTAATTTTGTTTAAAAAACAGGTGTTAATTTTGGCCAAAAATGACATGTGAAGGACGTGATCTGTATGTGAAAAGGGGGGTTTTCGTGCAAAATAAGATGTGGTGGTCGTAAACGAAGATACTTACATTCTCTTAAGTCTGTATAAGATCACCTCTTGTCCTTCTGCCATCTGGTGAATGTAGATTCAAATATTGTAATCTTTCTACATAAGATTTATCTTTGCATTCTTTTAATAGCTTTGTAGCACGTCTTTGAACTCTTTCTATTTGTGATGACTGTCTTTTCAAGTATGGGCACCAAATCGCATTAGCATATTCCAAATGAGGTCTCACAAAAGATTTATAAAGTTTTAGGAATACCTCCTTATCTAAGTAAGAGAAACTTCTCCTTATGACACCCAACATTTGATTGGCTTTATTAACTATTTTGCCAATATGTAGATCAAAAGACAACATGCTATCGAAAGTTACTCCCAATGTTCTTGGTTGTTTTTTTCCAATATGTAGCACACCACATTTAGAGATATTGAAATACAGATTCCATACATCTGACCAATTTTGGAGTTTATAAAGATCGTTTTGTAAATCTGAGAATTGTGAAGTTTTATCGTACAGTTTTGTATCATCAGCAAATATTTTACAGGTGCTTTTTAATGATAATGGCAAGTCGTTTATAAACACTGTGAATAATATTGGGCCCAAGATGCTACCCTGAGGTATACCACTTAGAACCTTGGCTTTATTTGATCTTTCACCACCTACTCTTACAAGCTGTACCCGATTTGTCAAAAATCCTTGTATCAATTTTAATAGTTTGCCAGATATACCATAAGCAGATAGTTTGACAAGTAGCCTTTCATGTAGCACAGTATCAAAAGCCTTCTTAAAATCTAAGTATATAACATCAACATTATGACCATCATCCAATAATTTTGTCATACCTTCTACAACTTAAAACAACTGATTAACACAAGAACGTTTTTTACGGAACCCATGCTGACATTTTGCATATAAATCATTATCTGTAAAATGAGCTACAATTGAATCTCTAATTATGCTTTCTAACACTTTACATATTACACAAGTCAGGTTGACTGGTCTATAGTTACCTGGATCTGCTTTTGACCCCTTTTTAAACAAGGCTGTTACTTCAGCTGACTTCCAGTCTTGGGGTAAGGTACCTGATTCTAATGTTTTGTTGAATAATGAACATAGTGGGACAGATAATTAATTTCCTAATTCTTTTAAAACTTTTGAGCGGATTTGGTCAGGTCCTTGTGCTTTATTTGGGTTTAAGTTGACCAATCTATCTCTCACTGCTTTTGGGGTAACTCTTACCTCTGACAAGGATATCCCACTTGAGTATGCACATTCATCCAATAATAGTATATTTGTTAAATCTTCATGTGTAAAAAGACTAACAAAGAAATCATTTAGTGTGTCCGCTTTTTCTTTATCACTTACAGCCAAGGAACCATCTGGTTTATTTAGGGCACCAATACTTGTATTGACTTTTTACTGCCAAGGAACCATCTGGTTTATTTAGGGCACCAATACTTGTATTGACTTTTAATCTATTTTGAACATACTTCCAAAATAATTTAGGATTATCTTTACTATTTTTTGCAACCATTTTTTCATATTGCCTTTTAGTTATTTTTAACAACTTGCAGCATTTATTCCTTTCCCGTATGTACTTCATGTAATTTATTCCTCTTTGCATTTTTCTTTATTTTGGGAATACACATCCATTCCCTCATGTACAGTATTCTTGATATACCTCCAGGTTTCTTCTATACCCATGTCTGATATCCCTTTCCAATCATGTTCAGCCATAATATTTCTAAATTTTTGATAGTCCCCCTGGTTCAAATTATACGTAAATTCTTCTTGATCTGTATCATTAAGCTTTTCCAAATTCAATTGAAATGATAAAACATCATGGTCACTTTTACCCACCGGATCAAGATTAACAACTTCTGAAATAAAACTATTATCATTTACTAATATCCAATCATCAAGGGTTGGGTTCTGCCCTGGTCTTCTTGTTGGTTTGGTCACTTTTTGGATTAAAAATGCATCATGCACCTGTCTTATGATCTCGTTTCCCTTAACCCCTGACCACCTCCCATCCCAATAAACATTCGGATAATTAAAATCCCCCATTATACATATTTTGTCATATTTTAACATTTTATCAGATTTTAGTATTTCAAATAGTGTATTATTATTTTCTTCTGTACTGCTATTGGGGTTTCTATACACACAACCAATCAACACTTTACCATTACACTCACTATCAAATGTACACCAAACACTTTCTTGATACTCGTATTCATCAAAATCATTACACTCACTAGCATTTAAATAACTACCCATATATAAAGCTACCCCGCGTTGGTGGTTTCTATTAATGAACATATCATAATCAGGAATGCAAAACTCTTTCTCACAGAAATTTTGTAAATTCTTTGGTATCAATTCAGTCACTGCCATTACACATGGATGTATATCATCTACCCTGGAAAGCAACTCTTCTCTTTTGTTCAAAAACCCATCAACGTTAGAATATAGCACATGGAAAAAATCTGAGCTTTTGTTATTTACACTATGTACACATTCTCTTTTGAGTCAATTTTTAGAAGAAACTGTTCCTTGGGTGTCCCTCCGCCAGAGTGAGGTTGGGTTTTTGGACCCTGTCTGAGTTCCACTATCTTCCAGTTTCTTATGGCCAAGTTTTGTTCTCCTGCCTGAGCTCTCCGTTGCAACTCCTCTCTCAGTACTTTGTGTTTGTCACGTTGGTTCTTTGTGAGGTCATGATTTATGTAAACCTTTGTGTCCCCTGGAGCTTTGTTTCTGTTCAGTTCAGGCGCTTTTCTCATTATTTCCCTCTTCATCTCTTCCCCTTTCACTGTCACCCTAAGCACTCTTGGTCTGTGTCCACCCTCTCTTCCCAACCTTATGGGTTCTCTCAGCTCATCTTCTTCCAGATCCACAAGTTTGCTTATAAGCGTTTTGGCTGCCTTCAGGTCATCTTTCCTTTTCTCAATGTCCGTTTTCACGCTCTCTTTCAGGTTGACAATCACCAGGTTCTTCCTTTTCTCAATCTCCATTTTTTCTTCAACTATCTCTTCCAGTTTTCTGTCTACCACCTCTTCAATCTTCTCTTCCAGTTTGTCTCCCATGCTTTGCCCCATCTTCTCCATCCTGACACTAAGAGAGTGTACATGTGGGATAAGGTCTAAGAGTTTGTCCAACCTGGCATCTTGCTTAGACTGAATTTCCTTTTGCTCTTCCACGCAGGGTTGGCAGACCCATTGCAAGTTATGCTGCAAAGGGTCAGAGAGAGTGTCGAAGGTATCTTGGGACATTCCAGTGCGTCTCAAACCCGCTCTTACTGAAGTGTTTTCCCTACACTCTAGAGAAGTTCATTTATATACTAAGCACTTGCACACTCACACATACACACTCTACCTTACCTGGTCAGTCCAGACTCTGGCTTGGGGGTTTCGTCAGGATTCTTACCCAAGCTCTTCAATGGCATGAACTACCAAGTTAGGTCTGTCACAGTCACTGTCTTTCTGTCGGTGTCCTGGCCCAGCAGTGGTACTGTCAAAGCCGTCCTAGCCGTTGTAACCATCTATGGCTGTTCTGTCGCAGTGCTAGGGCAAAACTGTCTCCTATTAACAGGAGGCCCTAGCACTGGTCTGTCACTAATGTAACTGTCAGCAAGATGAACCTCCTTCACCAACTACAAGTTAGTCCTAGCAGGTCTGCTCCCTTCAGGCCTAAGAGTCGTACTTCCTAAGCTAACAACAAGTTAGCAAGTCCGCTCTCTTCAAGCCCATACTGACAGTCTGAGAGCAAACCATTATCGATTAGATGAGAATTTAGCAAATCTCTAGATCTAAGTATACCCTCAAAAACTTTGCATTCTACTGAAGTCAAACTAACTGGTCTGTAGTTACCTGGACATTTTATAATCGCCTTTTAAAAAAAATACATGTATTGGTTTTACCCCAGCTACCTTCCATTCTGTAGGCAACTTATCACACTGTAGTGTCTTATCAAATAGCACTTTTACAGAAAAGCCAAAACATCACTCAATTCTCTTGTCTTAGATGAATTTTGTTAGAACCAGCAGCTTTATTCATGTTTAGTTTGGACAGTCTTTCCTTCAAATTGAGAGAGAGAGAGAGAGAGAGAGAGAGAGAGAGAGAGAGAAGGACTAAAGTTCACTTTGGAAGTTTCCTCTTTAATGTCGCTTCCACCTACCCTTTTCCCCCTTGCACACTATCCAACTGTCTGTGCAGAGATTAATTATACCTGAGGTTACTTCAGATGTTTTGTTTCTAATCTCCCCTCCCTATATCCCTTTCTCTTGTAAACACTGTCCAAATGTCTACACAGAGACTAGTGGTACTTGAGCTAATTTTTTATGTTCATCTCCGTTTCCTTATCTCCTCCCCCCCCCCCCCCCCTCCTCCAGCTACTTATCATCCAACAGCCATCCTCCATTCCAACCTCTTCTGACTCCACCCCCTTTTTGTTCGCCAATAACGCCATGAAAATTAGCTTTATGAGATGTCTGCAATGTGTACGTTTGACGGGATGTGGACAGAATTTCATACACACACAAAGTGCATGCTCTCTCTCTCTCTCTCTCCTAATATCACCCCTCCAACACGCACACACACACATGCCCACAGAGCACTCTGTCTCTCTCCCATAATCCCTTACCCCCGTCCCATCCTCCACACACAAGTACACGCCCACACAAATAATAATAACCAACCCACTCTTTCACCTTACAGGTGGGATGTGAAATTTCCAATCGTCTTTGTCATGGACAAGTACTGTAAATCAAGTGTGTAGATATTGGTAATGACCAACATCACAGTCACGTCAATAAAAAGCTTTACCGAAGTATTCACACAAAATCTTCAATCATGTTTTTTTTCTTGTGGTCGCAGAGGTGCCAGTTCTTTGAAATGTAGTCCTGATGTGTCCATAGCCGGAATGTGCGCAGCCTGGCTGCTTAGACCACAGTCTGAAGACATGAGCCACGTGCAGCACGGAACAAATCAGTGACTTCGCCCCTGTTAACTCTCCACACATGTTGGCTGACAAAAACCCTTTTTTTCTGAAGTACTGTGTTGTCTCTACTACGACTACTGCACACACACACACACACGCACACATGAACGAGTAACTTTTCAGTAGGTCAATTAATCTTTGCGTGTACGACTTTGTGTGTGTGTGTGTGTGTGTGCGCGCACATGTGTCTTCTTTCATCCCCTGTCCCCCCTCCCTCCCCCCGTTTAAAAAAAAAAACTTTGCCAGATCATTGAGATAATGACAGAGGAATTATGTGCCTACACTTGTTTTCCCCCTCTATTAAATTGTTCAAACTCTCTCTGTCTCTGTATAATTATGCGTGTGTGTGTGCGTGTGTGTGTGCACGCACAGGCGCATGTGTTTGTGTGTGTGAGAGTGTGTGTGTGTATAAGAACACAGCTACGCAAAGATTAAAATTCATCAAAAACATGGTCTCTCTCTCTCTCTCTGAGTGTGTGCTGCCAACGAGTATCAGTGAAGAAATAAAGAACGCAAAAGCTGGATTGAAAACCAGCATGAGGACACTGAAGAAAATCTAGACACCACCACAAAGAAGTCTTTTAAGAATGTGAAGGACCTGCGAGGTGGCATAGCTGTGAACATCTAGGGAGAGGCGGCAGCTCTCCTTTGAGGGGCACTGATGTGAGAGGCCAGTGTCAGGTGGCACAGTGAACATTCCAGCCATATGGGTGACGGCGGGTCTAGCCTGTGTTGCCGTGGGAAGGCTCCCTGAGATGTGGAGCGATCAGCAATGGAACGCTGCCTGACTGCAGTTACCATGGCCTGGGATACCAACTCAGGAAGGCTCCATGACTCTAAATCACCGTTATCAGCAGAGGTTTAGTACCTAGTAGTGTCCTCCTTATGTTTGATCAAAAGAGGCACAGATGAAAATAACCATGATGACATGATGGCAGTAGTACCGTGTCTACTCTGATGACACGACGGCAGTAGTACCATGTCTACTCTGATGACATGACGGCAGTAGTACCGTGTCTACTCTGATGGGCTGTCCGATGACAACCCGATACTCGTTGCTCTCTGAGGACTGCTGGAGTTGGGGCTGTGACATGGTGAACCTGAATGCGGCTGAGTATATGGCACTTGGAGTGAACTGGTGTGGGTGCAGTACAGGGAACTGAAGAGAAGGTGGTTAAAGAGCAAAACCAACCATACAAAAAACTAAAAAAAAACACCTTGGGATTGAGAATGTTCACTGACCCTCATGCAATCACATCATTCACATTTTCTCCATAAATTGAAAAAAAAACCAACCCTTTCCAATTCGCTCAACGTCCCTCTTATTTACCATTTATAATTCACCAAGGCTTGACTGATTTCAACATCGTTTAAAACATATACCTCAATTCCACAATATCTTGCATACAAAGGTGTATGAAAACACAATGCCAGTGAAAGCCTTGTTTGAACATATTTTTTTAAAACAAACATCTTAACATTAGTATATGTTGCGCACAAAAGAGCGCATAATGACATTACAAATACAAGCCGTGTTAGAAAGTTGACATCTTCTATAACAAACACCTTGTTTCCAGTATATATTCCACACAAAAATGAAGTTATAACAATACAAATAAAAGCCTTGTTTTATAGTTACCAATTTCTTTTACAAACATCTAAATTCTAGCATATGTCATTCAGGAAAGTGCACGTAACGAAAATACATTTAATGCAAGCCTTGTTTGAAAGCTGAGATCTGTTATTGCAAACTCTTCACTTCCCATACATATCACACACAAAAAGAGAAGTAAAACAATGTTAAGATCAGGCTTGTCTGAAAGAAAACACCCTTTGTAACATACACCCCAATTTTAGTACAAATTGTGCATAAATGTGCACACTAACGATGCAAATTAAAAACCTTGTTTGAAAGTTGACATCTTTCATTATAAACAGTCCAATCTAACACACAAGTCCCCTTTCTCTAGCCTTTTCCTAACCTTTGGTTCAGCAGTTTCACAATACTACTATTTTTATAAGTTTGCTGATAAAACGTAACATGAGATCCACTTGACAGCACGTTCCAGTTCATTTCATCGTTCCTCACAGCCCGGAACTTTCAACCTTTCAAAGCCACACTGATCCATCATGACCAAATAATACAATTTACTGAAAATAAACAACAAAAAACATGTGAAAGTACAATGCAAAAATAGTCTTGTTGGACTGTCAAAATCTTTTATAGCAACATCATTTATAACACACCTGAGTTTTGCAGTATACATTGTGCATGATAACAATGCAATTGTAAATGAAAGCCTTGCTTGAAGTTTTTTTCCCCTGATTTTCACACACATCTAAATTCTAGTATGTATTGTGTGCAGTCACAACACAGATACAAACCGTGTTTAAAAGTCCACATCTTTTATGACAAACACCTCAATTCCAGTATCTACTGTTACTTGTACACAAAAGTGTTCATAATGACAATGCAAATAAAAGCGTTGTTGTTTTTTTTTTTATTATTTTCAAATGCAAATATCTAAATTCTAGAATATATTGTGCACAAAAGTGTGCATAATGACACTACAAATACAGGCCTTGTTTTAATGCTGACATCTTTTATAAAAGAGAAAAACACCTCTATTCTGGTACATATTGCACAACAAAGTGAAGTAATAACAACACTAATATAAGCCTTGCTTGGAAGTTAACATTTCTATAACAACAACACTAATATAAGCCTTGCTTGGAAGTTAACATTTCTATAACAACAACACTAATATAAGCCTTGCTTGGAAGTTAACATTTCTATAACAAACACCTCAATTCCAGTGTATACAGGGCTCTAAAATGTGCATATTAACAATGCAAAAAAACAAACAACAACAAAAACCTTGTTTCAAAGTTAACATCTTTCATAATAATCAAACACTCAAGAGATGTCTCCACCTAGCCTTGAGCTAGCTTTTGGTTCTGGATTTTCACAATGCTACTTTTCTGTCTGTTTGCAGACAAACATAACATGATATTCACTTGACAGCACTTTCAGCTAAATTCACTTCATTTCATCATTCCTCACAGCCTTGTATTTTGATGTTTCCAGCTCGCCCTGATCCATTATGACCAAATAACATGTACTATTGACAATAGACAGCAACACACAGTAACAACAACAACAACAAATCGGCAAAAAGATTTAATACATACATATGACCAAATTATCCGTACATCAAATTCTTTTTTAAAATCCATGACTTTTTGTTTTCTGGGTGCCGATTTTTGTCCCCATTAAAATGTGCAGATACTTATACTGATAATTTTTGTTTTCAATTTCTTCTTTCTTTAATTAAGTTTTTTTTTTTTTCTCCTTTTTTTTTTTATCAGCAGTTCCGTCAAAATTGATTATAGATCTTTTTTCGTTTTTTTTCTGGCTGTGATCAATGTGCTACATCACATGTCTGGCGGTAATCTACACAATAAGCTGTTCATATTATGAACACAAAGGCTGTTTGTGTGCAGTTAAGAAAAGTTGTATTGTATAGATAATTTAATATTCATGATCAAAATGTCAAAATCAGTTCTGAAATGAAAAATAATGAAAGAGGACATGTACAGAACAAACAAAAAAAAAACGAAACAAAAAAAACTGAGAAGCTTGCTTATTTCAACTCAAGCGCAATGATTGGAGGAGTGGAGACATGATGAGGGGTGGGGACAGGGGGGGATTGGGGACTGTCCATAGTTTTCTTTCAGTTCTTCTCCACGGTGGAGAGGGGACATCTACCGTGAATGAGTCGGTGTGACCAAGTTCCAAGAAAAGCCACTCTTTCCTTCACTTATCTACCTTCCTCACTATGAGCTGCAGCTCAGATTTTCATTTAAAATGTTCACTGTCATCTCCTTCTGACATGACGGATGACATTTGTATCATCCAAGGCATCCATTCGAGGTTTCCCCACTTTATCAGCTTGATTAAATATTGTCTGACTTTAGGCGCAAAACCCAATGTATGATGTACCGATATTATCAGGTAACCGTAATTGTAGACACAACTATAGCTGTTTCATTAACTTGCTGCCTCTTGTGCTGCTTCCTGTGATTAACTAAATGCGATAAAGCCTGGCTACATTGAAACAACTGAACGGCTTACAAAAGCTCATCAGTATAATCCAGTCATCTCGCCAACACATTTTTTGTGGTCTTCACTGGCATCACAGCAGACCATCTGTCAACCTACATCTTCAAGGTGCTGCATGTTGATGTCCAAACCAGAGCAGATCAATGCAGCAGCAAAAAGGATGCAGGCAGCAATGAACAAGATCTCAGACTGGGCCAGAGAGAATGTGGTCACAAGTGAAAGATCACAAACTGAGTCCTTTAACTTTTCACTCTCCCACAAAAAAGAAGATTCGGCCAGCAGACTGAAGGTCAAATCATTCTACAGCAAGACAACCCGATCTACCTTGAGGTGAGAATGCACAGGAAACTCCCTTGGCCCCCTCACACAGACCTGCCAACCATTACGCATTTCGCGTAATTTATTACGCCCAAGTGATAATTCTTACGCATTTAGCCAAAAAATTACGCATTGAAAGTTTAAAAAAAAAAAAATAAATAAACAGACGAAAAAATCGGCTTATGTACAGACACGCACGGTGCCGTGCATATAACCAGTAATCTTCAAGAAGTGTTTCCGGTCATGCACAGTTTGTTTCACCATCTTTACCATTCAGCGAAGTTGGCGTCCTTTTGAAGGTTTAGCTACAAAAATGTCGAAACGTGGAGTAGAAAGTTCTGGACAAGATGCAAAAAAGAAAAAACTTGGTCAAAAGTTCCGAAAAGAATACTCGGGAAAAGTTCCCCTGCATACGACCTTCGGCTAAAGGTGTAAATTGTGCACGGTGTACCACTTGCGAGTCGGACTTCACAATTTCCCATGGCGGGATGGTGGATGTGAAGCATCACCTTGAGTCACGCAAGCACATCGATTCCTCTAATGCGCCGAATTCTTCCAGCATCACACAGATTTTTCAGACTGTAGACACATCAAAAGAGGATGAAATGAGGAAAAGGGTAATTCGGGCTGAAGCATTGGTGGCCGGATTTTTCGTCGAGCACAACATCGCTCTTAGCGCAGCCGACCATGCATCCCAGCTTTTTAAAGAAGTGTTCTCAGATTTGGAGATCGCCAAACTGTTCAAGAGCGGTCAAACAAAGACAACACACATTGTGAGGACCCTTGCCATGGAAGCCCAAACTGCTGCTGCATCTCGACTGCAGAATGGACCGTTTGTGTTGGGGACTGATGGAAGTCAGGAAGGGGGGGACAAATTCTTTCCTGGGGTGGTGCGATACTTAAAAAATGACACAATCGCCACTGAGCTGATAGCCAACCCCACATGCACAGAGTCAGCAACAGGGGACAACATTTTTGAGGTTGTTTCTGGTGCACTATCAAGCCTTGGTGTGCCATGCCATGATGGTGTAGGGGATTTGTGTGTTTCCAGTGTATTCTACATTTTCATAATTTTTAAAGATTTCTTGTGACACTTAAAAGAAAAGCTTGTTTTTGAAGAAAAGTAAAGTTCACAAAAATTGTGTGAACAATTTCACCGCATCGTGTTTGTTTGAAAAAAGGTAAGTGTCGCACTTGATTACTCTTAGTTCTCAGAAATTACACATTTCTGCCTCACTGAGCTTCAATTCTTACTCATTGGTGTCTTAGGGGGTTGGCAGGTCTGCTCACATCAACTGGATGCCAAGCAAAGTGATGAAGAAGATGGCTGTGATGGAAACACTGGCAGGGCATCAAGCCAGGTGCCAACATGAGCACTGTGACTCAACTACACATACAATCTGTCCACCCCTACATGGAATAGGCTTCCACCTCCTAATCTACAGCAGTTACAAGCCAGCACAGACCATCTGGACGAGGTGCAAAATCAAAGAAGGCATGATGTCAGTTTTCTGAATCATCAAAGGAGGTATGAAAACCAACCCCAAACAGCTGCAATGAAGAAGATGGCTGGCTTGCTTTCACTCTAGGGGAGAAGATATGAGGAAGCCCAGAAACAAAGTTTGGAAACAAAGAGGTTCCATCTCATCCTCTGCACTCACAGCTCCAGGGTCTGACCAGGAACAGCATCAAACGGCACAGTCAAAATCGCCTGGCAAGGCCCATAAGCAAAGAACACCACCAACATAATCTGAGAAACGAACAGGAAGCACTCCAAGATTATGAGGAATGGTCATCAACTATTATGAGGAATGGTCATCAACTATTATGAGGAATGGTCATCAACTATTATGAGGAATGGTCATCAACTACTCCATCTGTCCTCTTTGACAGTCCTGGAGTCGGAGCAAGAGAAGACCACATTGAAAAAGAACTGAAATCCCCAGCACATGAAATGCTCGACAAGGACTGTCCCCAGACCACCAGGAGTCAAGTCTATGCAGATGGTTTTGCCCAAAATACTGGCTGCTGGAGATGGGAGGAGGTGGTGTCGACATATTTTTGTGATGGCAGCTCTAACACCAAGTCTATCATCACTGGTAAGTTCTCCATGAACTTCACAGCTGAAACCTGAGCACTGCATCGTGCATATGAAATCAGCTGTCATCTCACATCGTCTTCTACCCTGACTGCCAAGCCCTTCTCCAGAGTCTTCAGTCCAGACAGACAGACCAGATCACCAGAAGCGAGTTTCAAATACTGGGTTCCGAAACAAACCTGGTGTGACAGTGGATCCCCTCCCAAAGTGGTGTCATGGATAATGAAGAAGCTCACAAACTTTTCAAGCAGGGCACCAAACAGGAACAAACTGGCCGACAAATGTCATGTGGAGAGATCAAGAGCCTCCATAAAAGCCACTTCAAAAACATGTGGAGACAGCGCCTGCAGAAAGGACCTCAGGGTGACAGCATCTTCAAGCTGGAAAGGGCACAATAGGTCACTCACCATCTTCAGACTGAGAACAGGGTACTCTCAGCTCCTCTGGCATTCCTTCAAGCTGAAGATGCGATGAGAACCCATGCAGCACAGGTCCAGCGCTGTCCCAACTTTGACATGCTATGAGAGGAAATGTGGCCTGGTGCAGTGGACCTGGGGGAGAAGCAGCATTGCTGATGCAGATGGTGTACATTGCCTACAATACTGGACGACTCTTTTAGCACAGCTGGGTAAGCTGAAGAAGAAAAGGGAGAAGAAGAAGAAAAAGCAGAAGGAGAAGAAGAAGACATACTGATTATATCATTCGTCAAACCATCAAGCAGAAAACAGAACCATGCTAAGATCTACTGGCATCAGTTATCAAGAAAAAAAAGATATGTTGGTATGCCCATGTAACAAGATCCAAAGGCCTTGCTAAGAACAATCCTCCATGATATTGTTGAGGGAGGGAAACGGACAAGTAGATAAAAGAAAAGAAAAACTTCCAAAATCATCTGCAGAAAACAAAGACTTGACATAAAATACAAACAGGATGATCAAACCTCCCACAAAAACTTTAAAACCATATGTAGAAAACTAAACCTTGAAAACAAAATGGACAACAATATTAAACAAAAAAAATCTTAAAAAAAAAAAACAAAAAAACATCTGCAGAAGACTAAGCCTTGACACCCAACTAACAGAACTGGAGAAGCCTGGTGAACTCTTCTTCAGTTTGGTGCTCCAGTGACTCCCTATGGCGTTTAGGGAAAGAAGAAGAAGAAGAAACACAAACACTGTAAAAGTCCTGCTGTGCTACATTTGACAACATACATCTATACAGCACCAATCTTTGCTCTGTCTTTAGTAAGATATTGATTCTGCAAAGAAGCAATTACATATAATGGAGCGATCTTGGCTGCGTGTGTCTGTTGCAATGTTTGCACAAAACATCATTCTGCATAACAATCATCAATTTACAAAGGAACACTTACAACTGAACATTATTTCCAGGAAAATGTAAACTTTGTGAAACTGGACATTTTGCTAAAAATTTGCAGATTTAGTGATTTGTGGACATTTTCATAAAAGAGGTGACTTAAAAGTCTTTCATTGTTTATCGTTTGGCCGAGTTTGGTAAAGCTAATGCTTGTAATTAACAACAACAACAACTTCAGAAAAAAAAGCTAATGTAACAGTTTATTGTGGACAGGCGCAAGCACTACAGACAGTCAAATCAGGGTGATAACACAGACTCACTGTGATCAACACATTTCCTTTTTCTTTCTGCATTCGCAGGCTGATACTCCTGCAGACACTCCCTGTATAGTCAGGCAAGGATTAATCCCATCTACCCAACAAAGGGAGTGGAGTTTTGTGCGTATGACCGTTTTTTTTATCCCGCCATTAAGGCAACCATACTCCAACTTCGGATAAGGTGCATGCTATGTGTAACGTGTCATCCATACCAATGGCCAAACTGCCCTCCTTTTCCGAAAGTTGGTGATGGGATTTTACGTGTGTGCAAGATGTTATGCGTGCATTCACACACGGAACCTCGCTTTATAGTCTCATTCGAAGGACTATATGGGATATGGAGTCAGAACCAATGTTAACTCCGAGAAAAAAATCCCACTGTACTGAAACGGCCTGGCCGAGATTCGAACACGCAACCCCAGGATCACAAAGATCACAAGTCCGGTGCTCTACTGCTGAGCTATTCAGGCCCCCTGATCCATTCATGAATCTAAAAGCCAGACTAAAGTGCCAGTCTTGTTTTTTTGTGTGCTGTTTCTGAACTAAATTTTGTTGTTACACCCTGTCTCTTGCCACCCCAAAGCAAGAGCTTTGAACTCATCCTAAATGATTTTGACCTGGAAGCTTTCCAACATCATGAACAGGAAAAGGCTGATTGCTATGCAGACTTTTAAACAAAAACAGCATGACTTTCATGCCGTCTCTCCCTTTGAAAGGAAGGGGAAGCTGTGGCACAATCACCGTACAATTTTTATACACAGTTGTCAAAATCACTTAAATGAACTTTCAATTTTCATACACAGTTGTCAAAATCACTTCAATGAACTTTCAGTTGTCAAAATCACTTCCATGAACTTTCAGTCGAAGGACTCTCACTCACATCCTCTCATCTACCCAAAGACACATTTTTGCAAAATGTTTCAAACATATGTTTGCTTTTGTGTGTGTGTGTGTGTGTGTGTGTGTGTGTGTGTGTGCGTGCATGCACATACATGCATATGCATGCATGCATGACTCTGTGTGTGTGTGTGTGTGTGTGTGTGTGTGTGTGTGTGTGTGTGTGTGTGTGTGTGTGCATGTGTGAGTTAGTGAGCGAATGAGTGACACACAGCAACATACTTCAATAAGTTCAGTCCTCTTCTCCACCCCACAACCAACCGGTGTGTCTGAGAGCCTCTGCTCCAGGCTCATCATTCTGATTTCAGCCAGCCCTTTCTATTTCTTAGCAACATGCTTCAGGTCATAGCAGTCTTCTACTCCCATTCGGTAGTTGTAAGCCTTACCGCTGTCCCACTGAACCTCAACCCATTCAGTTTTCAGATTCCTTGGAACTTTTATGACAGTCCCCTGCCCTGGGGTTGAGCCATCCTGAAACGTAGGCCCGTCAAGAGATTAAATAAGAATACATTCCTGTAAAGACAAAACAAACAAACAAACAAAATTAAAAGAAAAAAAAAACGTTAACAAATAATTGCTAAGACACATGGAAAAAAACGAGCAAAAAGATCCATCATCAAAGCTACAGCACAACAATGACACAGAAAGCGGGCAATATAAAATCTAAATGTTCTTCAACATGATGCACAAGTGTTCCTTGGTGGCATCCAGCAACTTGTTCATGGAAAAATTAAAATGCCTGTATCACATGCATAACAGCAAAACTTGGAAATAGGCTTACCAGAATCAGCTAATCCAAGATCACAAGATGAAAGGAAAAAAGAAAAGTGGATGAAACAGAGTTTTTATTTTGACAAGTTTGTGACAACATAAAGAGTACATCTCTTAGAGATCACCAGCACTGTGGCTTGAATCACATAACCCCATGAGACATGGCTTGGAACATAAAGCTTGATAAAGAGGAGCATCTCCCCTTTCTTTCCAGCTTTTACTCCCAAATGCTGTTTCCTATTGGCTTAAAAGCCAAGGCTATGAGAGTAGACCTTGGCTGGTAAGAAACAGACCATAGATGCTGCAAGACTGTGGGTTTTTGTGTGTGTGTGTGTGTGTTTTTTTTCTCTTTTGTAGACTCGAGTGAATGTACAGTTTTTATGATAAAACTTGCGTCTTATGTGTGTGTGTGTGTGTGGTGGTGGTGGTGGTGGTGGGGGGGGGGGGGGGGGGGTTTGCTTAAAAAAAAATCTTTCTATTGACTAATAGAGTGAATGTACAGTTTCTATGATAAAACTTGCGTCTTATGTGGGTTTTTTTTTTTTTTTTGCTTTTTAAAAAATCTCTTTCTATTGACTCATAGAGTGAACATACAGTTTCTGTAATAAAACCTGCGTCTTACGTTGCTCTGAAACGCTTCAGTCATTCCACTGGTTTCTCTGCAATCATACCTGATTTCCCCACTTCCAGTCCCATCCCCGTCTGACACGATCTCCAACTTTGATGACAGCAGCATAGTCTGGCCCTCCAACGTATGTCATTCCTGTGACACAACATCAATGCCTTTTCTTCTTTTTTTTTTTTTAAAGCACAGAGATACAAAATCATCATCAGCTGAATATGTGCACTTCACCTCTACACTACTACTGCTTAGCGTCCTGTCATCAGATTTCCCTCTATAGCAAATTGTTAAAAAATGTAGTATTTTAATTAGAGAATGTCTGCCACAGATGTAATTGTTGAGTTTTAGGGTTCATTTTTCTTTTAAAAAAAAAAAAAAAAACCCAATTTTAGTCACAATACAAATACTGTGTACAGACAATCTAAGAGTACCAACTGACATGGTACAGTGGTTATTACGATGGGCTGTAGACTGCGAGGTTAGTGGTTCGAGGGTCATCAAATACTTTTAGTGGTGGGATTTCCCAGCTCCAGCCAGCTACTACCAGAGTTAAGTGTACTGTGGACATAAATGGGATGGCCGGAACCACTAAGTTAAGTTTCATCTGCTTAACCTTGACCGTGCTTCCTGGGTCTCCCATGACCCAGTGACTCAATAAAAACATCATATCTAATCTTATGAAAGGATAGAGCTATGCTCTCAAAATCTTAGGAGTTTGGGGTCTGTGTAGTCAAAAACGTCATCCGGTAAAGGTTAATGGGTCGCACATGACCAACGCCATCGGGTGAGGAATAAGTTGCTGAACCGCCCTTTATTAGATATGGGTCGTACAAGACCCACGCGATCTGAATAGGGATAAGCAATGGGGAAAAGCCTCTACAAAATGTGTGGGTCTTGGGCGCCCTGCATGATCAGGTCTATGTGGTCAAAAACGTCATCCAGTAAAGGTGAATAGATGTGCCTCTGGTAATATTCGAGGGTGGGAGGGAGGGAGGGAGGGGGTGCAGGAACAAAGGGAAGGGACGACTAATGAAACAAAATAATCAAGTCAGCACCTCAGTGACTGCACCTAATGCTGGCCCAATGACGAGCAGACACAGAACATCAAAAAAAAAAGAAAAAAAAAAAAAAAGGGAACCAGAGTACAATGTCATGAGACTTTGGGGATATAATATCAATGGTAGCAATGTATGCAGAATTACACCATAACAATAAAACTGATCTGGAGTTATTTCTATAAATTTAAACAACTTCAAAACATTTCTTTATTTCTCACTCTTTGAGTGTCATTTCCCACACACCCAACTGACAGGTTCAGGTCACATATATAGAAAGTAAGTCAAAGGTGAGGCACAGACAGAGAGAGAGAGAGAGAGTGAGAGAGAAAGAAAGACAGAGAGAGAGACAGACAGACAGACAGACAGACAGAGCCAGACAGACAGACTGAGAGAGAGAGAACACAGAGAGAGAGAGAGAGAGAGAGAGAGAGAGAGAGAGAGAGAGAGAGAGAGAGAGAGAAACAGATGGACAGATCTGTAGACACAGAGACAGACAGGCAAAGACCGAGAGAGAGGAGGGGTGTTGCAGTACTCACTAGACCAGAAGTTCTTGGGGTAACCTCCGCTGTCCTGCACCTAAAAAAATATACGTATCCATGAAATTATAATTTTCTATCATTGTTTTAAAAATGATAAAATTACAATATTCATTTAAAAAAACAACAACATTGTCTCTCTATCTGTATATATATATACATATATATATATATATATATAATGAGAGAGAGAGAGAGAGAGGAGAGAGAGAGAGAGATATGGGTGCACGCTAACTAGAGCGTGTCATCCATACCAACGGAACCTCGGTTTATAGTCTCATTCGAAGGACTGCATGGGAAATGAAGTCAGAACCAATGTTAACTCTGACGGAAAATCAATAGGCATTAGTAAAGCAGAAAGGATTTGAGGAAGAGTTTGATGGCTGAGAGGTTGTTTGTTTGTTTTTTGTTGTTGTTGTTTTTCTTTTTTTGCTGTTCCATCTTCTGTGCCACCTCAATGGCACTGCAACCACACCGCTCATTCTGACACCCCGCCCACAGACGCAGCCCGGCCGGGCCTGCCGCAGCCACGGCACTGGCAATCCACAGGGAGCAATCAATGTCAAGTCATCAAGAGGCAACCCATCGTAGGAGACACTGCACTGCTGCCGAGTCACTTCGGTGGTGTTCAGCTGCACCTGTTCTGATCTAACATATGCAGGACACCACCTACTAAGCCCCCTACTGACAACAATAATTGCTTAGGCGTGGGGCCGGCATGAGTGAGCTCTCCCTCCAGAGGGCGCCACCACATTCATCCAGTGACAGCCCCCATGGACTCGCCGATACCTGTGACCCTGACGAAATCAAACCAAGGCCACAGACATGGAGAGAACATGAGAGCAGGGCATGAAGGGCCACAGAATTTGAGATTTTTTTATGCTGATCGATGACAGAGAGGATGATAAAGGTGTAAAAATGATGCTACGGATTTCCATACCGCTCTGAGACTGTATGACAAGGCTGTACTCTACACTTGCTTTCATGATATATCCCAGCCCCAACCAGGCCTGAGAGGTACAAACACCTGTAGTGTTAGTCAGGAAGTTTGAGCAACACTCTCAGAGACACATCCATTAAGTGGATGAAACTCGACTGTGTAGTCCCAGTCATCTCAATTGAGCCCTAGCAAACTCGATCTAGTCAGAAGCCGGTTGGGGCAGAAAAATCCCACATGACTCTCATGGGAATCGAACGCACAACCTCCCAGCCAGGAGTCAGAGACGCTAACCACTTCGCCACGGTGGCTGGTCTGATGGATGAGACTTAACAGATGCTTGACCTCTATCACTAACACAACATGCTGGTCCAGCCATGCATACACAATGAGTGGAAGAGAGGTTGAAAGAGCAGTAGGGGTTTCGGGCGAAGAAACCAATAAACAGACAGAGTTTAAAAAAAAGTTACCATACTACTGCGCCGAACAAAAGAGACAAACAATTTACACGGGAAGATGCAATGCTTTTCGACTTCTTTGGTCTTCTTAAGGCAAGACAAACAACGTTTAACTTCAAGACAATGAAAACGAAGAACGAATAATCACTTATCTCCTCGAATTAGGCACAAAATGATGAAAATATACATTTTCTCACTCTCTGTCTCAACCATCCTTCCCTCCTGTACGACACATGACATACTACCACCGGTACAAGCAAGCACCCCACACCCTCCCCACAACATACACACACTACATCCACAAACAGCATAGATCACATATATGACCCCTACCCTACCCTCCTTCTCCAAAACATAAACCTGGACACAAGCATCGAAAGTGTGCACATTGCAAGCTGGGGGTCCTCAACACCTTCACTGCCCCAGCCCAGAGACGTTGCAGGCTGAAAGTGAAACATGCTTTCTGAACGCCTGTAACCCAGGAAATGTCCAGGGTAATCATAATGGTATGATACAAACAAGACGGTTCTTCAAAAACTGACTCAAAAAACTGGCAGGACTTACTCCTCCTTCTGCACAGACTGCATATACTTCCCTGCTTGAAATGTATGCGTGGCTTCAACTGACATGTTTGTTTGTTGTTTCTGAACATTGTTTGCACAGGACACACCTGAATGCCGTTACCCACAGTCTTTTTCTTAAACAAAACTCGTTGATGCACTTTGCATTCATCATGACAAAGTGTCCATTACTTAAAAAGTTACATACCTTTCTTGGGGTACTTGATTCTACCATTTTGGGGGTACTTGATTCTATCACCTTGCCAATAGCAGCTAGTCCTTCCTTTGTTTTTTTTGCCGTGTCCGAGTTCAATGCCAGGCTGCCAGTTGTTGTCTTAGGGTCACCAGGCAGTGCCTGTGATTCCAGAGCTGCCAAGCGTGACTTCAGTTTTCCCATCATGCTCAACAGAGAACAGACAGATGCAGAAGCGAGCAGGCGTTCTGAGGTACTTCTGTGAGCGGACAAAGAAGCTTCATAAGTTTCCAGATCTAATTTGGAGGTTTTCCTTTCTGTCACGAAGGTGTCTTCTCTTTGCTGAATATCCAAGTTCAGTTTTTGTCGTTCGGCCTCCAGCGACGTTTGTAGAGCATCAAAAGTGGTCTTGACCTCATCTCTCATGGCCTTGAACTTGGCCTGGCCGTCTGACACTTCATTATCTAGCATCAAGATCTGAAGGAAAAACATATTGAATATAAATATTCATAACTTTAAAATTGACACTAACAAGCTGAAAAAGAAAAGAAAACCAAGAAACCAATAAAAAAAACAACAACAGCAAACCCCCCTCCCCCCCCAAAAAAAAAAAAAAAAAAACCAAAACATTTTGCTTGCTAATCTTAAACGAGGCAGTGAACAGTAAACAGTAATTAATAACAAACAAGAAGGGTAACTCTTGATGAAATACACAACCACAACTCCAAACAAATGCTGCTGATTACACTGAATTGCCTAGCAGATATGACAGCACAGAGCACACAGAACAAACAAGGAAATATCCCCATCCCCCCCCCCCCCCACAAAAAAAAAACAACAACAACAAAAGAACAATGTTCCCAGCTTGTCTCTGTACCCCATACTGGAAAATGTACACAGCAACAACTGGAGAAATGAACAAATACAAATTAACACTCATTCAAGACTGAAACAGCCTTTTCAATCTTGAATATAGTCAGACCACCACACGGACGAATAGTGTAACAAAATACAGGCAACCTAAATCTGCCTGAAACAAAAGGAAGTCTTAAATGAGGCAGGGAACAGTAAATCACAAACAAGTAGGGTAACTCTTGCTCCCATGATCTGATGAAACAACTGCATGCCTGTAACTCCAACTGAATGCTGCTTGTGACACTGAACTGCCTAACACAGTAACAGATACGACAGCGCAGAGCACACAGAACAAACCAGGAATCATCCCCCCAAAAAGGATGCTCCAAGCTTGCCTGTATACCCTGCACTGGACACATCTCTTTACAGAACAACTGGAGAAATGAACAAATACAAAATTAACATTTCTTCAAGACTGGCACAGCCTTTTCAATCTTGAATATCGTCAGACAACTACACGGACGAACAGTAACAAACACAGTTAATCTCAATTTGATTCGAGGAGATTCGGTATTGTAAGCAGCATTTGTTTGGTGTTATGGGCACATTTCATCATGGGAGCAAGAGTTACCCTACTTGTTTTTTCTTCTTTTTTTTTTCTTAACCCTGGCTTGTTTGTTATACTGTTTACTGTTCTCTGCCTCATGTCATTTTAAGATTTCTTTCCTTTCAATCAAATCAACGTTACCCGATTCGCTACCGTTCGTCAATGCAGTTGTCTGATTATATTCAAGATCAAAAAGAGTGTACGTGGCAGTCTTGAATAAATGTTAATTTGTACTTGTTCATTTCCCCAACTGTTGTTGCTCTTCTAATTCATTATCATTATTATTCATTATTTCTGGATGGGGGAAGTAAAAATCAGGAGTATGTGTTAAACATAACGCTTCCCTCCCTGAATTTCAAATAAAATGTCTAAAGCTACAACACACACTCATGCATGCATGCATGTGTGTAAGTGCACATACACACACATATACATGCATGCATGAACACATACATACTGCCACTGTGCCAGATCATCCAGCAAAATACCCGCAGATGTAGACCCACCCACTGCATCTCTATGTCCACTCCACCTTTGCCATGACAACTGCCTTCCTGTCTTCCAGCTTCTTCACTTGGGCTCTGAGCTCTTCCTTCTTCTCTGAGGCCACCTCCGCCACCCCCTTCACCTCAGGACACTTGCAATGCACTGAAGAAAAGCACAGCACGCATATCAGCTCTTCGTGACTTGCGCAGTACAGCTCCACCTGTTTACCGCTGTGGTTGGCACAGTTCATTTGGTGGTGTGAGACAACCTGCTCAGCAGAAAGATCACTCAGCTTCTCTATGACATGATCTCGAGTTGCAGGGATCTTGGCATGAAATTTGGCACAGGTACTGCAAAGTTTGATGGCACACTGCAGGCAGAACAAAGCGCCCTCTGCATCCTCACAACAGCTACACACTTGGCTGCCACTCAGCGTTTTCTCACTCTCTACCATGACTGCAGTGGCGAAGTCAGTTGGCAAGGCATCCACCTGAGAGTCCAGATCGTCTTGACCCTTATGGGAAGCTGGGAAAATCGGCGCTCGGCACAGTGGGCAGCCGGCCTGGTCGCCTCCCTTTTGAAGCCAGGACACCACACACTTGTGACAAACAAGGTGAGCACAGGGAAGCAATTTTGGGACCGTGAACTCTTCATGGCAGACAGGACACTCCACAGGGCTTGATGCTGCAGCTGCCATGTCTGAAAACGAATATCACACACACACACACACACCACACACACACAACACACAGAGACACACACACACACACACACACTCTCACACACACACACACAGAGTCACACACATTACTGTAGACATTTAAACAGAATGATAATTCAGTCAAGGAATTTGTGAACGGCAGTAACACAACAACTCTATTACATGTTGTCTTTTCTTTAAACATGCTATAAGACAATGGGAAAGATACCCTGGTAAACAAATGCATTGTTTTACATCTATTTATCATAGGCTTTAACTACACATGAGCAGAATGGGCCATTATTGAATCTTGTTTGTTGACTTGCGACTGCATTGCTGATGGTTACTTTTGTTAACCATTTTTTCTTTTCTTTTTACTTAGAGAGGACAGATTGAACTTGGGGGACAAGTCAACTTTTTGTTATCAACTGAAAATGACCTGGGAATCACACGCCCTGTTGGGAGTGTAAAAATTCACACTCGACTGTTCACACTGTGGACATCATTACTCTGTACTCTTCCTCACACTTTCTGGGGGAAAAATTAGCATGTGGGCTGCCCTTCCTCCTGTGAATAAGCTTAACAAATTACTGTACCAGCATGTGTACTCAGCCTGAAGGATGCATTTTAGCTGTGCTCATTGTTGCCTAGTCAATGACATAAGAGCACACACACACCACACACACACACACACACACCACACACACGATACATACACATACATACATGTGTGCGCATGTGCACATACATTTCAACAATTTATTCAGGACTCAATGACGAACAGTATAAAACACAGTTCACCTCATGGTACAGACCAAATGGGAAACAGCACAAACAGCATGCACAACAATTGAAAGCAGTGCACTGCTTGCGCAGTGAAATTTTGCTCAAATGTGTACAGACATCAAACCACCTATACCGAAACAAACTTACAAGGATGTACAGACACACAGCATGTGCATGCGCGCGCGCACACACACACACACACACACATGCACGTACGCATGCACGCACACACACAGACACATACATGCACGCATACACACACATGCACGCATGTATGCAAGCATGCATGCACGCATAAACGCACACACACACACACGCATGTACATAAACTGTAGCATCTGATTGTGGAATTCTAGTGTTCAGACTTGCAGATCATGACATTGCCTTTTCCACACGCAAAATGACCCGATGATAGCACTTACTCTTAAATATTTTGCTAGCCACCGAGCGGTGTATGACCTGATACAGTCATGCGCAAACCTGACAGCACCCTCTGATGCACATTGCCCAGACTGCACAGTTTGTTTTCCCCTTGTTAAGTTCATCCTCCCGTTTCATTTATTTCATTCACGCGCACAACACACACACACACACGCACACACACACATTTCAGTCTTACATTCGATGATATTTGTCATGACAGTAGAATGATCAGTCCTGTATCTTGTATCTTCTGTTTTATCACTGAATTTGGTTTTCTGAATTAAAATTATTCCTTTCTATGATCAGTACTATAACTTGTAAGTTGTATTTTTCTGTTTTTATCACAGAATTAGGTCTTTGCTGTGGTATAAAATAATAAATAGTCTCATGAATTTACTTTTTTTTTCTTAAGGTAAGACGGATAGGTAAGTGTTAATGTGCCTGCTTTTTTTTCCATCTCCAGACATTCCTCTTCCTCTGTTACTCCACCTTTTACCCCCGTCTTTGGTATGTCATTTACATAGGTACCCTCCCTTCTCCCCAAGATGGATAGGTAAGTGTTAATGTGCCTGATTTTTTTCCATCTCCGTACATTCCTCTTCCTCTGTTACTCCACCTTTTCTCCCCGTCTTTAGTATGTCATTTACATAAGTACCCTCCCTCCTCCTTTCATTTCTCGTTCTCTGGAGCAGCTTTGTTTCAACTGTTTTTGTTTGTTTGTTTGTTTGCATATGTCATACAATTTATAACGATTGTATTAGGCCTACAATATTTTCTTTGCCTACGAAGAAGAACCTATGGATCAAAACGTCACCATTTTCCATTCCATGGGATCAACGTTCTGGATCTGGATCTGGATCTCCGCCTTTAGTTGTTGGTTGGCGGCTAGTTGTAGGAGCCAATGATGACTGTGATACAACTGGTTGCGCAGCGTATGACCTTAAAAGATTAAAAACAGAGATGGGTGTGGGGGGGAGGGGGAGGGGTGATGGGAGGTTAGTGGTGGAAAACGGCCGCCTCAACCCTGCCTAGTGCGGTGGAGAAGGCACTGGCATTCTGCTGCTGGATGGTGGTGTTGTCCAAGAGGTTCCACTCCAGGGGGGGTTCTAATGAAAACGTTTGTACATTTTCTTTCCAATAATCTCATGAGTCTAGAATGAATACTATTAGGTCCTGCAGTTTTGTGATGTTCACTTTGGCTCATTTATCATGAATGTGCTTTGCATTAAAGTTCAGAGTAGAAATTAGTTTGTCTGCGTGTTTCGGGAAGTAGGGGAGGTTACCCGAATCAAAAGCATGAAAAACACTTCAAATTAAGTTATCTAGTCAGGTATCAGGTCAGGTATCAGGTATCAGGTATGGGCCCTAAGCCTCACGGCTTATTATGGGCTCCCTCACTTGCTTCCTGTCGTTGGCAAATGTGGTTTATTTTGTGCACCAATGTGTGCTTGAAAAAAAAATTGTCTATTTTGTCTTTGAAATCATCCAAACTGGTACTCCGGACTATATCATCGCTAAGCCTATTCCAGTCTTGAAAGACTCTTCTAGAGAAATGATACTTTCTGCAATCTTTTATTCCATTTAATTTTTTTAACTTAAAGGTGTGTCCACGTGTTCTGTTTCCTTTATTAAAGGTCACTAATTCGTTTATGTCAATATTGTCCTTTCCCTTGATAAGTCTGTACATCTGAATCAGGTCCCCTCTTCTTCGTCGGTAGCTTAGTGACAACAAATTCAAATGTTCAGTCTGTCTTCATATGTTAAGTCCTTTATGTATGACACTAGTCTTGTCGCTCTTCTCTGTATTGCCTCTAGGGTTGTTATATGTTTCTTTAACCATGGTGCCCAGATTATTTGTGTATATTCCAGTATTGGTCTGACCATTGTTGCATATAATGTTCTAAACATATCCTCATCCATATATGAAAAAGATCTTCTTATTAGTCCAACCATCATGTTTGCTTTTGGGGCAATGTTTTGTATATGGGTATCAAACTTTAAGTCCGAATTGAATGTCACACCAATGTCCTTTTTCAGCATCAGTCTCTGTCACATCAACCAAGTCACCTTTATTATCTCTCATATTATATATCACTTTTGGGTTTTTACTTCCCATATGTAATACCTTACATTTTTGTGCATTAAACCTCATTTGCCACTTTTTTGACCATTCCACAGCTTTTCCAAGTTCCTCTTGTAGTTGAATACCTGGTTTACCAAATATCTTTGTGTCATCGGCAAAAATTTTACAGTAACTTTTAATACTGTCCGGCAGATCATTTATAAAAATGATAAACTGCAACGGACCTAAGATACTACCTTGAGGTATGCCGCTCCTCACCTTTGCCCAGTCCGAGTATGCCCCCTCAACCCTTACCCTTTGTTGTCTATCTGCTAAGAAATCCTTAATAAAGCCAAGAAGTGGACCACTGATTCCAGCTGCTTTTATTTTCATCATTAGCCTTTTATGTGGAACTTTATCAAAAGCCTTTTGAAAGTCAAAGTATATAATATCTGTACTCTCTCCCATGTCCTCTCTATTGAATAAGATTTCTGTTACTGGTAGTAGTTGTGTTACACACGATCTACCTTTTCTAAAGCCACGGCCTTAGCTTCAACGATGTTTGTCATGATACCGGACTGATAAATCCTTTCTTACATTCTTCTATTTTTATGACAGATTTCAGATTTCTAAATAAAAACAATTTCCTTTCTTGTTCGTTAACTTCGATCTGGAACCGAAAGTACAATTGAACTGAACCTTCTGAAGTCCGGAAAAAATAAAACATCAGCATGAACTTTAAAGAAATAAAAAGGCAACCTTACTACTTTATATTCGATTTCACTTTCTTCTTATATTCACATCTGGTTTAGTAGCAGCAATATCACGTGGCACAGCTGTTATTTGTTAAATAAATAAATTTGATACGCTGATACATCGCGGTCACCCACCTCAACTGAGTGATGATAAGGAGAATCTTCCGGTTCCCATCCCATGAATCTACACGCGCTTGCATCAAGGGAGATCACGCATACCTCTACGGCCGTGGACGAGAGCAAAGTTTGGGAGGTGAGCATCATTTGGCGTAGTACAAAAACAACAAATAGTTCCAAAACAGATTAGATGACTGACAGCTTCAGATAGCCTAATTTGAACAGCAGAATTGTGAACTGAATGTGAAATAACCAAACATTTTCATTTTAGTGCATCCTGATCTGTGATATCTTGCCCAGACTTAGCCAGGTTTTACTTTCGGTTCCATTTCCTGATTGATGTTATGCGGCGATCTGCAAAACTTGTACTACTTATGGCTGCTTTCAAGATGATCTCCATTGCCAACACAAAACAGTGTTGGAAAAAATGCATAGGCCATCGCAATATCAACTTCCAAACCGATTCAGCCGGTTGTGTATTCCTTTGCTGAGAACCTTGTTCAGAAGCCATGGAGATACTTCCTCCGTATGTCTCAGATGTTCTTTGGAGTAGGATAGATTTCGAGGGCGAGTAGAAACATCTTAAGTGAGAATGATCATAATTATGCATTAGCCAGATGGAGCCACACCAGGTTGAGGCCCATTTTCTTTGCATTAACTCTTTGGATTACTTCCCAAACCAGGTAGTGGCATGCTTTTACTCAATATGCAGATACTCCTTGGATGCCTCCTTTCTGGACTGAAAAAGCCAAGTACTCATTTTTCAGTGAGTTATTTAGTCAGCCTGGCCACCATGACAGAGATGATGATTTTATCATTTTTACCTCAATGATCAGAAGTTATATCGGTGAGGTGGCTGATGTCACTTAAGTTTTGCTCGTTGAGAATGTGCATTCTATCAACTCGAGTCATTCATCGCTGATCTTCAAGCTATTCTATGCCAGGCTTAACATTTTGTTGAGCCACTCAAGGACAGTGGGTGATTTTTTTCATAACAACAGATAGAGTATTCCCCTGGGTCCAGGTAAGGATTTGGCTGTAGCTTCTCAGACACTTTCTTTACCTCATCCAGTGTGGGTGACTTTTCATTGAACTTTTTCTCTGGCACTGCAGGCAGCACCAAGCCCTGGATTTCAAAGTGGTGCTTCACTCTCTGGGTTGGAATATGTTTGACTCAGATGCTGCTCAAGAGTTTTTTGTCACTGTCAGTGAATGGTTATGGCTGCAGAACTAGTTTCCTTGTGAACTGGAAAGGATCTGTAAAGAAGCATTCTTGGGTTTTCTTCTTTTTACTTTTTTTTGTTCTGGAAAGTGTGTTTTAAAGAGTTGTGAGAATAAGTTTTTGTTGTTGTTGTTGATATTGACTTGTGAGTTGAATTCAAAGCGGTGACAGCCCAGAAATGCGTTGGCTGGGCTATAACAGTATAAGCAGCATCAGCTTACCTTACCTTACCTTCTTACTGATTCTGCTTTGCTGAGGGCACTGTGTTGTGCTTTCAGGTATTCTCAGAGTATCGCAAGCCCCTTCATCTCAGCTTCTGAGGCAGCCTGTGTTTGTTTCTTGTGATTCCTCTTTCTCTTTTGGATGATACCCATCTTTGGCTTGCAGCTGGATTTGTGAGAAGGTGTCTTGACTTCTGATTATATCACTCCATGAGCGTCTGTACAGGTCCCATATAGAGTGTCTCCAAATGTGCCAGTTTGTGTATTAGTGTGTTCTTTCCTGCCTGTGTGGCCAGTTTATGGACTGTCTTTTCTTCTAATTTCTCCCATTCCACTTTTGCACTGGTTGGTGGCCTGCACAATAATCGGCATATGAGTGAGTGTGTGTGTGTTTGTGTGTGTGTTGTGTGTGTCTGTGTGTGCATGTGTGTGTGTGTCTGTGTGTGTGTGTGTGTGTCTGTGTGTGCGTGTGTGTGTGTGTGTGTGTGTGTGTGTGTGTGTGTTGGGTACATCACACACTTGCTGCCTCATTCCCTCCCCAGGTTTCCCTATTATCCCCAGCGCACCTGGTCTCCCTCTACCAAATTTGGAGATAGGAGGAAAACTGTGTCCTCCTACCTTCCCCCCTCTATGTCTTTCCCCATTCCTTCCCCTTTCATCCCCGTGCCACCTCACCCTCACTGTTTCCCCTTCTTCCTTTTCCTCTGTCCCCCTCCGCTTTCTTCCCCATCCCCATTTCTCCCCCTCCATTCTTCCTCTCTGATGTGTGTGTGTGTGTGGTGTGTGTGTGTGTGTGTGTGTGTGTGTGTTGGATGAGTGGAATAAGGTGATGTACAGTGAATGTTAAGCATACATGTGTTGTAGCGTTATAGGGCTTTACATAAAAAGGTGACTATATTATTACTGCACATGTGGTCACATGTAGACCTGATGTTCAGAGGTTTAAGCTGCTCACAAAAAAATGAAAACCACTGCTTGGTGATACTCTCTTAGAGGGTGGCACAATTTGCCGATTCACCACTGCTCGGTGATACTCTCTTAGAGGGTGGCACAATTTGCCAATTCACCACTGCTTGGTGATACTCTCTTAGAGGGTGGCACAATTTGCCAGTTCTGCCATGCTACTCTTTTTTGTCATGGAGGGCATTTAAGGCATCTCAAACAATGGTTGATTTGAAACTTGATGCAGTTACGTAATAATTCAGCACAAAGCCGTCTGGTGGTAGCTGTTCTACTTCATAGTCCTTCAATGCTGTTGTGATATCAAATTTTGAAAACTAGTGACATATTTGTCTTGGATGATACACAAAACAACATATTAGTTTATCATTCTCACACAATCTCCATCCAGCTCCAGTTCTGCACACATATATAACTGTAACACAGGCAAAAACATACTTTAATCTTATTCTCACAAATCCCCTTCACACCCCTCTCCTGTTCCGTACACATGAACACTCACACACACATACACATACACACGCTCGCACACACACATGCATGCAGTGATGCACGCACGTACACATGCATGCACTCACACATACGCGCACACACACACGCATGCACGCACACACACACACACACACACAACACACACACACACACACACACACACACACACACACCACACACACTTGCACATACACACACACACACACGTATGAAAACACACACACACATACACACACACTCACACTCCCTCCCCTTACTCCCTCCCCCTCCCCCCTACACCACTTCTTCTCCCTCCCTGCTCTTTTCTCTTCTGTCTGTCGTGAGAGTTTGTAAAACAGACTGATCTTTTCATTTCATGCGATAAAACTGAAATCATGGTGGCGAGGATTTCTACAATCCCTCAAGAAAAAAGAATCAGTAACTTTTTTTTGTTTGTTTTGTTTTTTGTTTTTGGATAGTGGGTTCAGCGTGTAAGTTAAGCCTGATGTTGCTTGATGACTTCATTCAAAATATATTTTGTGTGTTTCAATGGATCAGTTTTTTTTTTTTTTAACTCTGTGTTGTGTGTGTGTGTGTGTGTGTGTGTGGTGTGTGTGTGTGTGTGTGTGTGTGTGTGTGAAATCAGGAATAATTCCATTTTGAACTGGTCTTATATCTGACAATTCTGACAAACTCTCTTAAAAAAAAAAAAAGATGTACAGTTCACTGTATTACCAGCAAAAGGGATTTATTGATCAGAGTGGATAATTTACATATTACCACAGGAGAGTTGGAACATTATTTGAACAATTGTCATCAAGCTGTAGAGACATGAATGCCATATTTGCTAAAAAAAAAATAAAAAAAAAATGATGTGATATCTATTGGAGATGAATTCCATTTTAGCATGGAGTGTCTGAACTATTCTAACAACTGCAACAGAATGTTACAGGTATCCCCACAAATATTGTGTATGTAACATCTGTTTTTTCATGTTGTGATTCATCTTCTGCAAAGAAAAAAAATGGCTGTTAAGATGAAGTACATGTTGCAGTTGTCTTTCAGATGTTTTCAGATTGTCAAGGAACTGTTTTATGTTCATGATGCTGATCAGTGTTTGATGCAGATGTCATGTTAAATCAAGTTCTGTTATGGTTTCATCTGAAATCCTCCATGCCCTAGCGTGGCTTGCAGGATGAATGTTCTTTGAAATCTTGTGTGTGTTTTATTGTTACAAATTACTTACATATTTTCAGACATGGCAGCTGCAGCATCAAGCCCTGTGGAGTGTCCTGTCTGCCATGAAGAGTTCATGGTCCCAAAATTGCTTCCCTGTGCTCACCTTGTTTGTCACAAGTGTGTGGTGTCCTGGCTTCAAAAGGGAGGCGACCAGGCCGGCTGCCCACTGTGCCGAGCCCCGATTTTCCCAGCTTCCCACTCGAGCCAAGGCGATCTGGACTCTCAGGTGGATGCCTTGCCAACTGACTTCGCCACTGCAGTCATGGTAGAGAGTGAGAAAACGCTGAGTGGCAGTCATGTGTGTAGTTGTTGTGAGGATGCAGAGGGCACGTTGTTTTGCCTGCAGTGTGCCATCAAACTTTGTAGTGTCTGTGCCAAAGCTCATGCCAAGATCCCTTCGACACGAGATCATGTCACAGAGAAGCTGAGCAACCTGTCTGCGGAACAACTGGTCTCGCACCACCAGACCACCTGTGCCAGTCACAGCGGTAAACAGGTGGAACTGTACTGCACCAATCATGAAGAGTTGATATGCGTGCTGTGCGCCTCTTCGACGCATCGCACGTGTCCTGAGGTGAAAGGGGTACCAGATGTAGCCAAAGAGAAGAGGGAGGAGTTGAGAGCACATGTGAAGAAACTGGAAGACAGAAAGGCATCCATTATGGAGAAGGTGGAGTAGACATGGAGAGATGGAGTGGCTGTGTATTTGCTGGGATTTATTTGATAATCTGGCTGTGTGTGTGTATGTATGTGTTTGACAAAAGATTATGTTTGATATGTATAAAATAAAGAATGTGACATTTGATATCTTCATATCTGAATTTAAAAAAAAGAAAGAGTTAAATATCATGTTTGAAATGTCAAACTTGCCTTGTGAAAGCCATGTCAAATGTTTAACATATTCATTTTTTTAAGAGGTGAAGCAAAATGTTTGGGCTTATAAGAAGAAAGAAACACTTTAAGAAATAGGCAGTGTAAGAGAACAGAAGTTTGTGCACCATTTCTTTTAAACAATTGGTTTTGTACATAGTTATTTTTTTCGCAGTAGCAGACTACTGTCCTTTTTCTCTTTCAGAATTTCATAATTTGCTTAGTCAGAGAAAGTGCAAGAGTGACAACCGTTTTTTGAGAAAATGACATTGCACACATAGTGAAAAGCACAAATTTATTCATATGAAGACTTTTTGGTGGTATGTTTCCTTGATAGTTAAAAAAAAACAACTTATATGTCACCATGAGTGTCATTTTGGCTGTTCAAACTACAAAGAGGTTTAGATTTCAGGCAACATGCCAAATGACTGTAAAAGCCAAACAAACGGTGGTGTATTTTAGTTGGTACAAAATTAGCCAGAAGGTGTTCTTTAATGTGGGAGGCAAACTCCCATGGCACAAGAAATTAATTACCTTTGATTCCAGTAAATGGTATTTGCAGATCATATTGAAAACAAAAAGTGTGCTTTCACTTGGTGAAACATGAAACTTTCCTCAGGAAGACATGTTGAGTGTACATACAGTGTATGTTGATAAGAAAAATTGTGATGATTTGCTGGTCTTTTTCCTCGGATTTTTTTTTGGTTTGAATATGCTTCATGTTCATATAAATCATAGCAAAATAAGTTTCAATTTTAATGATTTGTAATCCTTTAAGCAATTCCAAAAGCTTGGACTCTGACGTTTTGTCTGAGCATAATCACATTGGAAGTTTTGAGCATCTTGCCACAATGCCTAAATGGAAGTAGGCATGTGGAGACCAGGTTAGTGAAAAATCGTAAATCAGTTAAAAGAAAAAGAAAATTAACACATCCATAAATCAATAAAAAGAAAATTAACAATATATATAAGCCCCCCTTTTCTGTAAACTTATCAAGTCTTTGATGTTTGTATCTGTTTTCAATATCAGGCCACGCTGCCTGTTTTCTCATTTGTCTTCTTCTGAAGGCAGTGTGTGTGTGTGGGGGGGGCTTTGTGAAGACAACCCCCACCCCACCCCTTCACCACCACCACCTCCAGAACAACCCATGACTCATCACATAAAACGTCAAGTTTCAAAACTGGCACGATGCATTGAGACAAAATTGACATATCACTTTATACTGATAGTGTGCAGTCAGATGTCTTGTTCATTTTGAGGCAGGAGGGTAGAGCAAGATTAGAAAGCAAAACAAGAAAAGGTCACCTGGAAACTCACAGTGTAGCCAGACACTTGGTGTCCCTTGAACCATCACAGTTACTGGGCTACAAGGCCAGTGACTGCAGATTGTGGCTCTGTGCTCTGCTTTCCAAGGACACATTTCAGCACTGTTATGAATTTTGAAATTTACGGCAGGCATGTGGACCTCGGGGACAAAACTGATGCTCACCGTTGATCTGGATGTGGACAGTCAATATGGAAAGAATAAAAGTGAAACTGAGATATAGAAATTAACAATTATTTCTATGAAGAATAGAAGAAGATGACAGTTACGGATACTTAGGCAAAGTAAAACTGACCAGCTGAAGATAAGTTAGACATGTTTTATACTGATTTTTTTTAATGTTACCCTCTGAATTATGAATATTTTATAGTCATTGCTTCTTCCCTTCAGATCAGGAAGCTGGACACAGAAGTATCAGAGGGCCAGGCTGTGTTCCAGGACATGAGAGATAAGGTTGGGACCACGTTTGATGACCTACTAGTATCACTAGAGGCAGAACGACAAAAACTGATTTTGGGTATTCAAGAGAGAGAAGACGCTTTCCTGGCAGAGAGAAAATCCACCAAATTAGATTTGGAAACCTATGAAGCCTCTCTGTCCGCTCACAAAAGTACTTCGGAACGTCTTGTCTCGTCAGCACCTGACAGTTCGCTGCTGGGCATGATGGGAAAACTCAAGTCACGCCTGACTGCCCTTGAGTGTCAGGTTCTCCCTGATGACCCTAAGACGACGACTGGGAGTCTCAACCTGATCTCCTTCAGGGTGAAGAAGACGAAGGAGGGACTATCTGCCATTGGCCAGCTGACCGATTCAAAGACCCTTCAAAAGGTACAACTGTGGGAATAGTGAATATGTTTAGAAAATACTCACATGGGTGTGCTGATTGTACCATCTGTTGACTTGATTAAGAGGTTGCTTGTAACTGATGATTAATGGTTATCGTGAAGTTGACACCGATTACAATCTTTTTGATTTATGACAGATTTTCAAAAAGTGTTCCTGCATAGGTACAATGTGCATGTGTGTGTGTATTTTGTGTGTGTGTGTGTGTGTGTGTGTGTGTGTGTGTGTGTGTGTGTGTGTGTGTGTGTGTGTGCGTGCGTGCGTGCATGCATGCGTGTGTGTGATTTATCTAGTCCTTATAGTTTACCAATAGAGACATTTGTTTTTCATTGTCCTTTTTTTGTTTTTGTTTTGTTTGTTTTTGGCATCAAAAGCTGATTACTTTCTTCAAAGGAATCAGTTTGAAAAAAAAAGAAAAAAACCCCAAAAAACAATAAAACAAGGGGGAAAAAGAAGAAAACCAGTCATTTTGTATTGTTAGGTCTCTCCTTAAGAAATATTGAGGGCCCTTTTTCAGTTATAAACTGCATCCCAAGCACTATCAGTTTTCTGTTGGAAATTTCCTCTTTTATCAAAATAATGCAGGTTATATTTGAAGAAAGGAAAATACAGACAGGTCATCCAAAACAGAAGGCAATATCATTAAGTCTAGAGCTTGAAGAGGCGATTCTTTTCTGATTGCAAAATAGTTGTTGCCATGTGAGCAGTTTGTTGATTGTGACATATTATGCTCTTCACTGAAACAAGTCTCAATGGTATTTGATTCTCTTTTCGTAAACAGCATAAGCAATAAACGTATTTTTGATTAAAAAAAGAAAAAAAGAAATACCAAAGTTGACACGAAGTCCTCTAGAATAGGCTAGGCAAATGCAAGCAATTGAACCAATAACAAAATAGGCTAGGCAAATGCAAGTAATTTACCAGTAACACACTGCCAATTTTTGATGAATTGAAGCATGAAAAGTTAAAAGATATATTAGATGAAAACTGGAGTGACCACATACTATATGTTTTAAAATCAAATGCACCTTCTCTGGAAAATACTGGCTCATATGCATTAAATCTCTCTCTCTCTCACTCTCTCTCTCTCTCTCTCTGTCTGTCTCTCTCTCTGTCTCTCTCTGTCTCTCTCTGTCTCTCTCTCTCTCTCTCTGAACTTTACATTGCTTTTCTCATTTGCTTATTTCATTTTTTATGTCCACATTTGCTTCTTGGTGGTGGTTTTATTGTTTGTTTGTTTGGCTTGATTGTTTGTTTGTTTGGCTTGATTGTTTGTTTGTTTGGCTTGATTGTTTGTTTATTTGGCTTGATTGTTTGTTTGTTTGGCTTGATTGTTTGTTTATTTGGCTTGATTGTTTGTTTGTTTGTTTGGCTTGATTGTTTGTTTGTTTGGCTTGATTGTTTGTTTGTTTGGTTTGATTGTTTGTTTGTTTGGCTTGATTGTTTGTTTGGCTTGATTGTTTGTTTGTTTGGTTTGATTGTTTGTTTGTTGGCTTGATCGTTTGTTTGTTTGTTTGGCTTGATTGTTTGTTTGTTTGTTTTGTTTGCTGTCCCAACCTCTGCGCCAACTCAGAGGCAGTGCACCCACGCCGCTCATTCCGACACCCCGTCCACAGCCACAGCCCGGCTGTCCCCACCGCAGCCCCGGCACCGGCAATCCACAGGGAGCAGTCAGTGTCAAGTCGTCAAGAGGCAACCCACCAGAGGAGACACTGCACTGCTGCCGAGTCACTTCGGTGGTGTTCAGTGGCGCCTGTTCTGATCTAACATACGCAGGACACCACCTACTAAGCCCCCTACTGACGACAATAATTGCTTAGTCGCGGAGCCGGCGTGAGTGAGCTCTCCCTCCGGAGGGCGCCACCACGTCCGTCCAACGACAGCCCCCATGGACTCGCCGATACCGGTGACCCCGACGGAACCAAACCAAGGCCACAGATGTGGAGAGGACATCGAAATTGAGGTCACCATGAGAGCAGGGCATGAAGGGCCACAGAATTTGAGACATTTTTTTTTCATGCTGATCGATGAGAATGAGGATGATTAAGATAATGCTATGGATTTCCATTTCGGTCTGAGACTACATGACAGGGCTGTACTCTACGCTTCCTTTCATAATATATCCCGGCGTCAACCAGGCCCGAGAGATACAGGCACCTGCAGTGTTGGTCAGGAAATTTGAGCAACACTCTCAGAAACGCATCCATTAAGTGGATGAAACTCGACTGTGTGGTCCCAGTCTTCCCAACTGAGTCCGCAGCAACTCAACTCTGGGTAGGAGCCGGTCGGGGCAGAAAAACCCACACGACTTCTGATGGGATTCGAACCCACGACCTCCCAGCCGGGAGTCCGCGACGCTAACCACTTCGCCACGGCGGCTGGTGGCTTGATTGTTTGTTTATTTGGCTCGATTGTTTGTTTGTTTGGCTTGATTGTTTGTTTGGCTTGATTGTTTGTTTGGCTTGATTGTTTGTTTGTTTGGCTTGATTGTTTGTTTGGTTTGATTGTTTGTTTGTTTGGCTTGATTGTTTGTTTGTTTGGCTTGATGTTGTTTCTTTGTATAATCATGTCTTGATGCATACATTGTATCATTTAGTATCAGCTTCAAGTAATGGCAAGTATGAAAAATAGCTAACTAAGCCAATACTTTTACACAGATAGACTTTATTATTTTAGACTTTGTTTTAACATTGGCATTACAACAACAACAACTACAAAAGAAAAACAAAAATCATAGCCTTCACTTTTCTGACTGCCATCTTGAAGAGTGATAATTTTCCAGTCTCACCGTGGTGCGATTTGGAAGAAAGTTTTCACAAACACTAGCTGTTGTCATAAGTTCACACAATAACATTTGACTTATTGTAGTTTACAAAAATCAGTATGTTCATTTGGAATATGTGGCTTCGTTACAAAAGAAATGTCTTCTTTTTTTCGTGTGACTTGTGTCACTGATGAGCGTGTACTTGAATGTAAGGGTGTGGGTATGCGGATGTGTGTGTATTTGTGTGTGTTCATATATGTGTGTGTGTGTGTGTGTGTGTGTGTGTGTGTGTGTGTGTGTGTGTGTGTGAGCGACAGAGAGAGAGAGAGAGAGAGAGAGAATAGAAAAGGGGCACTAAAGGAAAGAAAAAGGGGAAGCGAATGTTTACCTGTTGTTGTGTTGTCTGTTGAGGACAAGGGAGCCAGAATAGCTCAGTTGGTACAGCGCTGGACTCATGATCCTGGAGTTGTGGTCTGCCGGGCCGTTTTGGTACAGGGGGATTTTTCCCTCGGAGTTAACATTGGTTCTGACTACATTTCCCATACAGTCCTTCGAATGAGACTATAAACCGAGGTTCTGTGTGTGAATGCATGCATAACATCTTGCACACACATAAAATCACATCACCAACTTTCGGAAGAGTAGGCCAGTTTGGCCGTTGGTATGGATGACACGTTACACATAGCATGCACCCAGCATGAGAAATGGAAAGAATGAAGGAAGTAAGGAAACTGAGTGAACAATATTGAACGGTACTGACTGGATGACACGGGAAATGATTAAATGAAGCGCCAGCTGGCAGCTCTTTAGTTGGCACTGCCCAGGTAGGCAGCCCATTGTGTAAACGAGTGTGGATTGTAAAGCGCTTAGAGCTTGGTCTCTAGCCAAGAATAGGCGCTATATAAATGTTCATTATTATTATTATTATTATCATTATTATTATTAAGGGATTTCCCATACATTTGTCTCGGGATCTTCAAGCATAGGCTTAAGCGTGTTGTTTTATTTTTAATTAAATGAACGCACACTTTTGGTGACTCGTTTCCTTCCATTGTTCTCTTCCTTCCCCCCTTGTCTGTCCTTCACTGCCCCCACCACCACCCCCTCTCCCTCGAGAGTTCAATTGATAGTGATGTTTTGTCTGTGGCACTGGAAACATAACAAAATTAGAGGTGGTGTTCTGCGTGGAGTGTGTGTGAGGACTGACACAGCCGCAGAAGCCCTGGTTCATGGAGGAGTTCTATCCAGGGGACGCCAGTGGATCCTGAGCGGGCATAAGCAAATGGTTCTGTTCAAACTATGGAACTCGGTAGTTCCCAATGCTGTCGGTGAAGGATTTGAAATTTTTGTTTCCATTTTCATTCCATCTCCCACCCACCCACCCACCCTCCATCCCCACCACCCCACCCTTTCTCTCCCAACCCATTCCCTTGAATCATTGTCACAGTAATTGAGAATCCTTAACCCACACTTTTTTTTTGTTTTTATCCAAGGTATGTGTTGAGTTCTGTTGTTTGTCAGTTCTTCCCCCCTACTCCCATCCTCCCCTCCCCTCTCCCAACCCATTCGCTTGAAACATTTCACAGTAATTGAGAATCATTTACCTACACTTTATTGTTTTTATCCAAGGTACATGTTGAGTTCTGTTGTTTGTCAGTTTGTTTGTTGTTATTGTTTAGCCTGAAGAAGACCAACAGGTCATGGCTTGTTACTGTTATTGTTGTCGAGCCTATTTAGGGGCTCAGTGCATCAGTTTTTTGTTTTCTTCTTTTGGTCTCTGCCTGTAGTCATTATACATTTAAACTTTTTTGTCTCTTTAGCTTGATGTGTCAGCAAAAAAAAAAAAAAAAAAAATGATGGTTGGTGTAAAAAAAATGCTCAGATCAGTCAAATGATTAATGAATGGTCATCTGCCACAATTCAAAAACACTCAATTGCTCAAGTTCAGCAATGTGAGTGGACAGTCTTTGGAGTATTTGCCTTTCATTTGGTTCTTCTGATATGTGTGTGTGTGTGTGTGTGTGTGTGTGTGTGTGTGTGTGTGTGTGTGTGTGTGTGTGTGTGTGTGTGTCTTTCATTTAACGTTTGTCCACTATTCGTGATATTAGATAAAATCTGATGTGTGTGTTGGATGTATTGTGTGCATTTGTGCATGCTCTTGCCCTTGCCTGCTTTCTTCTTCCCTCTCCTTCCTGTACTTTTTATGTGCGTCTTTTCTGTAATACTATCTTTATGATGACATAAAAACCACACTGTGGGTTCATTCCCAGCAAATTTTTAGACTGCTGAAGTTCATCGCTTTGCCACATGCTCAGAATGTCAATAGCAGCCTTGAAAAGTTTTCACAGGTTTTTAGATAAACTTGCAGTTAATTGACAATGAAGATAACCATATCCAGGGAATACGAAAATGACCATCCTCTAAACTAGATGTTTCTCAGTTTAGATCATTTCAAAATTTATGTGTATACTTAACTCGTTGAACTTATTTCAGATGGGTAATTTAGTGCCAGTTAGGTTTTAAAAATGATCTCGTTTTGTATGAGAGGAAGGAATAGATCAATGGACTGAGAGAGGATTATAAAATGATCGTCTGCAAACAGCTTTTTGTGGCTGGTGATGTTGCATTGTGGACTGTGTGCAGGGTGGTGTTGCTGATGCCAGGTGCCTTTGGTGTGGTGAGTACTGTTAAATCATTACCCCCTCACTGCCTGTCTGTCTGTCTATCTATCTATCTGTCTGTCTGCCCATCTCTTTGTCTCAGTTTCTCTCTCTCTCTCTTCTTCTCATGCTCTCTGTCTATGGATGCAAAAAGGCAGTGGAATACTCAATTCTGTGGCCTTTTTACACCCGGTTCAAAGAGATAAGTGACTGTCTGTTTGTCTTTTGTGTTTCATTGTCTTGGATGGTGTTTTGTCCGGCCTGAAGAAGACCAAATTGGCCCAAATGCGTGTGTTTGTTTTGTAATTTGTTTGTGTTTTTTTTTGTTTGGCAGTGCAGTAATCCTGCCTTTGCTCTTGCATCAATTTTCGCCTGCAGTCACCCCACTTTGAAAGCTTTTCTGTGATACATTAGAGATCTGACTTTGTTTTTAACTGCACTTTGTGATATATCCGCAGATGACACTACCATTCATGTGTGCCACTGCAAAGCAGCAAAAAAGTATGTATGTTATTAGCAAGAAAGCATTAACCAGCCAACTTAGTGTTCTGGATTAAATTATGAGTCTTAAACTCTGAAAAACCAAAAATGTTATCATAACTTCATGTTAAAAGTATCACAACCTTCCAATATATCTAATATTCCAATATATCTACCCGCCTTTCTGTCAGTGGCATAATTGTTAAAGAAATAGTCTATCATAATAATTGTTGAAGAAATAGTCTATCATAAATTTTTAGGAGTTATTATATACAACAACCTGTTGTGGTAGGAACTTAATGTGGACTTCATGTAAAACCACGTAAAGAAAAAAAAAAGACATTCCAAGCATTTGGAATTAAGTACTTTCTAGACTACACCTCTCATAAAGTATTCTTTTTTATGCTTATGTAGATTCCCATGTGAGCTATTCTTCTACAGTTTCCACAGATTCTGTGAGTAATCATAGTCTTAAACCATTGATGAGTCTAAACAGATGTTCCCCTAACTTAGTTCTGCTAACATATTTAATGCAATGATATTACAACTATGAAATGAAAGCTGGACATTCTGCTATCTAATGTGAAACTGAAATACAACAAAGGCTATGCTCCCCCTTCAACTGCAGAGAAATTTGAATTCATTGTGAATCACAATACACATAAAATCATGCTACCTCTTCTTAGAGTATCTGTATCTGTCAAACTGTCTATCTATGTATTTATATATCTGTTCATTTATTTTTTATTTAAATATTTAAATCCAGTCTTTCCTACTCTGGTTACTTCTAGTGGAATTTCATTGTACCCTCTGTTGATATTCAAGTCAGTCGATGTATACTTTTAAAAGAGCATATCATTTACAGGAGATAGATTTATTTTCCAATCCACTTGTATATCATGTTCTTTGAGATCTCTCTCTGTCTCTCTCCCTCTCTCTATTTTGGAGATCGGTCATACATTAATTCATTTCTGATATTACACTAGATTTTCCGTTATCTATTTTGTTACTTCTTTTTTAGCAGCCGGCTGCATTGTTTGTAGTTGCTGCTTTTCCTATTGCTTCTTCTAGCATTTTTCAACATTCAGTGATTCATGCACACATGTTTTGATACTGTTCACTCAAACATTTGTGTGAGTGTGTATATGTGTGAATTCTTTTATTTGTTTATTGATTTTCCTGTGCTGTGTGTAAGCTGTGTTGAATTATTGATCATTTACTTTGAAATTCAAACTGATATCTGTACCTCTTTTTTTTTAATTACAATTTTGTGATCATCAGTCCCTCATGATATTTTGTGGATTCTCCTATCTCATGCATTGATTCTTATTGGTACCTATGGTTTATCCTCATTTAGTTGTGTTGCCATTACATTCAATCATTACGTCTGAAATTGTAGTGTGTGTGCAAGTCATTTTGTACTTGAGGGCACTGTATACTTTTTGCTCTCTTCAGTTTGCCAAAATGCTCACTGTGAACACTTGGCCTTCCAAGGACAGTCTTAGGGGATGATTTTGAAATATAAATCATGTTTTTAGCAAACGCGAAGAGTTATCATCTATTCTTTGTAATTCTGCAAAGCAGTTTCATTTATTTTGCTGTGCTGAGTCTAGACTAACCAAGTAAATACCTGACGAAGATGTGTTAATACCTACATGTCACCATAGATAAATTCTTATGAATGTCAGGGTATTGAATCAATTTGGGTCGAAGTTGAAATCAAGAAGAGCAAACCCATTTTCATTGTATTTTTTATACAGAAACTCCTCTGAGCACATTGACTGGTATGACAAATTCAACGAAATGATGGAAGCTGCTTCACTGGTCGGAAATGAAATAATTCTCCTAGACGACTTTAACATAGACCTTCTTAAAATCAATAATCAATAAAATCTAACATACTATAATTTAGGCCTGTTTCAGTTAATTGATACCCCAACACAAATTATCCCAGCATCTGAAACAGTCTGATTGACCATGTTTATGCCAGCACAAAAGATAACATCATTGAAATATGTTCTCCGCATTGTGGATGTAGTGAACGCTCGCCTGTATGTGTAACTTGGCTTAAAAAGGGAGTACAAATTCCTCGACTTGGACATAAAGTTACCACGTACAGATCATTTGCCAGTTTTGATAAGAATTCCTTCCATACATGATTTAGCTCAGTCTTCACTCTCTCATATTTATCAGTATACTGATCCTGATCAAGCTTTTAAATTCTGGCATAAAACTGGTGTAGACATCCACAATAAACATGCTCCATTTATGACTGAAAATACACGATTCAAAGAATTCAAGAAACAAAGGAATGAAGTTACATCAATGTTGTGCAGTTCAGAAGAGAAACATTAAAAAAAAAAAATTGTATGTTATAGCTCTAACAATATCTCAAAATCAATTTGGAAGGCTATAAACATTCTTACTCATAAGAATTCAAACCAAACAGGTGCAGTTGTAAGAATTCAAACAAAACAGGTGCAGTTCCAAGTGATATAACGCTGATAGTTTAAGTCAGCATTTTCCTAATATTGCTGATCAAACAGTGAAAATGACAGATCTGATATGAATGAACTACAATTTCTAAAAGATTTCTGTGAGTCAAAATCCATCAAAACAGAATAATAGTTCCTCCAATAATGATTTATAATGTTTACTTTTATCTTGTACATATAAAACAGCCAGGTACTCACAGTCCTGATGACTTGGATAGAATAATTCTAAGACTTAGTGCTCCTCTCATTACTGCTCATTGACTTGTTTATATAACCTTTGCATTGATAACAGTTACTTTCCAATTATTCTCAAGCAAGCCAAAACAATACCATTCTTTAAATCTGGAGACAAAACAGATCCTTCAAATCATAGACCCATTTTGCTTGTATCTCTTCTTTCTAAACCATTAGAAAAGCATTTTGATAAATATGTTTCATCTTGCAAAATATGAAATTGCTCTCCAGCATGGCTGAGCGCATGTATTACAAAATCAGTTACTCTTGTGTTTATTTCCATACCAGTGCACACTCTAGTGACCCAACAGTTTGAAACAGTAAACGAACGGTGCAGAAACCTCCCTTTCCCCCTCACACCTGCAAATTGTGATGATGTGCAATTTCTTCTGACAGTCTATTCGTCTGAAGTCTTCAGAACCATGAAATGAATTTTTTTTGCCTGTTTTACTTATCAACAGTTTCTAAGCCCACAAATTGCAATATTGGCCTATGTGATCTATTAACATTCATTTACAGTGTGTGTCAAGTCAAGTCAAGTCAAGTCAAAATTATCTTTATTGAGGGTTAAAAGAATAAGCTTTACAGCTTTTTTTCATCCTGCCCTCACAAAAAAAGCATAAATATCGATCACAATAGTGAAAAACCAGAAACGCGAAGCAATACATAGGTATAAATCAGAAGTATACAATGTAATGAAAACAATGACACAATTAACAACCATTAATCAATATTGTGACGGACAATGGACAACATGTCAAACATGGCAATGAAGACATTTGAGAGAGAGAGAGAGAGAGAGGAGGGGGGGCGGGGGGGGGGGGGGGGGGGGGGGGCTGACAGATAAGCAGAGAGACAGATAGCATTGACAAAGAATCCAATAGACAGACAGTCAGAGAGAAGGGAGAGAGAGAGGAGAGAGAGAGAGAGAGAGAGAGAGAGAGAGAGAGAATCTGCAGCAATATAGATAATCATAAATTACTTTATAATTTGTCCATCAAATATTTTTTCAGTGCTTTTTTAAACAGTAGTTTAGAAGGACATGTTTTTAAAGTAGAAGATAAATTGTTCCATGCCGTTCCTCCAGAATATATGAAGCTAGATTTGTAAAGATTGTCACGGGGTCTAGGAAACGAAAGTTTGTGAACATGTCTATTTTCATTATTTGCAAAGTTTCGGATAATTTTCTTTGGAGCTATTCCCTTAACTACTTTATACATGCATAAGCATTTATTGAAGAAAAGCCTGTCTTTGAATGGAAGAATATCTAACTTTTTTATAGTCATCACCTGTCAAGGAATTAGATTTTAATTGCACCAACTTTATAGCTCTCTTATGTAAACGATTGATTTGTTTCAAATTTGTTTCACTAGAATTATTCCATAACGTAGACGCATAATCAGTGAGAGATAAAGTATGTGCATGAAAAAATAATTTCCTTGACTGGAGATTCAGAAAATGTTTTATTTTTGATAATTGATAAATCCTTTTAGAAAGACGTTTTCCAAGGTCAGTTAATTGTGGTCGTACCACGTTAAATCATTATCGATGATAGCCCCTGGTACTTTATGAGATGTTACCTCCTCAATCCTTTGGTCATTGACATATAGCGCTGTGAACGGGGACCTCATTTTCTGCCTTTTTTGCCATGTAGTCACATACATACATTTCGTTTTATTTGCATTCAGGGACATGTGGTTCATTTCTGTCCATTTAATCAATCTGTCGATGTTATTCTGAAGGTTATTTACTAGAATCATAGGATTATCACTGCTAAACTGTAATGAAGTGTCATCAGCAAACATTTCGCAATCACAGTCTATGTATAAAGGCAAATCACTTATGTAAATAGAGAATAGGAGAGGTCCTAATACTGATCCCTGTGGAACACCAAATTCCAAATTGAGTAATTCTGACCGTATGCTACAAATTTCAACAAGTTGTTGACGATCAGTAAGAAAAGATCTAATGAAGTCTATGGCGTGGTTCGATAGCTTATAGTGTGCAAGTTTTTTTTTATGAGAAGGGAATGGTTTATAACATCAAAGGCTTTAGCAAAGTCGACAAAAATAATTCCAGTAAATTCATTATTATTTATATTTGATAGGCAATAATCAGTAAGCTGTATAAGAGACGTATGGCAGGAGTGATTTTCTCTAAAGCCTGACTGATTTTCATGAATCAAATCATAATGCTTAAAATGAGAATATAATTGTCTTTGAATATGTCTTTCAAGTGGTTTTGACAAAATGGGTAATGTTGAAATAGGTCTGACTATAGTTGGACGGATTGGTGGAATCACCATTTTTGTACAAAGGTATGACTTTGGCTTGTTTAAATATAAGAGGAAATTGGTTTTTATCAATGCACAAGTTGTAAATATAGGTGAGTGTATCAGCGATAGCAGATGAGGCAATTTTCAGTATCCTTCCATCCATTCCATCTAAACCTCTTGTTCCAGATTGTTTTAGACACAGTAGCCCATAACACACTTCATTTACTGAAATTGACGGTATAGTGAAAGTTGAGGAGATGTTTTTAGAACAGCAATATTGTTTTAGTTCATTGTAAATCATTTTGATTTGTATCATCATTTCTATTATGTCCTTAGCAACATTTGCAAAATGAAAGTTCAAATCTTCTGGTGAAATATCCTTTATTGGAGTCTTAACTTTAGAGTTCGATTTACCATTAGTTAAAAGATTAATTGCCTTCCAGATCGATTTTGAATTCTGAGAAGAGAATAACAAATCTTGAAAATATTTTTTCTTCGCTTTTCGTTTCATGGGAATTCACTTTGTTTCTTTGTTTTCTAAATTTTTCTTTGTCCTTTGACCTGAGTAAATGATCTCTTTTATGTATGTCATTGTGTTTCCTTCGTCAACCACGGGGGTTTCATAGTATGTTTTACTCGTTTTCTAACAAAGGGAGCATGTTTATCATATATTGAACTGAAAATGTATACCCAGTAATTGACTGCTTCATCTGGGTTTCTTATCTGATAAACATAATCTAAGCCCGAGGAAAGTAAATCATCAAGAAATGCATTTTTGTCAAAATGTGTGAAAGATCTGTAAAAGATTTCCTTATGTCCCAGCTTAGGAATTTTTACACCTTTCTTCATCCATGTAAAACAAACAGATGAATGATCACTGCATCCGATTTGAACAGAACATACTTCCACAATATTTGCTCTTGAGGTGACGTAAACATGATCAATTAAAGTTTCCGAGTGTTCAGTAATGCGTGTTGGTCGATTGATGATTTGTTCTAATCCATACATTGATAACTGTGACTCCATTTTGTTCCTGGTATTGTTAAATCAATATTAAAGTCACCCAAAACAATCAATTCTTTGGATGCTAAGATAGCAGAATCCATCATCAAATTAAACTTATCATACCAGTCAGTTGTTTCGGCTGGGTTTCTGTATAGAAATCCTATAATAATCGGTTTACAATGTTTAAGACTTATTTCTATCCAAACAGACTCAATGCCATAATTCTCTAAATGTGACAGTCTTTTAAATCTTACTGAATTTGCACAATATAAAAGTAATCCTGTTGATTTTGGTGCAGCTGGATCAAGTCGGATTGTGTCATAATTCGGCATGTACATATCGGAATCTGGTATCATATCCGTTAATCTAGATTCAGCTATACAAAAAACATGAAAGTTATTCCCATTGCTGTGTAAAATTGTAGCAATGTTATCAGTCGTGTGAGGGTCATGTACTTAACGTAGAAGGCATCATATTACCACTTTAACATTCATTATACAAACCACAGGCCTATGCACAAAAGTACTTCTTATTACAAAGTGATGGGTAGTTAAATAGACACAACATAGCCACAAACGGTAAACTGTTGAATGAAAAACCAAGACAGATTATGTCTATTAACTTTTATGAATATGAGACAAATTAACAACGTACATCAAGGAAAATAACATGAAACGTTTTATCAAAAACACATTGTTAACAAGGTTTGTAGGCTACAAAATCAACCTTTACGGCCAAAAGAACAAAAATGCAATGATTGATGAAAATGGTAGACGAAAATGTGAATAAACAAGGAGACAAGAATTACATATCCATACAATCAGAATCAAGTATTAATTATTTTGTAATAACAGTGCAGTGACTTCCATCAAAGCCAGCAGGTGCAACACTCAGGTAATAGCACACACACACACACACACACACACACACACACACACACACACACACACACACACACACACACACACTCTCACTCACACACACGCGCGTGCGTGCGCGCACCACACACACACACACACACACACACACACACACACACACACACACACACACACACACACACACACACACACACGTGTGTGTGTGTGTGTGTGTGTGTGTGTGTGTGTGTGTGTGTGTGTGTGTGTGTGTGTGTGTGAGAGAGAGAGAGAGAGAGAGAGAGAGAGAGAGAGAGAGAGAGAGAGAACCACGTCCTGCTGGATATAATGCAGCAACCAGATAGAAACTGGCACGTCAGTTGTCACGAAAGCCGGATAAAACGATCAGTCTATCTATCTGTCTATCTATCTATCTATCTATAGATCTATCTATCTATCTACTATCTATCTATCTATCTATCTATCTATCTATCTATATTTGTGTGTATGCAAGTGTGTGTATGTTTGTGCATATACTATATGTAAGTATGTATGTGTGTATATGTATGTATATGCATGTAGACTAGTGTTTCACTTTTTTTTTCTCCCCATGTTCTTGCTGACATGACTTGTGTGTTTTCCATGTGCTTTTCTTTCTCTTTTCTCCCCAGGGCTGGGTGGGGGGAAAAGCATGTGTAATTGCTTATTTCATTACCCTGGTTAAATAAAAATTATGTTCGTTTGTTCGTTCGTTTGTTCATTCTCTCTCTCACACTCTCTCTCTGTCACTTTTTCTCTCTCTATTGCTCTCTTGTTATCTCTCTCTCTCTCTCTCTTTCTCTCTCTTGCTATCTTTCATTCTCTCTCTCTTTCTCTCTCTTGCTATCTTTCATTCTCTCTCTCTTTCTCTCTCTTGCTATCTTTCATTCTCTCTCTCTTTCTCTCTCTTGCTATCTTTCATTCTCTCTCTCTTTCTCTCTCTTGCTATCTTTCATTCTCTCTCTCTTTCTCTCTCTTGCTATCTTTCATTCTCTCTCTCATTCTCTCTCTTGCTATCTTTCATTCTCTCTCTCTTTCTCTCTCTTGCTATCTTTCATTCTCTCTCTCTTTCTCTCTCTTGCTATCTTTCATTCTCTCTCTCTTTCTCTCTCTTGCTATCTTTCATTCTCTCTCTCATTCTCTCTCTTGCTATCTTTCATTCTCTCTCTCATTCTCTTTCCATCCCCCTCTTTCCCCACCCCTTCCCACCACACTTTCTGTCCTTACATTTATTTCATACTGCTTGTATAGGCAACATTAATCTCCTTTGATAACTTGATTTTATTTATTTCTGTATAATTGTCTTTATAATTTGCTTTATTGAGGGTCAGATGTGAAAAAAGGTAACCTATGCTTATTCCCTTTTTTCCTGCATTAAGGAAGATCTGTTTGTTCCTTCATGTGCCTCTCTCTCTCTTTTCTCTCTCTCTCTCTCTCTCTCTATATATATATATATATATATATATATATCCGTTGATGATCTTTAGATTTGTACTATCTGCAACATAAAACATTTATTTCTACCACTGATTTAGTTGGATGTGAGCAAGGATCTGTAAAAATGTTGAAGGTTGTGACATTGAGAGCCAGGAATGATGATTATGTAGTTGCCATCATTTGAATTGAGGCAACAGAATTTAATGATTGATTTGGGTTCTGTCACCTCTTCTGAATTATTTCCTGTTGGTTTCATATCCATGGTCCGTCTTACTGTGTTCACTCCCATAGCACCTGCTTGTCTTCTGTGTCTTTCTGTTGCTAAAGCAACATCCGTTTGCTCCCGACTGGTCTTGACTGGATATGTTTGTGTTTCCATAATCCACCCAAAGACAAGCATGGAGAACTGTTCTTTTTACCTTCTATATGTTTATACACTCAGAATAGGGATTGTAGATGTTTTCCCTGTCCCATTTTTTGGCTCAGTCAGTGACATAATGATGCCATTCAGTCCGACCCCATGATAAATGGCCACACTTGCACTGATCTTGTCATAGCCTCAGCACTACGGGGAGTAGTTGATCAGCTTCAGGTTGTCATGAAGCAACCCACCTCTGGAGACACTGCACTGCTTCTGGGTCATTTTTAGAAGTGAGTGGTTTAGTGGTGCGTGGTCTACTTCCACCTTATGGGGGACGCCAACTTCTAAGCTCCATAACCTCAGCAATAACGTTTTAGTCAAACAGCCAGTGATAAGTGTGTGTGCCCCTTTGAATATGATACAAAGTTCAGTGCTTTGAAGAACGTAATTGGTTGTGGATTGCAGGAAGGTCACCCGGAGAAGGACCCGAGTACGCTGCCATCATCAAAGTCGGTGATCGTGTCAGACGGGGACGGGACTGGAGGTGGGAATCACAGGTACGATTGGAATGCAACTGACGGAATGATTTATAGTGATTCACACACACAGGAGTGTAGTGAACTGTGAGCTTCAGACACAGGGATTATCAGTCTTTGGTCATGTATAAAATGACACTGTCTAGTGTAAGCTGTGATGCTTTCATTGCCGGCCACTGTCTCTTCTCACAGTCGTGGCTTATGTGCCGATGAGAACAATATTTACAGTCCAAAACCAGTGGGAGTTAGTCTTCTCTCAAGCTGTATTTTCTTACCTATGTCTCTAACCAAGACATGTAAACATGCCTGCAGTGAACTCGACCACTGTGTGAGCCATCTCTATGAAAGTTGTTTTGTGATGGTAACAAAATTGTGCAAGTAAATAAAGCCATTAACTACTATTAGTATTAGTGGAAAACTAACATTGTGTGGAAAACAGCTGAGAGCCCATACTTGAAGTAGCTTAGTGAGGCTGTGAGTAAATAAACACAGAACCCATGCCAGAGGTCGTTAAGTGAGGCTATGAATCAATAAACGAATAGAGCGTCCAAGCTTGAAGTAACTAAGTGAGGCTATGACTTAATTATACTGAGAGCCCACGCTTGAGCTAAGCGAGGTTAAGAACAACATATAACTGCAGCTATCTATGCTACCAGTAGCAGCACTACTAGATATCAAATGGATAAATGTGCATCAGATGAATACTGGTTTTCAAACATCATAGCCATCACAAACACTGACAATATAATAACATCAAGATTCAGAGTAACACAGCACCTGTTGAAAGATGAGTGCAGCTGAGACACAATCAAGCCAACCTGTGACTGTGTGAGACTGACGCGATGGACTGATCGGCACATTCCTTTCAGTGAGCTGTGCGAGCACACACAATGTGTAGCGCTTGGTGCAATGACTCACTTGGATCATTGCACGTTTCGACTCAGGAAAGAGTTTGGCCTATGCCGCCTGCATGTGTACAAAACACAGAGCAGTTGAGACACAAGATTTGACAAGTTAGATCAAACTATTGTTATCATTGCAAGACACAGGATGAACAAGCTGGAACAGTTTGGAACAAGAATTGCTGATCATATATATATATATTGTTTTTACTTTACATCACAGATGAGTATTGACAACACAGATGTATGAGGCCAGTTTAAAAGTTTAAAAAATTCAGTGAAGACAAGCAGTGCAATAATAGTAAAGTTAAATAAACCAAGAAATCCAAGATCTTAGAAATGGAGAAACCAATATAAAAGGAAATTCATCATGATTATGCTTTCTATAATTCCAAGATTTATGAGGATGAATGGGTAAAAAAAACCCACTACATTCTAATCACAGAACAATACATGTACTTACAGCATAATAATGGCGTCAAACAGCAGGAGAAGCACTGAACACTGATACATCATGACATGCGCCAACACTGAAAGGTGTGAGTCTGTCCACCAGTGGTCTGATTTACCTGCAGTCCCTAATGTAGCCTGCTATTGGACTGCAAAGACAGCAGCCAGAGGTGAGGAGCAATTAGGCGCTAATCTGTGCAAAGTGACCTGTAATTAAATGTCTGTTTTCTTGTGGTTCTTTCATGATCTAAACTGCAGAATGTTGCGAATGAAAGAGCTCAAAGGTAGACAGCTTTTTTAATGATTCTAAATTCAGTTTAGGGATCAAAATTCAGTAAATCAGGTTTAAACTGCTTTTTAAAAGTACAGCTTAAACAGATATTTTTCCCCCAAAATGTAAGTTTCTCAAAGCTGAGCAAGTGCGATGAAACTGTACCACTACTTTAATTTAATTAATAGCTGGTTTCAGGATGAAGCTGTCAATGTGTGACGTGCAGAGATCTCTGGTCTAGGTGAGTAAACTATCGATCAACTACTGAAATAGGAATGTCAGAAAATGCACCTTGGCAGATGAGGCAAGTCGGCTGCTGCTGGATGTGTACAAGCTGCCGTCAGACAATGAAAAAAAAAAACAAAAAAAAAAACCACTTGGATATAATTACATATGTGTGATTTGTTTAGCGAAGGACAGATGTGTTTTACAACTTGGCCATAGTGACTACGGTGCAACAGCTTGAAGAATTTCGATGTTAGTGGGAAAAGTAGCAGAACATAAAGATGAAACCATGACAGAGTGAAGGTCAAACTCTTGGCTTCAGTACTGATATTTAGAGTTAATAGTTCTGAAAAACATTTGTATGATTGATACACACAGGGGCATAGGCTGTGAAAAGATCAGTTAGTGCTGTGAAAATGAGAAAGTGCGGTATGTTATTGTGGCATCAATTCAAATTGCCAACAGTAAGTAAGTCACTGAGTCACTGGTCACTGTGTCGCAATGAAGCACGCAGATTCAAATAGGTATCTGCTATGAGAGACTGTAATGAGCGGAGCGTACTTCATTACAAAGCTCTGATGTACAAATAGAAATGTATGTGTCAAGTTTTTTCTTTCTTTCTAATTTTTCAAGCAGAAATCAACGTAAGCAGTTGGCAAGATTTTAGAGTCAGATTGTAGCATCAGAGCCGCTGGGCTGTAAGCAACATTACCATTACCGCTTGTAGGACCAGACAGTATTCTGAAGTTGTTATACCCCATTTGGTATCACTACCATTCTGTAGTCAGGGGAACATGTCTCAGTCTTAGTTCACATTGCACACTTATTTCCTTTTCCCCTCCACCACCACCCCCTCCCAATTTTTTTTTTTGAAATAAAATGTTTCATGTACAGAGACATATGCCTAATGACCCTCAGGATTTTTTTTTTTCAGGATGGTATACCTCCAGGGGCAGGCACTGTCATTTCAGTTCCAGCAGATCTGAAAACTCAGTGGATAAAGGTTCTGTGGGACACTGGGTTCGAGTATGGCTACCGTATGGGAGTGGACAACAGGTATGATGTGAGGCCTGCTATGGAAGATTAGAAAGCTCTGGCTGACCTAGAGAGAGTGAGAGTGACCAGAGCTAAAGGATATCACACACACACCAGTTCCCGTTTGTGGAAGGAAAAGAAAAAAAAAAAAAAAGAACTGAACACAGAGGTTTTTTTTTTTTCAAATTTTTATCAAGGTTTGCAGGTGTGATGTTCCATTATAGAAGGTTCTTTTTTATTTTTTCATTGTGTGTGTTGTGCTGTTGATCTCTCTCTCTCTCTCTCTCTCTCTCTCTCTCTCACACACACACACACACACACACACACACACACACACATATGCACACACACATGCACACACACATGCACTCATGCATGCGCGCACGCACGCACGTGCGCACACACATTCACACACACACACACACACACACACACACACACACACACACACACACACAACATTTACACACACACACACACACCACACACACACACACACCACACACACACACACACACACACACACGCACAGTACATGCACACACATGCACACACACACACACACACACACACACACACACACACACATGCACAGATACACACACACACTCTCCTTCACACACATGCACACACACACACACACACACACACACACACACACACACCACAACAGCACAGACATCACAACACCACACACACACCACACACACACACACGACACACACACACACAACACACACACACACACACACACACATCACACACCACGCACACACACACACACACACAACACACAACAACAACAAAGCCCATCTGAGGAGCCACTTCATGTCTGCGGTTGTTTGTTATTTTTGATGGCAATTGATGAAGTATTATTAAAAAAAAATCCTGAAAAAGGATGTAAAGGAAGATCAATATTAAAAACATAGTAAATAATTATGTTGTGCTGTTTACACAGCAATTTTTTTTTTGTTCTGTTGTGGTACACAGGTTGTTCAATGTGTATGTTCTGAGGTTTTCTCTGCAGTCATGTGCAAGTGGCAGGACAAGGAGACTTTGCTGTGGACAGAAGACGACCCCCCCCCCTACCCCCCACCCACCCACCATCGCCCCACTAAACACTTTTAAGAACAGTGACTGTTTATAAAGATGCCACCAAAATGTACATCTGTGATGAGTGTTTATCTCCAGTATTTTCAGTATTTCATTGACATGTTTCTGGAAATAAGGTCACTCATAATGAATGAAAGATTGATTAGATGATGTTGAAATCCAGTGTCAAATTCCTGTGTGGTTTTTCTTTTGATCACTCCACCTTTGAGCTTTTTCATTTGTCATTAACCTGCCAGCTAATCAAAAATTTAACATCTTGTGCTAACCGCCCCCAAGCAGATGGAACAAAGTGACTGGTACACTGTTGGTTAAACACTTCCTATATCTTATAGAACATGCCAACAAACTGACAGCATTGCTTCCTACAGTAGGTGACTAACATTTGCTTTAATAAACCAGCAGAGTTTTACTCATGAAAAAATGTTGATATCGTTAGTCTGTTCCGTCTCTGTCAGTCAATCTCTGAGTCAAAAGAAAAAGAGATTGAAAGAACTTCTACAAAATATCCTGTCAAGTTTATGACCTCACATTTTCTAGGAAACACACAGGGAAATAGTTTGAAGAAAAAAAAATGTTCAGGGTGTCTTGTCCCATAAAGCTTACTTTGAAAATGTACAGACTAGCAAAGCGTATCTAGGTGCAGCATAACATCCTCATTGCAACCGATTGTTCAGTTCTTGGGACTGTTAATTGTCAAAAATGTATCTTCTTGCTTGGTCAAGACTGATCGATGGATGTGGTCAGGGTCATATGTACAGAGGAGTGATGGAATGGACTGGTTTTTGGTCAATATTCCCGTGTAAGCGAACTCCATTTTTTGCTTGTCTTTAGCGGGCAAGAAAGGGGCATTGTCACACTTAATTGTTGTAATATTGTTCTACTGAAGGTAATTTGAACAGTTTTCATATGGATGGCTTAGAGCCAACACCATAGCGTCAGATATATGTTGGGTTTTTGTGTGTGTGTGTGTTTTTTCATGAACGCATGCTAAAAAAAATAATCTGCTTTGTGTCAGATTTTTGTTTTTGTACTTTAATTATTACAGAAGTTATGACAGATGTTTTGTTTTTAACAGGAATAACTTTCTATACTTTTTTGGTGCAAAACAGTATATCTGTACATGTACTACTCTTTGTTTTGCCAAAGCCCTATAATCAACAGATGTACTGTTTTGGCACAACATTATTTTCAGTCTTCAGGAATATATGTCAGTGTAAAAAAGAAACATCTACAGAAATCATGCTTTGGCTCCAAGTGTTGAAAGAGAAATATATATATATATATATATGAAACCAATTTTCTGCCAAAGAAAACATATGAAAACGAAATATTTTGTTTTTGCAGAATAAAAAAGAGAATATCTGTAACATGTTTTCTTGCCAAAGTGGGTTACTTTTTACAATAAACTGTTTTCCTCGTAAGTAACCCCTCCTGATTTTGGCACAAAAATCAAAGTGTGCAAGATGTACTGATCCGACACAGAACGCTGGTAAAAATGGAACAGAAGGGATATGCCATCTGCATTAGCTGAAAGCATGCAATGGGAACAGACACAACAGACATTTCCGAGAGTCATGGAAGAAATATTAGTGGTGTGTGTGTGTGTGTGTGTGTGTGTGTGTGTGTGTGTGTGTGTGTGTGTGAGAGAGAGAGAGAGAGAGAGAGAGAGAGAGAGAGAGAATGTTGGAATGAGAAAAACCAAATTCATCACAAATTAAGTTGATGCAACAATGAAAAAAGACAGATAAACAAACAGCATTACTGACTGAATAAAAGAATGAATAAGCACATCAACTTGCCAATAAAATGAATGAATGAACAGGCAAATAGGTGAACAAATGATGAAAAAAAAAAACAACTTAGAGAACAGATTAGTTGATGAATAGATGAAAAAGATGTTCTTCTGAAATATGTATGGCTAGTAGAGAGAGAGAGAGAGAGAGAGAGAGAGAGAGAGAGAAGGTAAGGTAATGTTGCTTATAGCCAGAGAGAGAAAAATGTAAGTAAACTTGCGAACGTGGTGTTTTCTCTGGGAATCAGTGCAGGTGGAGGGCCAAAGGGGGTGAAGGGAGCATGTCGCTCGCATTCACCAATGCACTCGGTGTGTCACGGGGCACACACGGTGGTTTCTAGCCTGGCTTGGGCCGTGTGGAAGTTCCTGTGCTTTTAGCTTTGCACAAAAAATCTGCTTGATTTCATCGATGTCCACAAACTGGCAACTGGCCTTTTGAGGAATCAATTGTATTAGCATTGTAGTACTGTCTCCTACCCTTTTGTAAACTCCACTCAACCTCTAAACAAAAGTGGAGATTGATAATTATAGTAGAAACTCTACCCTAGAGTAAACCTTTGTTGGCAGAGTTCTCACACCTCTTCTGAAAGGTAGAGGGCAAATGTGTGAACTTTACAAGCTAGTCTCTCAGCTACGGACCAGGCTCTCTTTATCGCAGATGTGGGATCGTGGCTACGCTACATATCCCTGTGCAAGACAGGTTGTGAAGACACTCCACAGTCCAGCACTACAGCAACAGGTCTACACAGCAGGATCAGTCACCAGCCACAAGAGAGAAATCAACTATCCTCTCCCACTTGAGTTAAGTCCTGTTATTCCAAGTGGACTTCAGTTCAACTCAACTCATTCAGAACTTTCCCTCACATATTGATGAAACAGTGAGAACCAAAAATCAGCCTATAAGACAGACCGGTCCCTTGTGACTAACTTCAACTACTTTCCCAGGTGTAAGCAAGTGAAGCTGATGTGTTAAAGAGCAAAACAAATTTGACGTGTCTATTGTAAACTAACTTTAACTACTTTCATGTGTGTAAGCAAGTAAAGTTGATGTGTGAAGGTGCACTTAACTTGTGTCAGTTCTTTGTTGTTCATTCAGTGTTGAATGTTTGAACTTCTGTCTGATTCGGTCTCTCGGAGCTACAAGTACTTTTAAGAGTACAAGCCAAAGGAAACTCTCCCTGAGCCATTATTGGGTATTTTAACAGTCCCGGGAAAAATGAAAATTTCTTTCAACAACTAGCTCTGGAAAGTTGCTCCTTCTACCACTGGTAAGATAGAGGGTGGAGGCGAAATTTAACATAATTCTCATAAAGAAAATATTTCAAGTCCTACCCCTAGAGGACACACCGACCCACCCCCAACTCTCGTCACAAGACAGAGCAGTACCTCACTGTTTCTCGCCGTTCATACATGCAGACACGGTAAGGAATGTAGCAATTGATGGTATTGTATTAAGAACCACTCCAATTACCCACGTTCACACTCAAAACTTGATGGTATGAAATTTCACATTCATTAACCTTTCCCGTACATCAACTAAAATTTTGCGCGCCATATGTCGTGGGTCACCAGACACCCAAGCTTTTTGTGAAGGAATAAACTTTTTCTGTACATCATGAGTCTCCACGGACCGTTGCTGTCTTCTGAAGAAATTAACCTTGCTGTACATTGTGGGTCTGGACCTTTGTTCTCTTCAGAGGAATGAAGCTTGCCGTACCTTGTGGCTCTCCATGGACCCTTGCTTTTTCCTTTCCTGGATAAACCCTTGCCATACACCATAGGTCTCCACGGACCCTTGCTGTCTTCTGAACGAATAAGGCTTTGCCGAACGTCGTGGGTCTCCAGGAACCCATCTTTCTCTGAAGGAACTAAATCTTACCGTTCATCGTGGTTGTGTACAGATCTAAACTTGTCATAAATTGTGTAGTGTGGAATGGAATGCTATTTTTTGTTACATTTGTTGTGTACATGTAAGCTAACTGGTATCTACGACATGTATAGGACATTTGCTGATAAGCTTTCGTTCATGTGATTCAACTTGCTTCTTTATCTCAGTATGTGTATGCCTGCACACATGCACACATGTAGAAACCTGGTATTGATAATTAGACCACTCATATCATGCTACTGATATTCAAACCAGTTGTGATGCGCTTCACCGACTGTATGTCAGTATGGCGAAACCGTACTCTCTCAGGTGTGTAAACTTGTGCACGCATGTGTGTGTGTGTGTGTGTGTGTGTGTGTGTGTGTGTGTGTGTGTGCGTGCGTGCGTGCATGTGTGCGTGCGTGCGTGTGTGTGTGTGCGTGCGTGCGCACAGTAAACACTTTTCTGCTGTCTTCACCTGAACATGATATTATTTTCCAAAATGAAGAGAGAAAAAAAAAAGAGAAAAAAGACTGTAGATATAGGTGGACAGGAGGGTGGAGGAGGAGGGGGGGGGGGGGGGGGTGTAGGCCTATCTGTCTTCAGAATAAAGTATACACTGTAAAAATCTCCAACCTTGAGGCCCGACTGCGCACTGTCGAACCCTCTGACGTCATCCGTCTGTTTTTTTTTTTTTTTTTTTTTTTTACAGTAGATATCTAAACCTCCAGTAATTTGTGTACTCTTCACGATTAAAAAGCGCGCTGTCTGGACTTCAGCAATCAGGTGCTGGAACTTTGCCACATGACTAAAGGGGGCCTCAGAAAGCCGTTTTGAGGCGTATCACATATCTGGACGTCCAGGTAATGGGGGTGGTCCAGATAATGTTGATCTCGTTTCATACAAACTCACACACACCACACACACACACACACACACACCACACACACACACACACACACACACACTCACACACACACACACACACAGAAAGAGAGAGAGGTGCCGGGCTGAGAGGGGTGGGTGAGGAGGGAGTAGGGGAGTCAGACGTGTAGACCTATTGAGAGAGAGAGACAACTTCATGTTCTCAAATGGCTCTCTCTCTCTCTCTCTCTCTCTCTCTCTCTGTAACACTGACAATTTATAGTTTAGCCCCCCCCCCCCCCCCCCCCCCCCGCTGACCCTCCCTAAAAAAAAAACAAAAAAAAAACGTTCGTGTAAATTGCCTCTGTGTGTATGTATGTATGTGTGTTTGTGTGTGTGTGTGTGTGTGTGTGTGTGTGTGTGTGTGTGTGTGTGTGTGTGTGTGTGTGTTTTACGGACGGGTTTGAGTCCATGTATGCATTAGCAAAGAAGGAGAAATGCAAAGCGTCTATGTCTACATGTTCTCTTTTTGCTCCCATTGAAGACACATATGTCTGGTTAAATTTGGAACCAAAACAGTTTTTCTCACATAATAGGGTTGTGACCCGAAAATCATAGGGATCGTCTTATGATACTTGTTTCTATCAAAAGGTTTATCTGTGAGGTGTACAGGTTTTGCTCATAATAGACAGACCTCTATATTCAAGAAAACTGGAACATCTTTAGTTGTTTGGTTTTTAGCCTTCAAAGCGACTCTCTGAATTTCGTGCAAAAAGGGCACATCTTACAAATTCAACAAAAATTCTTTAGTCTTTACTCTCAACAGCATGGCAATGTGTCATGGAATACATTGCACCAAAAGACAACAGAATTCAGAGGTTGACGGCTGTTTTAAGGCATACAAACAAAGTAGAAATTTGACAAACTTTCAACTCCATTTTTCTCAAAATAGGTATTTTCCAGATATACGGTTTTTGCTCCATGCCATCAATCAATGTTTTAGATTGAGATGCCTTTCTTCTAATGTGTTAATATTTGGGAAAGGCTTTATTTGCATTGCTTATGGTTCACAGTTTTGTGCACAAACTATGACAGATTTAGGGTTTGAATTACATAACAAGTGTTCACATTCAAATGAGGGATTTTGTTTGTATTCTTATTGCACTGATTTGGGAACAAGATGTTAATTGGTTGAGATGTTTGTTACATACCATGTTAATGTTCCAACAGGGCTTTTATTTGCGTTGCTATTTCATGCGGTTTTGTGCTGAATCCATGCTGATACTGAGACGTTGGTTATTAAAGACGTTAACCTTTGAATAAGGCTTTTTAAAGCATTGTTATTCCACACAGGTTTCTTCACTAAACATACTGTGATTCTTTTTTTTTTTCTTCTTTTTTTGTTGTTGTAAAAGCTGCTGACTGTCGAACAAGGCTTTTTAATACCTTGTCATTGCATGCAGTTTTCTGTGCAAGATACACTAAGATAGTGGCATATGTTAAAAGGCTGATGTTAACGGTCTAACAAGGCTTTTATTTGCATTGCCATAGCTCATACGTTTGTGCATTTGAGATACTTGGACTGAGGTGTTTGTTATGACAGATGATAATGTTCAAGGAAGGCTTCTATTGACTCACACTTGTAGGCAAGTGAGCGTGTGTAACATATTTTCCACTGTCTGTGTGTGTGCGTGTGCGTGTGCGTGCGTGCGTGTGTGTATGTGTGTGTGCGTGCGTGCGTGCGTGCGTGCATGTGTGTGTGTGTGTTTCCTAGGTGAACTTTAACATTGACATTTTCTCAACATGTGTACGCATGAGCGTGATCAAACTTTGCAGAAGGATAAGTGTTACTAAGACCTTACTGGTCACCCTACGCTTGAAGATATTACCAAACTGGAATGGCCGTAAATCTGCAAAGAACATTTTCAACAAGAGAATCACTATTACAAAATTGTCGTTTTCTTATAGCTTATGATTGCTGTAAACTCATGCTTTATACACAGACAAAGGCATGCTAAATCATATTATTAGCCAAAACTGTAACAAATATGTGATTATATTTGGAACAGATCAGACACGTTAATACCAGTCTAACCAAGGAGACATGGAGATATGAATTATGAAGCATAGAATTATGCTAGACCACTCCCAAAATGTAAAGCATCATGCCAAGTATCATATTACCTCACACCGGTGATGCATAGTCCCAATATGTAAAGCGATGAGTTGGTTAACTCTGACAGAAACAGATCTCTGGGATGAATTGTCCATCTTGAGAGGCGCATGTGTGGTCATTGAGTAACCTGGCAGAGAGAGCTGCGGAAATAAAGGTCACGGTAGTTTCAGAGCGAGTGCTGCAATTGGGGCAGAATATTCCAGCTGAGAAGGTTGAGGTACTTGGGGGGAGGGGGGTGGGGGGAGAGAGAGAGAGAGAGAGAAGAGAGAGAGAGAGAGAGAAGTGGCATAGAAATGAAACAGGGGTGTGAAGCAGAAAGGAACAGACTAAGGGTGAACAGTGGGGTGATAGGTGGCGCCTCGGCATGCTGAAGCTTATGCTGATCAATGTCACAGCTACATTCCCCGCCTTGGCTTAAGGCTGTGTCAGACCAATGCTGTTTGGATGATCCCTGGAGTCTTTTAGCCAGGGTACGACAACAACAACAACACAACAACAGCTACATTTTTTTTTTGTTTTGTGATTGTTGCATGGTGATGATGTTATATATGTATCTTTATACCCATCTCCTCCTACCCCCCCCCCCCCCCCCCCTCCTACCCCAACACTGTGCCTGCCTTTTTGCTGTTGCATGTATTCCTTACATGTGATTCAAATGTACGCAGATTGCCACGCTTGTTTGAACTGTAGTGGCACACACTTTTGTAAACACAATATACTGGAGCTGGCTTTTCTGTATACCGTTAATCTGGCATTGTCTGCCACAAAAAAACAAACAAACAAAAAATTTCCAAATTTCAACCAAGACTTTTATTTGCCTTGTTATTGTATTCACATTTGCTGATGAGATGTACTGGGACTGGCTTGTACGTTTTAAAATATGTTAAAATACACCAAGGCTTTGTTTGCATTGTTGATTTAAACACTTTCGTGTGTAAAACGAACTGTGAATGGTAAACAAAACGGGTGGTGAAATGAGCAATATAACATTTTATATGGACATGTTTGATGAAAATACATGAAGGTCAATAAACATTGTCGCAAAGAAAGTTTTTATATGATTCTTTTTTTTATGCTTTTGAACTTTCTCATCTCTGATCTTCTATGCCATTGCTCCTACACTGTTTCTATGGGTTTTTACTGTACATGTAACAGCTGTGGCACCAGCAGTCTACAAATAAGGATCTGTGAGTATCAGAGTCATGGGGCAACCCACTGGAGTCAATACGGCACTATTGGTTTTAATGTTTTGTATCTAGATATTCATCTGTTTATCTATTTGTTTATGCATTCATTTAATTTCCATTTTTATATCAAACCACTTTCTTCCTTTTCGTCCTTCTTTCTGCCTTTCTTCTTTATTCCCCCCCCCCCCCCCTTCCCATAAATACAACACCCCAGTCCCCACTCTCAGCACCTCGCTGCTCCATCCACTCTTGTCTTTCGCCCATCTTTACGTCATTTAAGTGCTTTACGTCATCGTTCTTGGCTTAAGCGTGACGTTTCCTGAGAATGACGTTCTCGTCACCAGTTCACTTTGAATCAGGCTCAGTGAGTGGAAACGTCGTGTTCTTTTTCTCGAAAGGATCTTACACAAACAAGGCACTTTTAGTGTTCGGTATTTATTGCTTAGACAGTTTAGGATGGTAGTGTTCTGTGGTGCTGGCCCACGGCATAATCTGCAAAAACCCTTAACTGATAATGATTGATTTGTTGTGGACCGTGCCAAGGTGATCCTCCTCCTCCGAAGAGAGCTGTCTTGTCTGTCAGTGTCATGCTACAGCCCCCATGAAGGTGCCAGCACTGAAGAGTTTGACAGAGGCATGGGTGTGGAGGGAAATCGACAGTGAGGTCACTGAAAGAGTCAAGAAAGTGCCACAGATTTGTTTTCTTTTTATTGACAAACATAAGGTGCCACAGATTTGTTTTCTTTTTATTGACAAACATAAAGTGCCACAGATTTGTTTTCTTTTTATTGACAAACATAAGGTGCCATAGATTTGGTTTCTTTTTATTGACAAACAAAAGGTGCCACAGATTTGTTTTCTTTTTATTGACAAACATAAGGTGTCACAGATTTGTTTTCTTTTTATTGATAAACATAAGGTGCCACAGATTTGTTTTCATTTTATTGACAAACAAGGTGTCACAGATTTGTTTTCTTTTTATTGACAAACATAAGGTGTCAGATTTAGTTTCTTTTTATTGACAAACATAAGGTGTCACAGATTTGTTTTCTTTTTATTGACAAACAAACATAAGGTGTCACAGATTTGTTTTCTTTTTATTGACAAGCATAAGGTGTCACAGATTTGTTTTCTTTTTATTGACAAACATAAGGTGCCACAGATTTGGTTTCTTTTTATTGACAAACATAAGGTGTCACAGATTTGTTTTCTTTTTATTGACAAGCATAAGGTGTCACAGATTTGTTTTCTTTTTATTGACAAACATAAGGTGCCACAGATTTGGTTTCTTTTTATTGGCAAACAAACATAAGGTGTCACAGATTTTGTTTCTTTTTATTGACAAACAAACATAAGGTGTCACAGATTTTGTTTCTTTTTATTGACGAACATACAAAAGGTGCCACAGATTTTTTTTTCATTCACAAACAACCATAAGGTGCCGCAGATTTGGTTTCTTTTTATTGACAAACGAACACAAGGTACCACAGATTTCTTTTCTTTTTATTGACAAACATTTGTCAATGAAGGTGCCAGCACTGAAGAGTTTGACACAGGCATGAGTGTGGATGGAAATCGACAGTGAAGTCACTGAAAGTGCCACAGAAGTGCCACAGAGTTGTTTTCTTTTTATTGACAAACAAGGTGGCACAGATTTGTTTTCTTTTTATTGACAAACATAAGGTGCCACAGATTTGTTTTCTTTTTATTGACGAACATAAGGTGCCACAGATTTGTTTTCTTTTTATTGACAAACATAAAGTGCCACAGATTTGTTTTCTTTTTATTGACAAACATAAGGTGCCACAGATTTGTTTTCTTTTTATTGACGAACATAAGGTGCCATAGATGTGTTTTCTTTCTATTGACAAACATAAGGTGCCAATATTTGGTTTCTTTTTATTGACAAAGGTAAAGTGCCACAGATTTATATTCTTTTTATTGACGAACATACATAAGGTGCCACAGATTTATTTTCTTTTTATTGACAAACATAAGGTGCCATACATTTGTTTTCATTTTATTGACAAACATAAGGTACCACAGTTTTGTTTTCTTTTCATTGACAAACATAAGGTGCCATAGATTACGTTTATTTTTCTTTGACAAACAAATACAAAGTGCCACAGATTTCTTTTCTTTTTACTGACAAACAAACATAAGGTACCACAAATTTGTTTTCATTTTATTGACAAACATAAGGTGCTACAGATTTTTTTTTTTTTTATTATTGTTGAGAAACAAACAAAAGGTACCGTGCAGCAGATTTATTTTCTTTTGAACTGATCAACAATGAAGTTGAGGATGACGAAGGAGTTTCGCGTTAATGTGAAATAGCAGGACAGGGCTGCAATCTACTATTAATAATTAGAAACGTAAACGAGTACTTACCTTGGGAAGTTTGAGTGGAATTCCATGATGTAGTTCCACGGGAACGGAGGGGTATGCGAGATGCGCACGCAGAGTAAGGCCATAATTTAAAGCACTGATGATCTAAATCCAGTTAGATGATCAGTAGAATTTTGTGCAACCGTAAATAAATTAAAATAATTAATTAGTAGAGAAAGGAATTATCTCAGGGAGGGCGCGTATCCCTCCATTCCTGTGGAACTACATCATGGAATTCCACTCAAACTTCACCTTCCCAGGGTAAGTACTCGTGTAAGTTTCTAATTCTATTTCTCGTAGTTCCACTGAGAACTACGTGAACTGCGAGATTTTAAAGCAGATTGCGCAAAATTGTTATAACAAAATTTGCATTGGCAGACCCAAGCATGCAGCGAACCAGAGCATTCAGACTAAAAGAACCACTTCAATTGAAATTTTTGCTTTGCGTGATTTGAGGTTTAATGATGTTCTTGACTTGAAGAAGTCACATCATGAGGCAAATATTGCCTAACAAACTGTGAACATTTGTTCACAAGAACAATATAACACATTTCAACAATACATGAAGACTAGAATAAGCAGAAATTCATCATGCGACAGTCAAAAACCTGATCTATGAAAAAGCAGCAATCATAGCACCATTGTCAGCACAGGCTTTAGCACCATGAAATTGTCTTCTACTTGTTTCAAGTAGACACTATTGCTTTACTGCATATTTCATGACTGAACTTTGAACTTGCTGAGGCTTATCCTCTGTACCCTGACTAACAGTCCTGTTGTAGAACTTATAAAAAGTTCTAGCATTAGACCATTCTGCTGTCTGCAGGATAACATCCACAGACACTCCACTTCTCAGCATGGCAGAGGACGATGCCCCCCTGAAACAATGAGGCTGAAAATCAGGCACACCGGCTCTCACCAATACATCCTTTGTCCAGCGAGCAGTCGAGTCCTTTGAGGCTGGACCATGTGGACGCACATAGCACACAAGCAGTTTGTCACAATCAGCATGTAATTCACATGTTCTTTCCATGTAATGTTCCAGACAGTTCATCACACAGAGTCTTTGATTTTGTGGGTATTTTGCAATCTGCAAAGGTGGTTGGTGGAAACCTGGTCGAGTACTTTTAAGTTTATCTCTTATTTGGATGATACATCCCTTCTCATGTATAGATATACAACTTAATCTTAATGCATGAATGGTCTGCACTTTGTGAGGTGTTACTATGAGCAGTAAAGCACGCAATTTATGTGTTAATTCTTTCAATGACAAATCTACATTATCTTTCTGGTTTTGGAAAAAACTCAAATAAAATTGCTACATCCCATGTTCTTTCATGTCTGGGTAAGGGGGTTCTGAGCTGGAAGACACCTTCCACAAACCTTGATGCTAAAGAATGAACACCAACTGTCCTATCCCCATCAAGCTGAACAACAGCTGGGAGTGCTGAACAAGCTGTGTTTATAGCACTATAGCCCGAACCTTCTTCAAACAATTCAGTAAGGAATGGCAATACAAAATTTACAGGTGCTTGAAAGGGATTAATACCACGTCTACCACAGAACAGTGTCCACCTTGTGATGTATGTTTCATACAGCTTTTGAGTAGATTGTCTCCACGAAGAACAGATGATTTGGCAAGTCTTTCCAAAAATCCCTTTTGCTTGAATTGCTTCCCTGAGACGGGCACTCCCAGCAGTTGCAAGTTTTTGTGGAGTGGATGGACGGCGTTGCTGTGTGTCAGCTGAAGTACACGCCGACCTCTTGGCAGAAGAAGAGGCTGGGTCTGCTTGGTCACGTTCCAGCTTTGTCATGACTCTTTGAATCAGAGGAAAAGCATAAGACGTCCAACTTTGCCATGCAAGAGTAAAGGCATCAACAGCAACAGATTCTGGATCAGGGCCCCAGGACACATAGGGCTTGAATTGAAAGTTCAAACGCGAGGCAAAAAGATCAACGTCTGGCTTCCCAACTTTATGAATCAGCTGAGTAGACACAGTCTTATGGAGCTTCCGCTCAGTATTATCACAAAAGTGTCTTGTTTTTTCATCAGCTTCTGTGTTCATTTTGCCCGGAATGTGCGCAACAGTTAGGCAGATTTCTTTATCAATGCACCATGTCCAGATTCTGTTTGCAATGTTATTGCATTCTTCTCACCGACATCCACCCATATTACGAAGGTAAGTAAGAGCACACACGTTATCAGTGAGTATCTTCACATGTTTCTGCAACACTTCCGTCCTGAAACTCTTCAATGCATATTCAGTGACAAGCAGCTCTAGAATGTTGATATGAAAATCTTTTTCTTGGCATAACCATCTGCCCCCAGTCTTCTGTTTTAGACACACAGCACCCCAACCACCAGAAGTAGAACCATCTGTCCTTATTTCCACTTCTGGCTCAGTGGTTTCCAAAGGATAGTAAGAGTGATCAACATTGTCAATCCACCAGCATAATTCACACTTGGACTCATGAGAAAGAATAGTAAGAGCTTCGAAATCTCCTTTGTTCTGCTTCAGGATTTAATCTTCACTCTTTCCAATTGTCGAAAATGTAAAGGCCCCCAGAGTACAGTTGGAAAAGAGGCAACAAGTTGGCCAATACCTTGAGCCAATTCACGAATTGTGAACAGTTTCTTTTGCTTTAAACTGAAACAGGATGCCTTTATCCGTTGAATTTTAACCTCTGACAGCTTTACTGTCATAGTTTGCGAGTCAAGCCAAAATCCCAAATACTCAAGGTTTTGGCAAGGGGCGAGTACAGATTTGTCCTCATAATGACAAATCCAAGTGACTGAAAAAGCCTTACTGTGCCTTTCACATATTGCTCACACTCCTTTGGATTCTGTGTCTGCAAGTAACTGTGATCAATAAAAGATGCAGAAAGGTGACTTTGGCTACGAAGTGTGGCATAAACTGGTTTTAACAGCTTCGAGAAGTATCTGGGGCAGTTACTCAAGCCATTAGCAAAACAAGTATATTGATATAGTTGTCGTTCCCACATGAATTTCAAAAACTTTCAGTACTCATGTTTGATAGGTACAGAATAATATGCATACTTAAGGTCCACAGATGCCATGAAAAAATTCGTTTTCATCATCCGTGTAGCTGACTTCAAATTTTTCATTTTGAAATGCTTATACTCAACATTGTCATTAATTTCTTCAAATTTAAGATCAACCGAAATGACCCATCTGCTTGGGGACTAGAAATATTGGTGAAATTACCCCCCCCCCCCCCCCCCCTCTTTTTCATGAGTTGATTTTTCAATCACATTCATTTCTAACAATTTTTGTTCACTTCTGAGGAGGCTGCTTCTTCTTGTTCTTTCTTAATATCATTCTTGGGTATTTTACCCAATGATGTGTCTGGATGTGTGGTGATTGGAATCTTAACTCCTGACACCATTTCCAAAATCAAATTATCTGTCAAAGTCAGCTGCATCCATGCTGGTAAAAATGGTTGTATTCTCCCTGCTTTGAATACTTTTGAACTCTTCTGATTGCTCACCTCTGTTGGCACAGGATGGCTGTGTTCCTCTAAGCAAGATCGATCTGGGCTGTCTTTGGGTACTTTCCTCTTCCTCTGTGGCTCAGGAAATGTCCCCGGGCCCTGCTACGGGCCCAACCTTGCTTTCCTCTGGGTTCCATTGTGTCAGTGGGCTGTACTCCCAGTTTTTTGCCCCTCTTTTGGGAAAGAACTCCTTACCTTTTGATGACTGTGTGAATGATGTGCCCGATTTTGAGCTCGAATCAATTGTGGCACAGCCAGCTTTCAAGTCATCACCGAACAGCTGTTTGGTGATGGGCACATCAAACGATGCCAATGTTTGATACTTTTTTTTAATATATTTGTGGACTATTGAGGATTTTAACTCTTCTGTCCATTGACAAGTCATGAGATGCCTTCAGAATTAGCCCTGCAGCATCAGTGATCTTGGAAAATAATGCACTTGGGTCAAGCACTTCTCCAGATATATATATATATATATATATATATATATATATATATATATATATATATATCACGTAGCTGTGATGATCAGCTATTGCCATTTCTGCAAGCGAATATCATCAGTCTTGGCTGAGTGATCCATTATATTCCAGATCTCTGGATTGACTCTGGGGACTTTGAGATTACAATTCTTAGGCCGTTTGTGGGTCTCAGTCTTTGAGTTTATCGTTTCATCTGACATTTGCCCTAAGGCCATGGTCTCAAAAAGCTGGGCCAACTCTTGTTCAATGTACGTCCGGGCCAGTCTCCTCCTCAACAGCGTACTGTTGAAGAAGCAGTTTTAGATCTGATGCAGCGCAACTCTGACTTTGTGAACGATTTTCGTTCTTCTTCTTTTGGGCCCTTGCCATTATTTTGGCCATTTGGGTGTCCAGATCATTGTCCTGGTCACCTTCATTGTCAAGTGTTTTCTCATTTTTGTAGGCAGCGTACTGCGCTGTCGATCAGTTAGAGTGGCGGACTCGTGATCTGATGCCAGTTCACCTTCCTCATCATTATAATATAGTTCTTCTTCTTCATCCCCTTCTCTCTCTCTCCCCTCTCACGTTTCGAGAGTTCTTGCAAAATTCTTATGTTTTGTGCCTTCATTTCCTCCCAGTCAGCAACTGGGATAGAAACGAACTCGACACTGTTTTGGGGAAGGAATTGCTGTGCTGCCTATCGGGCACTTCGCCCAGCAAGCTTTCTTCATCGGCGGAGTCCGCCATGTTTTCTACCGGTTCAGCTTTTAGCATTAAAAAACCGATAACCTCTTTAAGCAGAAAACTTTTTGTCACAAATCGATATCACAGGCTGATATCAGAATCGAGATGTTTCGATTTACACAGCTACAAAAGAACGCTCGAAGGATGGCGACGATAAAAATTTATTTTAGCGAGAGACCGAATTTTTCACAGGTCACGGCGCAAACCAGACGTACAGCTATGGCCTTACTGCGCGTGCGCATCTTGCAGATCACGTAGTTCTCGGTAAAATTACGAGAAATAGAATAATTATTATAATAGTAATGATAATAGTAATAATAATAACAATGACGATGATCATTATTTATGGCGCTTTACATCATAGACCCTAAGCGCTTACAAATGCAGAAAAGGTGAAAGAAAGCATAAAAGAAACCGATAAGAAGACGAATATTGCAATAAGTAACAAACAAGGGTGCATATTGACACACACCCACTCACACACAGAAACACACACACACACACACACACACACACACACACACACACACACACACACACACACATACACACACACACACACACACACAACACACGACCCCACACACAGTGTCTCACGACAATGAACACAACAGCTTGCTCCCCCACCCCCCACCCCCCCACACACACACATGCGCGCACGCCCCCCCCCCCCCCCCACACACACGCACATGCGCGCACCCCCCCCCCCCCCCACACACACACACGCGCGCACGCACGCAAACACACGCATATTTTATTTTGCAGAATCAATAATCGGCAAGAGAAGGGGAAGAAAGAACTGTTGATAGGCGAAGAGGGTTGTTTGAAGAGATTCCTTTCGTAACACATCAGCAGGGTCAGAGAGAGAGAGAGAGAGACACCTGCAGTGTTGATCAGGACATTGAGCAACAGTGTGCGATGCCTCCACTTGAAAGGTGGAGTTGTGTGGTTCAGTCTGTGCCTCTCAGCCTGCGGCCTACTCCACAACTCCCCAGAGGAACTGGTTGCGGCCAAGGCAGTTTTTTCCAGTGCCTGCGTGTCTGCATTTATGTTGAACTGGTACATTTTTGAAAATGGTCTACATGCTTCTCCCACCATTTAAGATTGTGGATGGACCATGTAACTCTGAGGATAGAACTCGTGTGTTCGAACCGCTCAGAGATTGTACTTATTCCTCCTTCATGCGCTGCTCGGAGTAACTTTTTCTTTCTTTCTTAACCCCCCCCCCCCCCCCCCCCCCCCCCCGTCTGTGATGATGACAGGTGGCTTCCAGTATAACATGTATCCCCAACTTTTAGAAGATGTGCTCTTAATGTACAGGTCCTACCTTCTTTGAAGAGTGCTTAGTTTGTAACCCCCGCCTTCACTGACTTCTTTTCTTCCCCCACCTGCTCATATCTTCCCCTATTTTCTTCTTGCGGTGTGTTTCTCAACCTTCTTTATTCCGCGTCGCCTCTCTCTCTCTCTCTCTCTCTCTCTCTCTCCTCTCTCTCTTACCCTCAATGTTTCATTCTTTTTAAACCCCTCTTCCTCACTTGTTCTACTAAGATCGTGTCTGTCCTTCATTCTATCACCATCTCTTTCCACCCATCATCACCTCACCTCCCCCCCCCCCCCCGACTCCCCCACCACTTCTCCATCCTCCCTCATTCCCATCCCCCTTTTTTGTGTCCCTAACCCCCTACCCTTCCCATCCAGACCTAATCATTTGGTACATTGACATGTGCTGACCAATACAATGTTCGTCCATATGTCCAGTGCTGGACATACCTTGGTTTCCATCTACCCCCCACCTCCACCCCTCACCCCATTGACCCCCTTCTTCTCTGTGCAGTAACCCCCTCCCCCACCCTTCTCCTCCAGGTTCTGCGTCAGTTTCTTACCAGGCCCACAGTGTCACATCTCTCGTCCCTGCTTTTCATTCTGTCCATGACCCCTTCTTCCATTCGTTCTCCCCCCCCCCCCTCTCTCTCTCTCTCTCTCTCTCTCTCTCTCTCTCTCTCTCTCTCTCTTCCGTTTCTTTTCATTTTTGAGGGGTTCGTTTTTGTACTTCCAGTTCTTATAGAACCGGGAGTACTTTACAATGGGAACGAAGAAATGTTGTCTGTGTGTGTGTGTGTGTGTGTGTGTGTGTGTGTGTGTGTGTGTGTGTGTGTGTGTGTGTCTGTCTGTCTGTCTGTCCGTCCATCCGTCCGTGGTCAAAATGTGTTCCACTCGCTCCAGACACAACTACTGGGCCAGTCTTTCTGAAAATTTGTAGGTATGTTCATTATAGGTCACGGATGATGCCCGATGTGTTAGTTTTCCGTTATGGCCGTTACTAACGGCCATGACGGTTTTCCTTCTTTATGGAATATCTCAGAAAGTACTTGGCCGATCTTTCTGAAAATTTGTAGGTATGTTCATTATGGGTCACGGATCATGCCCGATGTTTTATTTTACCGTTATAGCCATTACTAACGGCTATAACGGCCCATAACAGTTTTTCTTCTTTATGGAATATCTTAAACAGTACTTGGCCAGTATTTCTGAAAATTTGAAGGTATGTTCATTATGGGTCACGGATCATGCCCAATGTTTTGTTTTAACCGTTATAGCCATTACTAACGGCTATAACGGCCCATAACGATTTTTATTTTTTATGGAATATCTCAGAAAGTACTTGGCCGATCTTTCTGAAAACTTGTAGGTATGCTCCTTAGGGGTCACGGATCATGCCCGATGTGTTATTTTACCGTTATAGCCGTTATTAACGGCTACAATGGCCCATAACGGTTTTCCTTCTTTATGTAATATCTCAGAAAGTACTTAGCCGATCTGTCTGAAAATTTGTAGGCATGCTCATTATGGGTCTCGGATGATGCCAGATGTGGTATTTTACTGTTATGGTCGTTACTAACGGCCATAACGGCCCATAACGGTATTTCTTCTTTATAGAATATCTCAGAAAGTACTTGGCGAATATTTCTGAAAATTTGTAGGTATGTTCATTATGGGCCGCGGATGATGCCCGTTGTGGTATCTTAACTGTTATAGCCGTTACTAACGGCCCATAACGGTTTTTCTTCTTTATGGAATATATTAGAAAGTACTAGGCTGATCTTTCGGAAAATTTGAAGGTATGTTCATTATGGGTCACGGATCATGCCTGATGTTTTATTTTACCGTTATAGCCGTTACTAACGACTATAACGGCCCATAACAGTTTTCTTCTTTATGGAAAATCTCAGAAAGTATTTGGCCGATCTTTCTGAAAATTTGAAGGTATGTTCATTATGGGTCACAGATGATGGCCCATGTTTACCAGAATAGCCGTTACTAACGGCTATAACGGCCCAAAACGGTTTTTTCCTCTTTATGGAATATCTCACGCGTATTCAAGATAAACTGGGAGTACGTTTATATGCTTTACATCTTGTTTTTTTGTTTTATTGGATATTTACTTCGTTGTTGTGGTAGCCTATGTTTCAGGTGCGTTGGGTGTTTGCTCAATAATAGCAAAATACAGTTCGCACGCGCGCGCGTGTATGTGTGTGTGTGTGTGTGTGTCTACCTGTGTGTGTGTGTGTGTGTGCGTTCGCGTATGTGTACCTGTGTGTGTGTGTGTGTGTGTGCGCGCGCGCGCGTGCGTGCGTACGTTCACATATGTGTACCTCTGTGTGTGTGTATGTGTGTGTGTGTTTGTGTGTGTGGTGTGTGTGTGTGCATGTGCATGTGAGTGTGTGTGTATGTGTGCGCGCGCGTGTGTGCGTGGATGTGTGTGTGTGTGTGCGTGCGCGTATGTGTGTGTTCGTATGTGCCTGTGTTAAACACATAGTTGTTGAAGAAAAATCACGTTGAAAACATTGGACAGTGTTTTCATGTAGTATTTTATTCCTGAAGAAGCCCTCGGGGTGAAAGTTTGAAATATGAATACCATCCCTGTGGGCAAAGATGTTCAACTTGGTTTAATATTCATTTCATTCAACCATATCTGTTGATATCGTTTTGCTGAGGTGCGGTGCTGGCTTTGCGGAGAATTTAATCCATGAAATTATCTCTGTTTCTCTCTGCACACACACACACACACACACACACACACACACACACACACACACACACACACACACAGATATATATATATATATATATATAATATATATATATATATATATATATAGACACTCTTTCAAATGACAAGACCAAAGGCACGCTTTATTACTGCACTGACTCACAAACAATGCCTTTTCCTCCACCACTCCCCAAGAACGAAGCTCACATGACGGTCAAGATTCAAAGTGTTTAGAACAATGTTCACAAAATTTTCTCTAGTTGAATCTCCATATTCTCTCACATGTTCTAACCCAACTCACCAACAGTCCCCAGCTGTTAGCCTACTCCCCATCCCCCTCTCTCTCTCTCTCTCTCTCTCTCTCTACAGAAAGGTGTAATTACATAAATATAAGTACAAGAACTATTACACACACACACACACACACGCACGCACACACACACACACACACACACACATGTATACAAAAAGATTCACATGAAAAGGCATAGATGAAACAAGCATACATAAAGGCATATTAGTTAAGCCACCTCTTCCTCATATCCATCTTTAGCACTACCCTCCCCCCACATACTCCCTGTCCCCCCCCCCCCCCCCCAACCAATGATAACACAAACATAGAGCAACACACAGTTAGTTATAACACACACGCACACAGATTATGTACAAAAGAAGTAAATGATGAAAAGTCTTGTTATCTTACTCTTGCTGGTTATTAACATATTGTAGTAATGGACATCAGACAATCATTAATTTAACTGCCTATTGTAAGTGGAAAAGTTTAGGATACAATGGGAATTTTAAAATGCATCCTTTCCTCAATGATGAAAAAGAAAAAAAGATAATACATTCTTGTACCGATAACACGCATTACAACACCAGGGAAGAAGGGGTAGAAATCGAATAGCGACTGAAAAAAACGCTAGCAAACAGTGTTTAAGCCATCAGGCTGAATGGTACGCAATTTGTGGAACCAGAAAGCTTCCCGTTTGAGTCTATACTCCACGTCATCTGACAGACCTTTTTCGATTGCGATGCAGCGGAGATTGAGGAGGGAGTGGCCTGGTTGATTGAAATGCTTAGTTACTAGAGTTCCAGAGTTGTTTTTTATGTTGGAAAAATCGAGTTTTAAGGGAGTTTTTTGTCTCTCCAACATACTGAATCCATATATATATATACATTGCTGAACAATTAAGTGGGGGGGGGAGGATATGTGCAGGCTAACAATTCTTCAATCATTATAATAATGACTTCTCAAAGATTTGAACTTTTGGAAAAAAAAAGAAAAAAAAATGAAGATGGAGAAAATGTGGGAATTATATTATAAAATATGAGAAACCCTTCGCTAGCTGCCTGAGGGAACCATCGTGATCCCTTCTGAAGGTAGATCTATTTGTATTGCCTGCTCCTAGGCCTTTCGTCCGCTGGATCGGACTCATCAGGGAGACACGGCTGATTGTGTCTGCGCTCCTGGTGTCAAATAGAGACACACCACAGTCCATAATTCTGTGGTGTTCTCACCACCAAGGGTTCAAAAAAGAATCCAA
>CM065729.1:4687679-4697679 GCA_033310375.1 Conus canariensis
TTCTCCCACAAACCCGTACCACATTGACATGGAGTCTATATTTGTCCCGCGTTTCTCTATGAAGAAAACTATGTGTCAGTGCTTCTTCTGTGTGACAGCACTTTGGAAAACGTGTGTGTTTCTCTGCTTTTAGAGAGAATTACAAGAATCCCTTGTTCTTGACATCCAGAGCGGTTTCGCAAAACTCCAGGGTTTCTCTATGTGCAGAGTGGTTTCGCATAATTCTAGGGTTTCTCTATGTGTAGAGTGGTTTCGCAAAACTCCAGGGGTTCTCTATGTGTAGAGTGGTTTCGCAAAAGTCCAGGGCTTCTCTGTGTGTAGAGTGGTTTTGCAAAAGTCCAGGGCTTCTCCATGCTTAGAGTGGTTTGCATAAGTTCAGTGGTTCTCCCTGTGCACAGCGTTTCGCAAAATTCGATGTTTCTCTACGGTCAGAGTAGTTTTGAAAACCTAGGTCTTTGTTTGTAATATACTGCTTTGCAGAAATTCAAGTGTTTCTGCATGTGTAGAATGCGTTGCAAAACCACAGAGTTCCTCTATGTTTACTGTTATTATCAAAACTGTAGTGATTTTATGTGTGTAAAGTGGTTGGTACAACTCCTGTGTTTCTGCATGTGCATTTCTTCAAAGCCCAGATATATTCAGAGTGGTTTGGAAAACTGAAGTCTTTCTCTACTTTCAACATAGTGCTTGATAAAGCTCCTGTGTTTTTTTCTGTGTGTAGAGTGCTTTGCAAAATTCCAGCGTTTCTCTGTGTTTATAAGTGTTATGCAAACTTCATCGTTTCTCTATCTATGATAAAGTGTTTTACAAATCTCAAGTGTTTTCCTGTGTCAAGTCATTTGAAACTCCAGTTCTGATCGATTCAAGTGCCTTGCAGAACTCAGTGTTTCGCTACATGATTTAGATGCTTGCAAAACGCTAATGCTTCTCCAAGTTTAAAGTTCTTTGCAGGTCTCATTCTTTTTCTAGTTGTGAGTTAGCACATGGTTTAACTTCCTGCTCATTGTGAATCAACCAGCAGGGACCATCAAGAGGTAAACAAAACTTGTTTTCTGTACTTTTTTGTTTAAAGGATTGCTGTTTATGCTGAAACCGTAATGCCAAGCTTGCAACAGCAAAATACCTTGTGATCAAAATGAGTTCTGCTACATTGCTTATGTGGCCTATGTGACGATATTCAATGCTTTGCTGAATTTATAGTTTACAACCATAATTAATCAGTTTTTTTTTCCGACTGTTATTCTTTCCTTTCTCTCACAAATTCGAACAGCAATCTGCACACTCGTTTTCTTTCGCCTCTACCACTCTCCCGCATATAATGTAATTTTTTGAAGCATTAAGGAGTTAACATTTGCTCGTTCGAAATTCCCCTTCAAATCCTCATCTTACTGACCAATGCAATAGTTGTTTTTTTTTTTAACATCGTTTACTATACAAACAGGTTTTTTTCTGCATTTAATAAGAGTCCAGACACTTTTCAAAACTTTTTGATTGGGTTAATAGATCCCTGGAATGATTTTCGGTCGCCTTCTAGCAATAGTTCAGTATCATCTGCGTACTGTGATTTCATGTTTCAGTAATGATTACTTGAATTCATTTTACACCTTTACATTTGCTAAAACGTTCAACACCAATGTCAAGTAAATACGGACAGATTGGGCCAGTATGATTGCATCCCTCTCAGCATGGAACCATCCGGCCAATTGTCCGTTCACAGACGCAGTTGACTTGATACTTGTATGAGAAGTTTACATCCATTGACAGAAGCTTGGACCAAACCTACAGGCATGCAATACCATAAAAACATGAAATCACATCTTATACGCTGACACGCTTTTTCAAAGTCTAGAAAAAGAAATAACCCTGTTTTTGTTTGTTTGTTTGTTTTGCTTTTCATCATGTCATCAAATATGTCATAAATAGTATCTCCTTGATGCCTGCCATGAATAAAACGCACCTGATCTTAACCGATGATAAAGGGAAGCACATGTTTCAGCCAGTTAACTATACAAGCAGATCTGATTTTGTATACAATATTCAACAACGAAATTGGTCACTTTTTTGTTGTTGTAAATTTGGTCTTTAGGCTTGTCTCCCTCTGCAATTTATATATCATGCCTTCTTTTTGTATCGAAGACAGTTTCTTTCTATCACATCCATCACTGAGCGCTCTCACAACGTATGGACTAAGTTGCAGCCAGACAAAATAAAAGGAACACTCTATTGTGAAGCCATCGTTTCCAGGATTTATTTTCTTATTTGACATATATTTAAGAGCAACTCCGGAATTTTTTTTTTCAAAGTGATTTTACCTCCAAAGTCGTTATCCGATCCTCAGTTAATGTTGGCAAGTGTATTATCGAATCTGGCATTTCACAACGTTCTACATCTCAACAAGAATACAGTTTTCTGTAAGTTATTAAATTCCGGAGCTGTTTCCTCATTACATAACAGTGGAACCCTCGTTCCTCATATGTTAAACTATATTCTTATTGTCATAATTACGTTTTTCAAGTCCACAAAAATATTCAGCTTTTTTTTTTTTCTCCTTCTGCGACCCATCTAGACTTGAACTCAACAGTAAACCCTCCATCTTCTTTTCCCGAAGATGAATCAAATCTTGTCTACATTTTCCAAGTTCATGCCTTTCTTGTTTCGATTACTCAATCTTCTTTTTAGTAGATGGATATTGCTTTCTAGATCATTCTGTTTTTTTGTTGTTGGTTTGTTTGTTTTGTTGTTGTTGTTGTTGTTGTTGTTTTGTAGCGTCCTTTCGTTTCTTTATCGTTGCATATAAAATAGTTTTGCCTCTAATTTTCATGAGCGATGTACCCAAAATGGTTGATGAAATAAGATAAATCGGACTCCAGCCTACGGCGACGAAAGGGAAGTGCTGCACATTCTCCAGGCAGTCCCCCCAAATAAAGAAGCTGAGAAAACAATTTTATACATGAGAATTATACAACAGACATTTAGATCATAGAGAATTATACAACAGACATTCATATCATAGAGAATTATACAACAGACATTCATATCATAGAGAATTATACAACAGACATTCATATCATACTCATAGAAATATATAACAAATCAAGTGTTTTGGTGGATCTGTTTCGGGCAGAAGGACGGAAGGAAAATGTAATGCCTTTCTTTTGATGTTCATCTAAACACGATCTCACAAACGTTAGATAAAAAATGGGAGGGGGGGGGGGGGGGGGGGGGGGGGCGGAGGGGGAAGGTAGTAGTGAGAGACAAAAAAGGGGGGGTGGGGTGGATCATGGAAGTGGGGAAGTAGGGGCCAACATCTTTTTACACACACACACGCACACACGCACGCACGCACACACACGCACGCAGGCACACACACACACAACACACACACACACACACACACGCACACGCACGCAGGCACACACACACAGACACAGACACACACACACACACACACACACACACACACACACACACACACACACAGAGTGTGAATAAAGAAGAAACGCAGTGTAAAGAACATACGCAGTTGTTAAGATATAAACGCTCTAGTCATCCATTCAATTCTTCCCCATACAGCTATCACAAAATAGTTGACTATTTAGTTGTTGTTGTTGTTGTTTTTTCTCACAAATTCTGTTTTCAGAGTCGAATGAAGAGAGGGGAAAAAGTTGCGCTGAAAGTTAAGAACAAATGCACTGTTAACATGAAAGTACAATGATTCCCTGCCCCATCATCTCCCTACAGCAGCAGATTCAGTTTTATATAAGATGGAAAAAGGTAAACTAAAGGAGGGAACAAAGGGAAACTGAAAACCAGTACAATGCAGTTTTTACAGGTAAATGCATAGTGGTTGGGACTACCTCCATCTATGCAACCGCAAAATCGTCACTTAGTCTGCTGCAGGTTCAGATGTTGTTGTTGTTTTTTGTTTGATTAGGCCTACATGTACAGAAGACAGCTCTGAGGGAAACAAAAACACACGAGCTAAAGATACAGATAACTAAAAAATCATCACCATCTGTACAATCATCATCATCACCACTATCCTCACATAGTCAAACTAACAATCATAATAAGAGTGGTACTTCGGCCATATCCCGTGTACGTCCTATTGGCGTAGCCAGTACATGCTTACTTTATGCTTAACAAACAGATTATGGTCTGCTATGGACTGTGACATTTCTGTCGACAGTATTTTCATGATCAATAAACAAAAAGATGAAACTTCCAAATGCCGAAGATAGCAGTTAAACACAGCAGGAAAAAAGGAGAAAAACCAGAAAAGAGAGAGAGAGAGAGAGAGAGAGAGAGAGAGAGAGAGAGAGAGAGAGAGAGACAGACAGACAGACAGACAGACAGACAGAAAGAGAGACAGACAGCCAGACAGACAGAGACAGACAGACAGACAGACAGACAGACGGCCAGACAGAGAGAGAGAGAGAGAGAGAGAGAGAGAGAGAGAGAGAGACAGAGACAGAGACAGAGACTTAGAGAGAGAAAGAGAGACAGACAGCCAGACAGGCAGAGAGAGACGGCCAGACAGACAGACGGCCAGAGAGAGAGAGAGAGAGAGAGAGAGAGAGAGAGAGAGAGAGAGAGAGAGAGAGAGAGTTGTGAGAGGGGAAATTAACATTCCTCCGAGAAAATACGCAGCAGATCACAAATCTCAGCTCCTGCACAGCCTCGTGTAATCCACGTGATCTCACAAAAAAAGAATGCGCATCAGGAAATTCATGCTAGCACGCCAAGTGTGTCATTGTGACGGACCGTTTTTCATCCGGTCACAAAGTTTCATGTGCGACCGTGCTTACCGGAAGGTAGTTGTCCGGAAGCCGGTTGCAAAATTCAGCTGACTGCTACTCACCGGCGCATTGCTTTAAGCCGGGTGAGTTGCACCGGTTAGGCAGTCTCTGCAGTGATTCCGGCAATACAAGTCACAGAAGGCCGAAGAGGGACTCAGCCGTTTGCTAGTAGCAGTCAGTTGCCCCCAGGTTGATAGTGTTCCCTGGACTGATGGGGACTGGCTGCTACCGGGTTAGGGCCGGGGGCCATAGCTGTGTTGACGCCCCGTTCTCCACCTGTTTGCTGCTGGTGTTGAGAGGCCGGCCTGAGCGCCGACAATTGCCCTACCTGCCACTGTGCCCGTGACCGACCACTGTTGGGCCAGTGGGTTGGAGACGTCGCTGCTGGTGAGCCAGGACGTCGCCCCTTCTTTTGTGCCAGCGACCTGCGTCCGAGGCCGTCGCTGTGTGTGTGGTGTGTGTGCCACAGCTCTTGGTTGGTGTTGAGCCACAGGTGGTGTGTGTGCCACAGCTCTTGGTTGGTGTTGAGCCACAGCTCTTAGGTGTTTGAGCCACAGCTCGTAGGTGAGACTGTCACCGTGTTGCTGACAGAGACGCCACGAACGTGTTAGTTTTTCTTTCCCTCTTTCTTCACTGAGAACCACAGCTTGGAAGAGACTCTGTGTCAGACTTGCCTCGTCGCTGCCGTCGTCGTCATCAGCGCTGGACCCAGCAGTTGATAATTAAAATTGTATTAATTTGTTGTATATGTACACCTAATGGTGGGTGTACCAACCTATGTTTAATTGTGTGTTTTGTTTGATGGCTCGGGCGGCATAAAAAAAAAGAGTTATTTTGTTGCCTGGCTTTCAATGTTCGGATGAATGGGTGTGTGTATGTGAATTAGAAAAAGTCGTGCATGCATCCATAATTCTGAGTGAGAGTCAGACATTCAGACTTCCACACACACGCATCTCCATCCGTAACATCTGGTGACCCCATAGTACTTTTTCGTATTAACCTTCCAAATTGTTAGGATTAGGATTTCTTTTGTGACCCCTTATAGTGTCCCCAGTTATTAAGTTAGGACACGTTGACTGACTTTTCTTTTGAGAGGCTTGATTGTTTTGTGCTGTTGTATGACTGTTTCATGTTGATTTAATTTCCCATCTCCAGTGTAACGGGGTATCTCTTTTGTATAGTTTCTGGAGATACGAGGGCCTAGTTCTTTATCTTCTGTGGGCTTTAGTTTGATTCCCTTTTGTTACCCTTCTGATTATTTCTATTTCTATCTTTTTCACTTGGGGATTGTGTTGTTTCTATCGCATTCTGAGGATTCTTTCTCTCTTGAATGAATGTGTGTATGATTGGCTACCTGGGCCATTTTTAGAAAAAAATAACCCTTTCCCCCAAAGAAAAAACCCCAACAAGATGGTCTTCATTTATATATGCATTGATTGATTGATTTATGCATATTCATTCGTGATTGAGTTCCGTTTATTCATTGCTGATTGATTTATGCATTTGTTTCCTCATTAGTGCTGTTATTGATTCATGCATTTGTTGTTTACCTACCATTGATTATTAAGTGCATTTCCCAAACCTGGAAGCTTCTATTTATTACTATCGTTGCGTTCCCTTTCAAATTAGTCGTATTTTTTTAAAGTGTGATAGATATATTTATTTGTGTGAAAAAAAACCGTAATAACTCTCCTTGAACTATATTTCAGTGGCCATAGTGTCTTATCGTTCTTTTGATTGTCTTTGGTCCACTGACTTAGTATTTCATTATGGCCTCTGAGGATGAAGATAGAGCTTTTACAAAATATTTGCAACGTGGTAAGGCATTTGGTCTTGAAGGTCAACTTTTACTTGACTATGTTGATAAATGTATGAGGCAAGATTCGGAAAGAGAAGAGAGAATCAGAGTGAGACAAATGTGGGAGGAAACTAAAAGAGAGGAGTTAGAACAGGAAACTAAATGAGCACAACAGCAGGCAGAAGAGGAAACTAAAAGAGCAAAGAGGTAGAGGAAACTAAAAGAGTCCAAGAGGAAACTGAAAAGTTGCAACAAAGAGAGATTGAGGAAACTAAAAGATCCAGTTAGAACATTCTCGTCAGGAAGTAGTTTCAGGCGAGGACAGTCAAAGTGCTAGTGCACCCAGGTCTAACACCCCTCGTCCTACCTTTCCCAAATTACCTCCCTTTAAGGAAAAGAGTGATGACATTGACAGTTATCTGTTCAGGTTCGAAACCCATGCTCGTTCTTTAGGGTGGTCAGAAAATCTATTGGTTACATATCTCTCTGCATTACTTGAAGGTTCAGCTCTTACGCTTTATCATAGTTTGGCTGAAAACAATGTTGTTTCGTATGAGCTGTTGAAAGAAAGTTTGCTAAAGAAGTTTCAGTGTACTCCAGATGGTTTTAGAAAGCGTTTTCGGGAATCAAAGCCCAGGGCAGATGAACCCTTTGAAACTTTTTCTGTTGAACTTAAACGCCTTCTGGATCGTTGGATTTCGTTGTCCAAAATTGTGAAAACATTTCAGGGTCTTGTTGATCTTATTTTGAGAGAACAGTTTTTAGAGTGTGTTTCAAAGGATTTGGCTACTTTTCTATGTGAGAAAGATGAAAAAACATTTGATGCTATGATTAAGTCTGCCGAATCGTACAGGCGTGCCCACCCCACTAAGCTTCTTTCCAGAAAGGCTGATGTCAATATTTTTACCTCTGTTTCTTATACTTCTGGACAGTCAGATAGACTTCCCTTCCGTGGTCAGTCGGATAGATGTCGCAGGTATTTTGCCCCTCAGCCTGTTCAGAATCCCAGCACCCCAGCTAATCGAGGCGGTGGTAACCGTTCTCGTGGTCGTGGTGCTCATCAGTATTCAGGCAATAGAGGTTCATCAGGAAATAATTTTTCCCCGTCTCCTACTGTTGTCTGTTTTCTGTGCAAAAAGACAGGGCATGTAGCTTCCAAATGTACTTGGAAGTCGGGTAAAAACCCGTGCAAGATTTGTAATCTTAGTCATCCCGATAGATGCCCCTTTGTCACTGGCAGTTCAACTGTTGTCGACAAGTCAGCTGACAAACAATCTACTGCTGCTTGTTCGATTGTTCGCTCCCCATTCGCTTGTTTAGCTGCAGGTGAATTTACAGGAAAGTTACACTTAGAATCTGGTTCTGTTAATGGCACTCTAAGTTCTGTATTGCGTGACACTGGTGCTACCATTTGTGGTGTTCGCAAGAGACTAGTTTCCGATAGCCAGGTGCTAGGTACTACAGTCAGCTGTGTTTCTTTTGGAGGACGAGTGGATGAATTCCCACTAGCTACACTTCATGTCAGTTGTCCCTACTTTGAGGGTGATCTAACCTGCTGTGTCCTAGACAGTCCTGTCGCAGATCTCATCATAGGTAATATCCCTGGTGTCTGTGAAGACAGTGCTTCCAGTCATGTGAGTAAACCCTTCTCTTTAGCTGCCGTTACCAGGGCTAGAGCTAAACATGTGGTCGAGAAGAAACCTCTGTGTAAGATCCCTGATGATTTAAATATCTCTCGGTCCAACCTGATTTTGAAGCAAAAGGCAGATGAGTCGTTGAAGACATGTTTTCAGCTAGCGTCTTCTGGTGAAGTGAAGAAATTAGGTGCAGCTGCTTTCTACTATTATTTGTCAGACGGTGTTCTGTTCAGGCATTTTGAGAAAGGTGATATTCCGTATGATCAGGTTGTTGTTCCCTCTAACCTCCGACCTACAGTACTTTCTGTAGCACATGATCTTATCTTGTCGGGTCATTGTGGTTCCCGTCGAACTCTGGCAAGAGTTCTCAACAGATTCTTTTGGCCCGGTGTTACTGTCGATGTGGCAAAGTACGTAGCTTCATGTGACATTTGTCAGAAAACAGTACCTAAGGGAAGAGTTTGTCCAGTACCCCTTTCTACTGTCCCGTTCATTGGTGCCCCATTTGACCGTGTGGCTGTTGACCTTGTGGGTCCGCTGTCTCCTCCTTCGGAGCAAGGTCATACATATATTCTTACCATGATTGACATAGCCACCCGGTATCCAGAAGCCATTCCCTTGAAGGATATCTCTTCTATTAGTGTAGCTGAGGCACTATTGGGTATCTTTTCACAGTTAGGTTTCCCAAAAGAGATACTGTTGGATCAAGGCACCCAGTTCAATTCTGACGTCATGAAGCAGTTCCATGTGCTATGTGGTACCAAGGGCATACGCACATCGCCATACCATCCTCAGGCAAATGGTCATGTTGAGCGTTTCCATGGCACTCTGAAAGCGATGCTGAAGAAAACTGTACGTTTGTACCCAAAGGCGTGGCATCGATATTTACCTGCACTATTATTTGCATGCAGAGAGTTGCCCTCTGAAAGTACAGGGTTCTCACCATTTCAGCTGTTGTTTGGTCGACAAGTTCGTGGTCCTATCGCTCTGTTGCAGGAATCTTGGACTCAGTCTGATAGTCATGATGCTGAAGCGAAACCCCTTTATGCTTACTTGTTAGAACTCAAAAATGTCATTGCTGACTCGTGCAAGTTAGCTTTGGATCATGCTGTCGATTCCTCTGTTAAGGGGAAAAAGTATTTTGACCGTAAGGCGAGAGAACGTCGTTTCCAGGTTGACGATGAAGTCCTTGTTCTCCTCCCTACAGAGTCGAACAAGTTGCTGGCTAGTTGGTCAGGACCGTCTCCAGTTACTAAGGTCCTACATCCTGACTATAAAGTGTTAGTCAAAGGAAAGGAAAAGATTTTTCATGCTAACATGTTGAAAAGGTACATTCGCCGTTCTCCAGTATGTGTGTCTCACAGTATCCCAACAGTTACTTCACAGGGAAATTCAGTACTACGGTCAGAAATAGCGCCACTCAGTTCTGGCAGGAAGATTGTTTCTGTCAGAAATTCTCCAAGAAGTTCGCCTTCTTGGCACACTGCTTCTAATTCTCGTGGTTCTGTGGTCGCGTACACAGTCGGTATTGTTCAGGACTGTGATGATGCGTTACCACTACACACTCTCCCTGTGCCCATGGCATCCTCTATGCCAGATGAAGATATCAGTTCAGTACACTTTGATAGTGCTTTGTCAGACAGCAATGCTAGGGAGTTAAAGAAAAGTCTTTGACGATTTTCAGGATATTCTTACTCCGAAACCAGGCTCCTTTTCTGGCAACGTACTATTAGAGATTCCTCTAACAACTGATGTTCCAGTTAGGA
>CM065729.1:4702679-4715179 GCA_033310375.1 Conus canariensis
ACACACACACACACACACTCTCTCTCTCTCCCCTCCCCTCTCTCCCCCTCTCCCCCAACCCCACACATATACCGACACACAAACTACAAACTATATATATATATATATATATAGATGCCTACCTTCTTCATTTGAGATACGACACGCCAGGAACTGCCCACGCTACAGTTGGTTTCATGTCTATTGATTTGTAATGAGTACGTGGACGGAAAACACAGATCGCTTTACAAGCTTTCAGGGCAAGAAGGGAAGAATGTTAAAGCCTCGTTCATAGGTGCCACACATGCATGCGTGGCACGTACGAACACTTAACACAGAGTATTGTGACCACGTGTCGTTGTGACTACGTGTCGTTGTGACCACATTTCGTTGTGACCATGTGTCGTTGTGACCAAATGTGATTTTTTTTCTTTTTTGCTGTCCCAAGCTCTGCGCCACCTCAGAAGCAGTGCACCCACGCCGCTCATTCCGACACCCCGTCCACAGCCGCAGCCCGGTCGGCCCCGCCACAGCCCTGGCACCAGCAATCCACAGGAGCAGTCAATGTCAAGTCGTCAAGAGGCAAACCACCGGAGGAGACACTGCACTGCTGCCGAGTCACTTCGGTGGTGTTCAGTGGCGCCTGTTCTGATATAACATACGCAGGACACCACCTACTAAGAGCCCCCCCCCCCCCCCCCCGCCCCTACTGACAACAATAATTGCTTAGTCGCAGAGCCGGCGTGAGTGAGCTCTCCCTCCGGGGGGCGCCACCACGTCCGTCCAACGACAGCCCCTATGGACTCGCCGATACCGGTGACCGCGACGGAACCAAACCAAGACCACAGACGTGGAGAGGACATTGGAATTGAGGTCACCATGAGAGCAGGGCATGAAGGGCCACAGAATTTGAGACATTTTTTTATGCTGATCGATGAGAATGAGGATGATTAAGATGATGCTACGGATTTCCATTTCGGTCTGAAACTACATGACAGGGCTGTACTCTATGCTTCCTTTCATAATATATTCCGGCGTCAACCAGACCCGAGAGATACAGGCACCTGCAGTGTTGGTCAGGAAATTTGAGCAACACTCTCAGAAACGCATCCATTAAGTGAATGAAACTCGACTGTGTGGTCCCAGTCTTCCCAACTGAGTCTGCAGCAAACTCAATTCTGGGTAGGAGCCGGCCGGGGCAGAAAAAACCCACATGATTCTGATGGGATTCGAACCCACGACCTCCCAGCCGGGAGTCCGCGACGCTAACCACTTCGCCACGGCGGCTGGTACCAAACGTGATCTTGTCCTTTTGATCGGGTCGCAACGACACTTGGTCACAACGACACGTGGTCACAACGACACTTGGTCACAACGACACGTGGTCACAACGACATGTGGTCACAACGACACGTGGTCACAACGACACGTGGTCACATCAACACGTGGTCACAACGACACTTGGTCACAACGACACTTGGTCATAACACCACGTGGTCACAACGACATGTTGTCACAACGACACTTGGTCACAACACCATTTGGTCACATCGACACATGGTCACATCGACACTTGGTCACATCGACATGGCCCCGCTGAATCAGAGGAAAATTATTGGATGACGTTGGAGAGAGAGAGAGATAAACGTTGACGGCAGGGTATGCGTCATTGTGTGTTTTGTTTAATGACCCAGGAAGTGTGTAGAACGAATGTAAACGACGAGCCATTACCACTGGCCTGTATTAGCAGGCTCAGCAGACCTCCAGGTGAGACGTAGTGAAAAGAGCTGAAAAGAAAGGGGAAAAGAAGTGATGAAGATTGATATTCTTTCGATCGAAGTACTCTTTAAAAGTATTCTTTTTAAATGATGAATTCGCCTTTTTTGGGGTTCCTTTTCACCAACTTTTTTTTCCCCAGGACAGAGAAGGAGCATGTAGTCTACTTTTTTGTTGATAGGGGCACAGACACAGTGAGTGAGTGAGTGTGTGTGTGTGTGTGTGTGTGTGTGTGTGTGTGTGCGTGCGTGCGTGCGTGCGTGCGTGCGTGCGTGCGTGCGTGCGTGCGTGCGTGCGTGCGTGGTGTGTGTGTGTGTGTGTGTGTGTGTGTGTGTGTAAGACGAAGAGAGGTCGCAGAGACTGAAAACGCTTTGTGGTTGGCTTGGTACGAAAACTGTTATAGGTCTGCGAGGATCAGGAAACTTTGTAATACCGCTTTATTTTGTGTGAAACTGTTGGTGCCAAACGTTGAAAGAGGAGTTATTCTATAACCCATGAAGACATGTTGATATGCTGGATTGAAATATGTTTGAGTGAACGTTATTATTATTATTATTATTACTATAATGATGATGATGATGAATACTTATATAGCGCCTATGCTCGGCTAGAGACCAAGCTCTAAGCGATTTACAATCCATACTCGTTTACACAGCGGGCTGCCTACCTGGGTAGTGCCGACTGAAGAGCTGCCAGCTGGCGCTTCATTCAGTCGTTTTTCGTGTCATCCAGTCAATAGCGTTCAATCTCGTTCACTTAATTTCCTTACTTCCTTCATTCTTTCCATTTCTCACGCAGGGTGCATGCAATGTGTAACGTGTCATCCATACCAACGCGTGAAACTAAAGTAGAAAGACTTATGTGAATAATATAAACGTTTAGTTATTGATGAAATGTGGGACATCTCCTTTGTTTTGTCTGACTGATTGTCGACGTTGCATGAGTGAGAGTCTGACACACTAAGGCATTGGAACATTATCTGAAGAATTCCTCTGCGCCATTTTCATGGTTCGCTCAACGGTGAGAAATTATAGGAGAGCTTTCAATTTCCTCTGCCACTGATTTTTTTTTTTGCTGTGAAAATTTAAGACAATAGCTAATGTTTGTTGTGATTACAGGTATACAGGTGGTCTTTGTAGCCGGGCTTTCAGAGGAAGAAAAATGACCAGGCAAAAGCGGAAGGGAGCAGTCTTATTCTGTGTGTTGCTGGCATGTGTTGTTGTCATCTTCGCCCTGCTGAAACAGCGGACTCTTATACCCTTGGCCAGGTCTGTCTGTGCGTTTTCTAATGTTTGGTTGTTCTGATTAATACAGGAGTAGCAGTAGCGTCATCAAAGAGGTTGAACGATTTATTTGGTTGTAGTATTGTTTCCTTGCATCTTCTGCTCCTTTACTGTCCTCTGATGTTCCCTGTGTTGTTGTTATATTAAAAAGAAAGTGTCCTTTTGTTTCGTTTGTTTAACTTTTGATAGTTTCTGTAAACTGAATACGACAGGGAAAAGGTCATTTCTATGATGTAAAAGTGCTTCCCTACTCACGCCTGCTGTGAAGTTTGGTCAATGACACTGTCAGTGTCATCTTACTGACCTGTATGTGTTGGAGATATTTTTGTCAGTGCACTGAGACGCACCTCATCCAGCATCTCTTCCAGCACAATTCCTTGAGGATTGGTACCATGCTGATCCCATAATTTTGACAGTGCATTAAGATCTGCACATAGCATTACAGAGTCTCCAAATTCATGTTCTGTTTCCTCCAGAAAGGTCCAAGCCGTTTTTCATGTGTGGGTACCTGGAAATGTGTATGCATTGACAAGTAAAAGGCGTTTCTGATTACCATCAGGTATTTCCAGTATATAGATAACGGAAACAGCCAGGAAGGAGAATCACAAAGCTTATGAATTTGGCAGAGAGAAAGAAGAAAACATTGCCCTGTTCCAGCTATTAAAAACTGACATGAATTGAAACAAAAAAGCCCTGAACAATTCAAAAGAGTAGCTGAAAAAGCAAAAGAAGCCAATAGGCAACAATTTTGCCGATCACTTAATTATAACACAACACTCACTCAGTTTCGACAGTTTTATAGTTGCATGGAAGGAAGACACAGAACAAACGCCACCCCAGATATCTTAAATGCTGATGAGACCACAAAACTCACGACAAATGTGGAGAAAGGGTCGGCTCTACTTAAACGTTTCATAGAACAGAGAGATCGAAGAATTTTGGTAGAAAATAAGAAATGCTTCACCAAGTTAAATCAACACCTGGTTCAGAATGACATTGATGATGAAATTACAGTATCTGAACTAGATGATGCAATAATTAGATGTACTAGGAGTAGTGCTCCAGGTCCAGACAAACTACAGTATCCAGATATCAAACAGCTCTCAAAGGAGGACAGAGCCCTTACCTTCAGTCTCTACCATCACAGTTTCCAAAAAGGCTATGTTCCAGAAGACTGGACACACAGTTACGTGAAAGCTTGCCAAAACTAGCAAAAGATTATTATCAGTTAAATGGCTACCACATACTTACTATGCAAAATGTAGTAGGAACGATCATGGAATGAATCATAGCAAGAAAACTCACAAGAGACCAAGAGACCTTGAAAGTGATAAATCCTCCCATCAAATCAAAGAGGCTACAGAACAGGTGAAAGTACATGGGAAAATGCAGCCGCTTTTGCCTATAAAGTATACAAAGGATTTCAAAGAAAGGAAGTAAAACTGGCAGTTGCAATAGACCTGGAAGACGCACACAACAAAGTCCAGTTCTCGCTTCTTATGGAACTACTCCTTGACAATGGAGTCAGTAGGACACTTACACGATGGACAGCAGCAGCAGGTCAGGAGACAACTGTCATCCTACGATACGGAGATTGGACGTCTATGGGATTACCTCGAAGTTCTCCCCTCTCCCTGTTTTATATAATGTTTGCACGAAAGGCCTCGCAGACCTCAACAGAAAACGGAATTGCTCGAGTGTTGACACTAGCAGATGACGGTCTGATCTACGAAACATCAAAAAATGCTCAAGAAAAAACGATAGCAGTTCAGCAGCAGCTGAACAACATTGCTCAGTGGTGTCAAGAAACTGAATCATCCGTCAACCCTACGAAATCCCACACACTGGTCTGCACTTTCAACAACAAGACATCAAGATAATCATCCTCACCAGTTTCCTTCAATGGAATACCGATTGAATCAACGAACAACCTACGCTATTTGGGTATATTACCCTATTTGGGTGTATTAGAAAGCATGTTGAATTTCTTTTCTTAAAAGCAAAAAGGGCGAATCTGATATAAAAGCAATGGCAGCTAAAGGCATTGAACAGCGCTATATCTACCGACTGTATCACACACTTCAACTCATTGTGATTGATAATGGTTTGGGTCTTACAACACTGTCCAAGACCAATCTTCTTGAAATAGAGGAAAATCGAAATGAAGCAAGGAATTAATCCTGGAAACCACAATAGATACTCCAGTTGAAACTATGCTGTTCCTGCGTGACCGTCCTTCAGTGTAGAACAGGTTAGAACAGGTGAAGGCATGTTTCAGAGCACTTGAAATCACCAATAACCGCTACACGCTGCTGCGATCAAGGAAACAAAAAGCACTTGGCTATGAAGAGGAACATCATGGAGAGGACAGGCAGAAGACAATATACAGCTTGTGTTCCAACCGGCAGAATTAAGAAACGAAGGAATGGGAAAAATATCCAGACCATTTCAAACGCCTCTACTGAATTGCCACTGCTCCAGAACTCGGAAGACACCGTCGAGAATGGCCAGAAGGCAAAACCAATGCAGAAATTCAGATGCAGTTAGAAAGCCGTAGCACAAAAGATGACATTGTTATATGTACTGATGGTTCTGTCACCGAGGCTGGGTTTAAACAGTGAAACAAACTGTCCAGGAGACAATGGCGCGTACAGTTTAACAACTTCAAGTCTAACAATGGAGGTAGCAGTGACACAAGTACTCCTGTGGCTTTCATCCACAGGTTTGTTCAAAATTCAACAAGCCATGATACTGACTGATCCAATCAATCTACTTTAGAAAGTGGAGAGTGGAATGGAAAGCCCTGATTGACATGAGGTAATGCACAACCTTCCATTGGAGAGACTCATATGGATGTACTGTCTTGGACATGCTGGAGTTAAAAGAAATGAAAGAGCAGACACATTGGCAGGCAAGGCAACAATAAGAACAGGATTAAATCTTGGCCGATCTGATGTGATAAGAAATCTAAAAAAAACCCCACTTAAACAAACAAGAGCAAAGCCTCTATACCATGAATAGTCTTTCAGATCCGAACATCAAGAGAGGAAGTGGCCGCACATCCAGACTTACAGGAATAGCAAGAAACATCACCAACCAAACAGCATTGGAATAGTCTCAAAGTCAACACTGTGAAGACTCCTAGAAATTGGGGCAAACTGGGCCTTTCCATAACAGACACAAACTATCAAACACATGGTAACGGAGATAAGACTTTGAACCTCTCAAGGACCCCAGTGTATACTGCAGATGTGTGTGCGCTGGTGGGTATTGATAGGTGGGGCGATGCAGGTGTGTAAACTGGAGAGTCCACAGATGTGATCGTGTAAGCATTGGTGTGTGTGTGTGTGTGTGTGTGTGTGTGTGTGTGTGTGTGTGTTGTGTGTGTGTGTGTGTGTGTGTATGTGTGAGAGAGAGAGAGAGAGAGAGAGTGTGTGTGTGGTGTGAATATGTGTGTGTGTGTGTGTGTGTGTGTGTGTGTGTGTGTGTGTGTGTGTGTGTGTGTGTGGAGGGTTGTTGTTGCTGTTGTTATTTTTATTGTTATGTGTGTGTGGGTGCACGCGTGTGTGTGTGTGTGTGTATGGTTGTCGTTATTGTTACTGTTCTGCTTGTCACTGTTCTCATTACTAATTCGTCTTCTGAATATTCATTTCCCAATGATGAGTCATGAACCTGGTTTGTAAGCATAGAGTGTAAACGCATCCCTATATATGGTAACTATATATTGATAAAGCGGAGGGGGGGGGGGGGGCGGGGAGGGGGGTGACGAGAGCCCAGTTAACGTCGTGCTTCTTTCCTTTTTTCTTTTTCTTTTTTTTTTTTTTTTACAAAAAATCATTTGTTTTCTTTTGTTTTTTTTTGACATATTATAAAGCTTTGCTTCAGACCCAACTCACGTTAATATACTAGAAGACGCGCACACAAGTTACGTAATAATTCACTATGTTTCTTGACCGTTCCAAACCCACTCAGAAATTGCCAGAAGCCTTTATAAGGCTCTGCAATGTGGTTCTGCGATATTCCATACATTTTGAAAGGCCATGCTTTAGAGTAATTGCCAAACTTAGTGGTGTATGTTGTGGTGAACACAAAGTGGTGTGTGTTGTGATGTACACTTAGTGGTGCGTGTTGTGGTGTACACTTATTGGTGTGTATTATGGTGCATAGCTAGTGGTGTGTGTTTTGATGTACACTTAGTGGTGTGTAATATGATGCACTTTTGGTGGTGTGTGTGTTGTGGAGTACACTTAGTGGTATGTGTTGTGGAGTACACAAAGTGGTGTGTGTTTGTGATGTACACTAAGTGGTGTGTGTTGTGGAGTACACAAAGTGGTGTGTGTTGTGGTGCACACTTAGTGGTGTGTGTTGGAGTAGTGTTGTGTTGATGTACACTAAGTGGTGTGTGTTGTGGTGTACACTAAGTGGTGTGTGTTGTGTGTACACTATGTGGTGTGTGTGTAATGTGGTGTTGTGGACACTAAGTGGTTGTGTGATAATAATGTGTGTGTTTGGTGCACACTTAGTGGTGTGTGTTGTGGTGTACACTAAGTGGTGTGTGTTGTAGTGTACACTAGTGATGTGTTGTTGTGTGTGCACACTTAGTGGTTGTGTGTACACTTAGTGGTATGTGTGTGGTGCACACTTAGTGGTGTGTGTTGTGGTGCACACTTAGTGGTGTGTGTTGTGGTGCACACTTAGTGGTGTGTGTTGTAGTAAACACTCAGTGATGTGTGTTGTGGTGCACACTTAGTGGTGTGTGTTGTGGAATACACTCAGTGGTGTGTGTTGTGGAGTACACAAAGTGGTGTGTGCTGTGGTGCACACTTAGTGGTGTGTGTTGTAGTAAACACTCAATGATGTGTGTTGTGTTGCGCACCTAGTTGTGTGTGTTATGATGCACACTAAGTGGTGTGTGTTATGATGCACACTTAGTGGTGTGTGTTATGATGCACACTTAGTGGTGTGTGTTATGATGCACACTTTAGTGGTGTGCGTTATGATGCACACTTAGTGGTGTGTGTTATGATGCACACTTTAGTGGTGTGCGTTATGATGCACACTTAGTGGTGTGTGTTATGATGCACACTTTAGTGGTGTGCGTTATGATGCACACTTAGTGGTGTGTGTTATGATGCACACTTAGTGGTGTGTGTTATGATGCATACTTAGTGGTGTGTGTTATGATGAACACTTAGTGGTGTTTGTTATGATGCACACTTTAGTGGTGTGTGTTATGATGTACACTTTAGTGGTGTGTGTTTGGAGTACACTTAGTGGTGTGTGTTATGGGGGTACACGTAGTGGTGTGTGTTATGATGCACACTTAGTGGTGTATGTTGTGGTGTTCACTCAGTGGTGTGTGTTATGATGCACACTTAGTGGTGTGTGTGGTGGTGTTCACTCAGTGGTGTGTGTAGTGATGCACGCTTAGTGGGTGTGTGTTGTGGTGTACACTCAGTCGTGTGTGTTGTGGTGCACACTTAGTGGTGTGTGTTGTGGTGAACACTAAGTGGTGTGTGTTGTGGTCTACACTTAGTGGTGTGTGTTGTGTTGTGTTGTACACTTAGTGGTGTGTGTTATGATGCACACTTAGTGGTGTGTGTTGTGGTGTACACTTAGTGGTGTGTGTTGTGGTGCACATTCAGTGGTGTGTGTTGTGGTGCACACTCAGTGGTGTGTGTTGTGGTGCATACTTAGTGGTGTGTGTTGTGGTGTTCACTTAGTGGTGTGTGTTGAGGTGCATACTTGGTGGTGTGTATTGTGGTGTTCACTTAGCGGTGTGTGTTGTTGTGTACACTAAGTGGTGTGTGTTGTGGTGTACACTTAGTGGTGTGTGTTGTGGTGTACAGTTAGTGGTGTGTGTTGTGGTGTACACTTACTGGTGTGTGTTGTGGTGTACACTCAGTGGTATGTGTTGTGATGCACACTCAGTGGTGTGTGTTGTGGTGTACACTCAGTGGTGTGTGTTGTGGTGCACACTTAGTCGTGTGTGTTGTGATGTACACTTAGTGGTGTGTGTTGTGGTGAACACTTAGTTGTGTGTGTTGTGATGTACACTCAGTGGTGTATTGTGGTGTACACTTAGTGTGTGTCTGTTGGGATGTACACTCAGTTGCGTGTGTTGTGGTGTACACTTAGTGGTGTGCTCATGGAGTACACTTAGTGGAGTGTTTGTGGTGCACACTCAGTGGTGTGTGTTGTGATGTACACTCAGTGGTGTGTGTTGTGGTGTACACTTAGTGGTGTGTGTTGTGGTGTAACTTAGTGGTGTGTGTTGTGATGCACACTTAGTGGTGTGTGTTGTGGTGCACACTTAGTGGTGTGTGTTGTGATGTACACTTAGTGGTGTGTGTTATGGAGTACACTTAGTGGTGTGTTGTGGTGTACACTTAGTGGTGTGTGTTATGGATGTACACTTAGTGGTGTGTTTGTGGTGCACAGTTAATGGTGTGTGTTATGGAGTACACTTAGTGGTGTGTTGTGGTGTACACTTAGGGTGTGTGTTTGTGGTGTACACTTAGTGGTGTGTGTTGTGATACACACTTAGTGGTGTGTGTTGTGGTGTACACTTAGCGGTGTGTGTTGTGATGTACACTTAGTGGTGTGTGTTGTGGTGTACACTTAGTGGTTGCGTTGTGATGCACACTAATGGTGTGCGTTTGATGCACACTTAGTGGTGTGTTTGTGGTCACACTTAGTGGTGTGTGGTTGTGATGTACACTTAGTGGTGTGTGTTGTGGTGTACACTTAGTGGTGTGTGCTGTGGTGTACACTTAGGGTGTGTGTTGTGATGCACACTTAGTAATGTGTGTTGTGGTGTACACTTAGCGGTTGTGTTGTGACGTAACACTTAGTGGGTGTGTTGTGATGCACACTTAGTGGTGTGGTGTTTGTTGTACACTTAGCGGTGTGTGTTGTGATGTACACTTAGTGGTGTGTGTTGTGGTGTACACTTTGTGGTGTGTGTTGTGATGTACACTTAGTGGTGTGTGTTGTGATGTACACTTAGTGGTGTGTGTTGTGGTGCACACTTAGTGGTTGTTGTTGGTGTACACTTAGTGGTGTGTGTTGTGTGACACTTAGTGGTGTGTGTTGTGTGTACACTTAGGGTGTGTGGTGTACACTTAGTGGTGTTGTTGGGTGTACACTAGTTGCGTGTGTTGTGGTGTACACTTAGTGGTGTGCGTCATGGAGTACACTTAGTGGAGTGTGTTGTGGTGCACACTTAGTGGTGTGTGTTGTGATGTACACTCAGTGTGTGTTGTGTTAGTGGTGTGTGTACACTTAGTGGTGGTGTTGTGGTGTACACTTAGTGGGTGTGTTGTGATGCACACATAGTGTGTGTGTTGTGGTGTCACTTATGTGTGTGTTGTGATGTACACTAGTGGTGTGTGTTATGGAGTACACTTAGTGGTGTGTTGTGGTGTACACTAGTGGGTGTGTTAGGGTACACTTAGTGGTGTGTTGTGGTGCACATTTATGGTGTGTGTTAGGAGTACACTTATGGTGTGTTGTGGTGTACACTTAGGGTGTGGTTGTGGGTACACTTAGTGGTGTGTTGTGTAAAACTTATGGTGGTGTTGTGGTACACTTAGCGTGTGTGTTGTGATGTACACTTATGGTGTGTGTTTGGTACACTTAGTGGTTTGCGTTGTGATGCACACTAAGTGGTGTGCTTGTGAGCACACTTTGTGTGTGTTGTGGTCACACTTAGTGGTGTGTGTTGTGAGTACACTTAGTGGTGTGGTTGTGGTGTACACTTAGTGGTGGTCTGTGGTGACACTTAGTGGTGTGTGTTGTATGCCACTTAGTAATGTGGTTGTGGTGTACACTATCGGTGTGTGTTGTGACGTACACTAGTGGTGTTGTGTGTGTACACTTAGTGTGTGTGTTGTGATGTACACTTAGTGGTGTGTGTTGTGGTGTGACACTTTGTGTGTGTGTTGTGATGTACACTTAGTGGTTGTGTTGTGATGTACACTTAGTGGTGTTGTGGTGCACACTTAGTGGTGTGTTGTGGTGTACACTTAGTGGTGGTTGGTTTGGGTGACACTTAGTGTGATGTGTGTGTGTGATACACTTAGTGTGTGTGTTGTGTACACTAGTGGTTGTGTGTTGGGGTATGTACACTTTGGTGTGTGTTGTGATGTCACTTAGTGGTGTGTTGGGTGTACACTTTGGTGTGTTGTGTGTGTACACTTAGGGTGTGGTTGTGATGTACACTAGTGTGTGTGTTGTGGTGACACTTAGTGGTGTGTGTTGTGGTGTACACTTAGTGGTGTGTGTTGTGGTTGACACTATGTTGTGTGTTGGGTGTACACTAGTGGTGTATTGTGTGTACACTAGTGTGTTGTTTGGATGTACCCTTTGTGGTTGTTGTGGTGTACACTTAGTGGTGTGTGTTATGGAGTACACTTAGTGGTTGTTGGTGCACATATGGTGTGTGTTGAGTACACTAGTGGGTGTTGTGGTGTACACTTAGGGTGTGGGTGTGGTGTACACTTAGTGGTGTGTTTTGTACACACTTAGTGGTGTGTGTTGTGTGTACACTTAGGGTGTGTGTTTATGTACACTTATGGTGTGTGTTTGGGTACACTTAGTGTTGTGTGTGACACTAGTGGTGTGGTATGAACACTTAGTGGTGTGTTGTGGTCACATTATGGTGTGTGTTTGAGTACACTTAGTGTGTGTTGTGGGTACACTAGGTGTGTTGTGGTGTACACTTAGTGGTGTGTGTGTGATCCACTAGTGTGTGTTGTGGTGTACACTTACGTGTGTGTTGTGAGTACACTAGTGGTGTGTGTTTGTGACACTTAGTGGTGGTTTGGACACTAGGGTTGGTTGTATGACACTTATGGTGTGTGTTGTGGTACACTTGGGTGTGTGTTGTGATTACACTTAGTGGTGTGGTTGTGTGTACACTTAGTGTGTGTGTGTGTGACACTAGTGTTGTGTTGTGTGACACTTAGTGTGTGTGTTGTGTGACATTAGGGTGTGTGTGTGGTACACTTAGTGGTGTGTGTTGTGATGCACACTATGGTGTGGTTGTGTGTACACTTAGGGTGTGTGTGTGATGTACACTGGGTGTGTTGTGTGACACTTGTGGTGTGTTTGTGAGTCACTTAGTGTGTGTGTGTGATGTACACTTAGTGGTGTGTGTTGTGGGACACTTATGGTTGTGTTGTGGTACACTTAGTGGTGTGTTTGTGTCACTTAGTGGTGTTGTTTGTGTACCTTAGTGTGTGTGTTGTGATGCACATATGGGTGTGTTGTGGGTACACTTAGTGTGTGTTGTGTGTACACTAGGGGTGTGTTGTGTGACACTAGTGGTGGTTTGTGATGTCACTAGTTGTGTTTGTGATGACACTAGTGGTGTGTGTGTGGTGTACACTAGTGGTGTGTTATGAGTACACTAGTGGTGTGTTTGTGGTGTCACTATGGTACTAGTGGGTGTATGTGTTA
>CM065729.1:4720179-4722679 GCA_033310375.1 Conus canariensis
TGCCAGATCAGCATACTTTTCAGTCTTGTAGATTTGAGCTGCCTCCATTCTGTTCTCATATGGCACCGTGAGCTCGATCATGATCAGCTGCTTGGTTGACTTAGAGTGGACTACTATGTCTGGTCTCATGCCACTCTTGCTGATGATCTCTGGGTGACTCTTCCATTCTGGGAGGTCTGCAGTGCACTCCCAGTCATCTGCCCCGTCCAGCAGACTCTGCCTGCATGTTTCGAGTGGCACTGTTGTTCTTGGCCATGATTTGCTGCCTCCTGCCGTGAAGAATGTTGCGGGTGCTTTTGGAGTCCTGATTTTCCCTTTTGTGGTGTTGGTACTAGCCCAGACTACTTGTACAATCTCTTTGAGCACTTGGTTGTGCCTCCATGTGTACCTTCCTTGAGCCAGGGCTACTTTACATGAGCTTAGGACATGCTCCACTGTTTGTTTTTCATGGCAGAGGGGGCATGCAGGATCGTCTGTTTTCCCCCCACTTCACCAGGTTTGCATTTGAGGGCAGAAGGTCATATGCAGATCTGAGAATGAAGCTGATCCTGAGAGGGGCCATGTGCCAAATGTCAGTCCAAGTGAGACTTCTTTGGAGTGCATTCTCCCACGTTGTCCATTGCCCTTGCTGGCTCTGCTGGACTGCTTTTTGGAGTCTTTTTTGGTCTTCTTCTTTTCTCATCTCCTGAATCATCATGTCTCTTTTGGCTTTTCCTTTGGCCTTTGACCACCATTCAGTTTTGGTCACCCCCGGTCCTTGTCTGTTGGTCTGTGTGTGTCCTGTTATTTCTCTGATCTTGAGACTTTCTTTTGCAGAACCCATCGCCTCTTGAACTTTCCATTTTCTGCCTGTCTTCAGCTGGGGCTTGATTGCTTCTACCACCTTGTCTCCTGGGTCCTCCAGCATGCTTTGAAGTCTGATCTTCCCTGCTTTGTATTCCTCCAGGATGGATTTCAGTGGTAGTTTCAGCTTTGCTTGGCGACAGTACAGCGCTATGTCAGTCAGACAGGGTGGGACACCAAGCCATTTCCTTGTAAACTTGTTGATTTGGGCTTCCATTGCCTCCACTATGCTGGTGCAGATGTCGTATATCATCAGAGGCCATAGGAGCTTTGGTATCAGCATGAACTGCAGACACCAGACCTTGTATTTGCCAGGGAGCCCACACTGGTCAATGGTCTCCAAGCCTTCCTCCGCCATCTGCTTGGTTTCTTTTGCTCTTTGTGTGTCTTTCAGCGTATCATCATACCATCTTCCAAGGCTCTTGACTGGTTCTTCTGTGACTGTTGGAATGGCCTGGTTGGCAACACTGAAGACCACAGATCCGGCCACTTTTCCTTTCCTCAGTGAGAGACTCCGTGATTTCTTTGGCTTGAACTTCATTCTGGATGAGGCAACTATGTCGTCCAGCCTCTCCAGCACATGACGTATCTCGTCTTCTCTGGATGAAATCACTGTAGTGTCATCCATGAAGGCCTTGAGAGGAGGCATCTTGTATCCATCGCCAAGGTCTGTTTGTCTCGCGTTGTTTGTTGCTGCTTTCAAGATGAGTTCCATTGCCAGCACGAACAGTATTGGGGAAATTGCACAGGCCATTGCAATACCCACTTCCAAGTTGATCCAGTCTGTTGTGTACTCCATGGTAGAGATCTGCATTGAGAAGCCATTGAAGTACTTCTTGAGCATGTCGCGGATGTTCTTTGGCACATGGTACATCTCAAGAGCCAACTGTATCATCTCATGGGGCACAGATCCATATGCGTTTGCCAGATCAAGCCACACTACGTCCAGGTCTCTCTTTTCTGTTTTTGCTTTTTGGATTGCGTCCCAGATCATTGTGGTGTGTTCTACACAGCCAGCCACGCCTGGGATGCCACCTTTCTGGACTGACACATCCAAGTACTTGTTTTCCATCAGGTACTTGGTCAGCCTTGCTGCCATGACAGAGAAGAAGATTTTCCCTTCGACGTTCAGTAGTGATATTGGCCTGAACTGGTTGATGTCACTTGAGTTTTGCTCTTTGGGGATGTACACACCATCTGCTGTCATCCACTGGCCGCTGATCTTCTGGTTTCTCCAAGCCGATCGCAGCAGCCTGTGGAGCCACTCTAGCACCTTGGGACATTTCTTGTAAAGCTGGTAAGGTATTCCGTTTGGCCCTGGTGATGATTTGGCTCTGGCTTTGTCGACCACCTTCTTGATTTCCGCCAACGTTGGAGGCTTGCCATTGAACTGTTCCTCAGGGTTGGTTGGCCACACCAGACCTTGAATGTCGAGTGGTGCTTTGCTCTGTGGGTCAGAGTATGTTTTCCTCAGATGCTGCTCAAGAACTCCTTTGTTCACACTTAGGGTCCCAGATTTTGGCTGCTCAAACAGTGTTCTGGCAAACAGGAAGGGGTCTCTGAAGAAGCGCTCTTGTGTCTTCTTCTTTTTGCTCTTCCTCTTCCTCGCAGATTCCGCTTTGCTGAGGGCGCTGTGTTTTTCTTTCAGGTCTTTCCA
>CM065729.1:4727679-4735179 GCA_033310375.1 Conus canariensis
ATACCAAAACTTTATTATCTGATGGATTATTGTTAAGCTAATTGGAAAACTTCCGAGTTCTCCAATTACAGCTAAGTTTATAGCTTTTTTGTTTTCCATTTGCTTGAAGAACTTGTGTTGAGTATGTTCATGTGGTAAACTATTTGAAAGGCAATGATTAAACAGATTATCTAAATTGAAATTATCATTTAATTTTAAGCAAAAAGGTAGCCATACATCCGCGCCATACATCAATATTTCTGAAATAAGACTATCAAACAACTTTAAAACAGATTGAAAATTAATATTTTGATTTTTGAATGCTCTTTTAAGGAATGTGTTGCTTTATTATCTTGGTTACTTAGATGTTCTGCTGCGATGTCAAGTTTTCCTGATTTATGAAATATTATTCCGAGATATTTGTATTGCTCTGCTGTTTTATTGAAATTTGTACCACATTTTTAAAAAATAATTGAGTTTGGGTTCTGTTTCGGAAAACATTAGTATTTTCGTCTTCAATGTTAATTAGCAACCCCCACTCGTTACAATATAAATGTAATTGGTCTAATTTTGATTGTAAACCTAGTTTCGATGTTACAAGTACAAGATCATCTGCATACAATAAAGCAGATATTCTTGTATTGCTCGAATGATCCAGTGATGGTGAATCCTCAGTTGGAATCTTGTTTGTTATATCGTTTATAAACATGTTAAATAATGTTGGACTCAAGGAGTTTCCTTGCGAAATTCCTCTTCGTACATATATTGAATAGCAGACTCCATTATTACCAACTGAACAGATTTGTGCATTTGTGTGCATGTGATTGACATTCCGTATCAAACCACTTTTTATTCTTTCTTTTTCTTTTCTTCCATTTCCTTTTCTGTTTTATAGGCAATACTTTGTTTGCCAGTGTCATGCAGCATTTGTGTGAATTCTTGAACTACATTATTCACAACTATCGTGGATTTTAAATGCTTCTCGTCATCTATTATCATAATGTTATTTATTGACTTAATGCGCTTTTTCATTTCTGAAGATTTTAATGCCCTTTGGAATTTCATATCCGAGTTTTCATCCCAAAAGAACATTACATTTTTATCCTGCGTGTGATGGTATTCTATTTCTACATGGTCTTTGTCAGTTAATTGGCATTCAGTTTTGTATGGAAGATGTTGATTAATTTTTAACGATATTGGGCAACGGTCTGAATAATCTATTAAATTGTGAACTGTCATATCTATCATGTCCTTCAATTTTTTGTGGACACAAGAAATAGTCGAACACACTGCAGCCTTTGGGTGTGAAGCAAGTATATTGCCCTTGCAGATCGCCCAGAGTCCTCCCATTTAAAATGCACATGTTACAGTCAATGCACAGGGATGACAGTTTTTTCCCGTATTTATGAACATATTTATCCATTGAGCATCTGTTTCCTGTATTACTAAAAGGATAATCTTCAGGCAAAGAATATTCGTTGCTTTCTCTTTCCATTGTAATGAAATCAGGAATCGTTCCTGATCTGGCATTAAAATCCCCACATAGTATTACTTGGTCATTTGTATATGATAATTTTATAAGATCAGCTTCTATATTATCCCAAATTTTATTTGTGTAATCTTTTCCATAAGATGAATTTTCGGGTGGTATATATACACTTCCTATATAAAATGTTTTATCTGTTACTTTCATTTTTAACCAAACAATGTCACTATTATTCTGAGGTAATAGAGTAATAAATTCTCTTAGGTGTTGCTTAATAACAAATTGAAATCCCCCCTGATTTTCTGAGCCTTTGCTCTTTTAGAACGACAGTAATGTATACCAGGTGCAAAATTTGGTATTTGTAAATTTGTAAAAATTTGTCTAAATGCGTTTCCTGTATAGATATGATATCATATTTCGATATTATTTCAGTTACCTCATCCTCTTCAAATTTATTGAGTTTTTCACCATTAATTGTTTCTTTGAAACCTTTTATGTTCCAAGAAGTAATTTTTATATCATTAATCCTCATTGTCGTTTAAGGGTGGTGTTTGTTCATGTTGCAGTTGTGTATTATCAGGGGTATTTTTCTTGTTGGGGTTATTTTGTTTACATATGTATTTATTTCACATTCTCAGTTGTAGTATCTATCTTATTTTCCCCATGTTTTGTAGTCGTGAAGTCCCCCTTTTCTCACGTTATCTCTCGTATCGTCCATGGATGTAGAAATGCTGATTTCTGTTATCGACTTCATTTCTGTTGTTTCTTTCCCGTTCGTCTTGGTAACTTTCGTCACGATTATGGTTGTAGACACGTTGGTTTCTGTAATTATCTCGATTTTTGACTTGGTTTCCTTCCCTGTTTCCATTGTAGCTTTTCTGTTTGGCAGAGTTGGAGAAGTCTTGTTCTCTGTATTCATATCCATTTCTGCCTCAGTTTCTTCCCCGTCTCCATGATAGCTTACGTGTTGTTCATGGTTGTAGCTGTCTTGTTTCCTGAAACCATCTCCGTTTCTGTGTCGGTTTCCTCCCCTGTGTCCATTGTATCGTTCGTATTGTTTAGTATTGTAGAAGTATTGTTTTCTGTAACCATCTCCATTTCTGGGTCGGTTTACTTCCCTGCCTCCATTGTATCGTTCGTATTGTTCATTGTTGTAGAAATATTGTTTTCTGTAACCATCTCCATTTCTGAGTCGGTTTCCATTTCTGATGTCATGGTAGTTTTCGTATTGTTCATTGTTGAAGAAGTATTGTTTTCTGTGACCATCTCCATTTCTGTGTCGGTTTCCTTCTCTGTCTCCATGGTAGTTTTCGTAATGTTCATTGTTGTAGGAATATTGTTTTCTGTAATCATCCCAATTTATGACTGGGTTCCTTTCTCTGTCTCTGTTACAGGGCTGTAAAAATCTTGTTCTCTGTCGTCATACCCATTTTTGTCTCGGTTTGTTTCACTGTCTCCATGGTAACTTTCATGTTGCAAAAGTCGTGGAAGTGCTGGGGAATTCCGATTTGTCTCTTTTCGTACCACTTAGTTGTTGGTCGGTCTTGCATCATTGCATTACGTCTTTCGTTGATTTCTAGCTCTCTTTTGTATTGATGTCTGATGAAGCGCTTTTTTTCTTTCTCCTCTTCAGTGCTGTAAGCCTCCTTCTGTTCTCGGAAATCTATAGTTGTCCTCTTTTTAGTAGATTCTTGATACCTCGACTCATGTTCTGTTTGTTTCACATGCTCCTTGTGTTTCTGTTTTTCCCAAACAACAGAATGAATATGTTGTCCGATGTTGCCGGCTAGAAGACCTGATCCTCTTGGGTTGGGGTGAATTTCATCCTGCATGGCGTTTTGTCTCTTTCTTGGGTTTTCATGTTGCAGAAATGTCACATCGTCTTTTGACTTGAGTTTCGCAAATACCATTGCATTAAATCTCTCTTTCTTTCCGTCCAACTTTTCGTCAAGCGTGGGGATGGTCTTGCTGATGACCACTTTAGACTTTGGACATTGCTTTTTAATGTTACTGACGCATTTTACCATTTTTGTTGTTGTTGCTGGTTTTGTTTGGTGAAGCCTTTCTGAGATTGTTGATTCCTATGTGAAAAAGAATCACATCAGGATCTTTTTTGTTTTTCATATCCAGTCTGTTGCATTCCTCTATTGTTGGTACTTTTGTCATTGAAACCTTTAACCCATAGGACTTCCCCAATCGTTCTGGGTTGATTCCACGTAGGGTTGAGTCATGTATGATGTGGAGAGTGGGTAGTTCCTGACCTTGTTCCTCTCCAATAGAACTCTCCTCGTCTGAGTCAGTGCTTGTGATGTCACTCTGGAAGTCTAGGCAATGACTGTCAGAAAGGGAATGGGCGTGGGTAAGGTCAGGGTGGGAGTCTTCTTTTGCATCTTTTGTTTCGGTTTCATCTTTTTTCCCCTTTGGATGTGCAGATTCGATAAGCATCTCAGATGATGTCATAAAGTTGCCATTCTGTTCTTTCTTATTTCCTTTCTTTGAGCTTCCTTTTTTGTCTGTGTTGGTAGATGATGCGTCCGTAATCTTTGTTGGTTCTTTCAAAGGGGTGTGTCTGTGAATATTGACCTTTTGAGTATGGTTTTGTTGGGTGAGTAGGACCTTTGGTTGATTATCTAATCTTTTTTGCACAGCATGAATTATCTGTGCGAATGCGTCGCCCCTCGTTTCGTCTGAATGTTGCAACTGTTCAGTGATTACAATGGCTCGTTCCATGTTTTGTAGCACGTTGTCTGTCTTTTGGTTGTGCGCTTCTATCAGCTCATACACTGTTGTCATTTGTTCCTTTGGACGTGGTGTGTTCTGACTGTTCATGCTGCAAATCATCTTTTCTTTCAATCGCTTCCGTCATTTCTTCTTCAATGTTTTCGTCATACAAAGGTTGTGGGCATATCTGATATGTAAATTTTCTTTGCGTTTTGCAAATATACAAACTTGGTATGTTGGTAGTTTTGTGCAAGAATAATGTATTTTCCTATTACAATCTGAGCATTTCAGGGATCTCTCATTGTTCTTTTCATTGCAAGTGCATTGAACGTCAATTTGTAATGACGTGTTAGCCATGCGTGCGTCATATTGCAAGTTATTTGCATCACAAGTTGTTCCATCTTTGTTTTTCTCTGTTTGTGTGTCGCTGTTGTGTTCTACTGACCTATTGGTCTCCTCTTCTTGTTGAGTGCTGAGCAGAGTGTGGTCCTCCTCCTCGTAGATTGCTGGATTCGGGTGTCCAGCCTCTTCCTTGGCCTCTCTGGCCTCTGCCTTGGGATTGTACCCCTTGTGGCTGGCCTTCGGAAATCCGTTGACCGATTTGGAGCAAAGATTCCAATTTAGGAAGATACCAATCACTCTTCCGTAACTCACGGCGTAGATTTTCTTACCTTTCTTGTGTTTTTGAATATTATAATTCAGAATTTCTTTTTCGTCGTTGGACATACTTTTTTTAAATTAAAAAATCAACGAGACCTTACTAGCTTGTCAACACAGTCGCCATCTTAGGTGAGCAGGACCTTTGGTTGATTATCTAGTCTTTCTTGCACAGCATGAATTGTCTGTGCGAATGCGTCGCCTCTCGTTTCGTCTGAATGTTGCAACTGTTCAGTGAGTTTTACAATGGTTCGTTCCATGTTTTGTAGCACATTATCTGTCTTTCGTGCGCGCGCGCGGGCGTGTGTGTATGTGTGTGTGTGTGTGTGTGTGTGCTTGTGTGTGTGTGTGTGTGTGTGTGTGTGTGTGTGTGTGTGTGTGTGTGTGTGTGTGTGTGTGTGTTGTTGTTGTTGTTGTTGTTCTTCTTCTTCTTCTTCTTCTTCTTCTTCTTCTTCTTCAATTTAACGTCTTCCCGCTTAAAGTGATTCCAGACGGATTGTGTAATGGTGTATGTGTGTGTGTGTGTGTGTGAGCGCGCGCGCGCGCGCGCGCGCGTGTGTGTGTGTGTGTGTGTGTGTGTGTGTGTGCGCGCGCGCGCGAGCCTGTGCATTTGCATGCGTGAATGTGCTTGCGCGCATGTATGTGTGTGTATGTGTGTATGTATGTATGTGTGTGTGTGTGTGTGTGTGTGTGTATGTGTGTGTGTGTGTGTGTGTGTGTGTGTGTGTGTGTGTGTGTAAGTAATTTCTTTTGTATATGAGGGGTTTTGTTGAAAGTTAAAGATAAATTCCTACTGGACTGTGTGATAGATGTGGGCATAACGAACAAAGAAAAGCATAATTATTTAACATTTTTGGTAATGTGAGTGGAGTCGATCTATTATGTGAAATATTAGAACCAGCTTTGTGCACTGTATTCTTTACTCATGGACGATCTAGTAATAGGTGACTGTTACGGATGGTGTGCGGTGGGTGTTTTGCTGTCTGACTCTCGCTCTCAAAAGTTTGGATGCGTGTAATAATTATTCCCTACGCACACCCACACCAAACGCACATGGATAGCCAGGCAACACACGAGTTAGATTTTTTTTCTTTATAATTATGCTGCCTGAACCATTAAACATACATTCATGTGAATTGGTACAAATCAATACATGTCACTACATAGCATATAGATCAAGATATCAATACATAGGAACTTCAATCATCAGATATCAGCATATCATATTACATATCTTGATATCACTCACAGATCTCGCCGGCACCGTCCATAGTGTCTCACATATGCAGTCAACACACTCGGTTCCACAGTACCCAAGCCACAGTCTACAACGCTAAAAGAAGACACATAAGGATAACCAAGGTCCCCACATGATAAGCACAGCCGTTCACAAACACAAGCGATGAAGAAGAAGAAACAGGGTCTCCACACAACAAGCACAATAAATCACGTCAAACTATCAGAAGATGAACCGCAAATTCACAAGGCACAGTAATCCATAGCAGAAGAACCGCAGATTCACAAAGCACAGCAATCCACAGAAGAAGAGCCGCAGATTCATAAAGCACAGTAATCCACAGAAGAACCGCATATTCATAAAGCACAGCAATCCATAGAAGAAGAACCGCAGATTCATAATGCACAGTAAACCATAGAAGAACTGCAGATTCACAAGGCACAGCAACCAATATTGAATCCCCGGAGAACACGATTTCAGCAAAGTCCCATGGAACACAATAAACTTCGATTCCACGTATTGTTGATCTAAAACAAAAATTAATTGGCTTCTCCGTGTATTGATATTACAATGTTCACATCAATAAATTCAGCCCACCGACACACATGAGGTGGTACAATTAGAGCACATAAATATTCTTGCAGGAGTTTTAAGTCACTCTCGGCGACACAGCATTCACAACATTTCTGTAACAAATAAATTTCCTGGTACATATTTCGCTGGTACCGTCATCAGAAGTATCGCACATACACAGTGAACATCAACGTACTACTGACTTGAAAGTCAGCCTCTCCACATAGTAACACTACGGAGAAAACGACGATTAAAACAAAATAAAGTAGGCTGGACACCAAAGCCTCGGCCGTTAATTCTTGCTCTCTTCTTCCGTCAAAAATTATTATTTTCGTCATGTAGTTACCTATGTCATTTCAAGTTGACGTAATAATTTACGTTGACGTCACAGTGACAAACACTAAGAGTTTCCCCATACATACATGTAACATTTTTACTGTATTTGGTTCGAAATGAATTCAAATGCATCCTATGAATTAAAGTTACTACCTCTCTAGATGTCGTATTTTTAAATTTGTCTAATTATGTCTTGAGGTGGATGTCAGGATTTGGTTGTATACAGTTGTGATAATATTGGCTATCTGTGTCTTCCAATAACCTCTTGAAACTGTTAAAGGATGCTCTAGTAATCACAGTATAACATTCTGATAAGTGATAGGTCTAGCGGAATGTTCAGAGCAGTCGTTCCTTCAACGTTGTGAGCTACTCTCCGAGCAGCTTGATCAACTTTTTCATTTGTTGAAATTCCACAATGTGAAGGCACCCAACAGAAAGTCACATTTATTCTTTTCATCGATAGGAGATGTGTCACGTAATTAATTTCTGTGATAGTCTCACAGCGATCTTT
>CM065729.1:4742679-4745179 GCA_033310375.1 Conus canariensis
CTATTCATAGCTATCATTGTGTGTAAAAATAGAGTGCGTGCGGTCTGTTCCTAGTTATCATTGTGTGTAAAAATAGAGTGCGTGCGTCTGTTCCTAGCTATCATTGTGTTTAAAAATAGAGTGCGTGACTCTGTTCATAGCGATCATTGTGTGTAAAAACAGAGTGCATGAGTCTGTTCATAGCGATCATTGTGTGTAAAAACAGAGTGCATGAGTCTGTTCATTGGTATCATTGTGTGTAAAAACAGAGTGCATGAGTCTGTTCATAGCGATCATTGTGTGTAAAAACAGAGTGCATGAGTCTGTTCATTGGTATCATTGTGTGTAAAAACGGAGTGCATGAGTCTGTTCATAGCGATCATTGTGTGTAAAAATAGAATGCGTGACTCTGTTCATAGCGATCATTGTGTGTAAAAACAGAGTGCATGAGTCTGTTCATAGCGATCATTGTGTGTAAAAACAGAGTGCATGAGTCTATTCATAGCCATCGTTGTATGTTGAGTGCATGTGGACTGACTTTGGTGGTGGCTATCCTTATGCATAGCAGTAGTGCTGGTATGGCGTCACTGTAAAAAAAGTGAAGTTTAAAGATTGTGTAAATGTAGTGTGACTACTAACGGAAGTGTTTAAAGATAGTGTGAATGTGGTGTGTCTATTAATGGTTATGTTTACAGATAGTGTAAATGTTGTGTAACTGTTAATGGAAATGTTTAAAGACAGTGTGAATGTGGTGTGATTATTAATAGTTATGTTTACAAATAGTGTCAATGTGGTGGAACTGTTAATATTTGTTTAAAAACAGGGTTAGTGTGTGGTGTGACTATTAATGTTTGTCTAAAAATAGTGTCAGTGTGGTGTGACTCTTAATTGCCATATCTAAATGTAGTGTCAGTGTGGTGTGACTATTAATTGCTATGTCTAAAGATAGTGTCAGTGTGGTGTGACTGTTAATTACCATGTCTAAAGAAAGTGTCAGTGTGGTGTGATTGTTAATGTTTATGTCTAGAGATAGTGTAAGTGTGGTGTGACTGTTAATGTGTATGTCTAAAGATAGTGTCAGTGTAGTGTGTCTGTAGTGTTAATGTTTATGTCTAAAATAGTGTCAGTGTAGCGTGACCGTTAATGCTATGTCTAAAGATAGTGTCAGTGTGGTGTGACTGTCAGTATTTATGTCTAAAGATAATGTCAGTGTGGTGTGACTGTTAATGTCTAAAGATAGTGTCAGTGTGGTGTGACTGGTAATTGCTTTGTCTAAAGATAGTGTCAGTGTGCTGTGACTGTTAATGTTTATGTCTAGGGATAGTGTCAGTGTGGTGTGACTGTTAATGTTCATGTCTAAAAATTGTGTAAGCGTGCTGTGACTGTCAATGTTTATATCTAAAGATAGTGTCAGTGTGGTGTGACTGTTAACGTTTGTGTCTAGGATAGTGTCAGTGTGGTGCGACTGTTAATGTCTATGTGAAAAGATAGTGTCAGTGTGGTGTGACTGTTAATTGCTAATCTAAGGATAGTGACAGTTTGGTGTGACTGTTACTTGCTATGTCTAAAGATAGTGTCAGTTTGGTGTGACTGTTAATGTTTATGTCTACAATAGTGTCAGTGTAGTGTGACCGTTGATATTTATGTCTAAAGATAGTGTCAGTGTGGTGAGACTGTTCATGTTTTATGTCTAAAATAGTGTCAGTGTAGTGTGACCGTTAATGTTTATGTCTAAAGATAGTGTCAGTGTGGTGTGACTGTTAATGTTTGTGTCTAAAGATAGTGTCATGGTGGTGTGACCGTTAATTGCTATGTCTTAGGATAATGTCAGTGTGGTGTGACTGTTAATGTGTATGTCTAAAGATAATGTCAGTGTGGTGTGACTGTTGATATTTATGTCTGAAGACAGTGTCAGTTTTGTGTGACTGTTAGTGTTTATGTCTAGGGATAGTGTCAGTGTGGTGTGACTGTTAATGTTTTATGTCTAGGGATAGTGTCAGCGTGTTATGACTGTTAATGTTTATGCATAAAGGTAGTGTCAGTGTGGTGTGACTGTTAATGTTTTATGTCTAGGGATAGTGTCAGTGTGGTGTGGCTGTTAATGTTTATATCTAAAGATAGTGTCAGTGTGGTGTGACTGTTAATGTTTATGTCTAAAGATAGTGTCAGTGTGGTGTGACTGTTAGTGTTTATGTCTAAAGATAGTGTCAGTGTGGTGTGAGTGTTGATGTTATTCTAGGGACAGTGTCAGTGTTGTGTGACTGTTAATTGCTATGTCTAAAGATAGTGTCAGTGTGGTGTGACTGTTACTGATTGTGTCTAAAGTCAGTGTCACTGTGGCGTGACTGTCAACGGTCATGTGTGAATGTAGTGTCAGTGTGGTGTGACTGTTACTGGTTGTGTCTAAAGTTAGTGTCACTGTGTCGTGACTGTCAACAGTCATGTGTGAATGTAGTGTCAGTGTGGTGTGACTGTTACTGGTTGTGTCTAAAGTTAGTGTCACTGTGGCGTGACTGCCAAC
>CM065729.1:4750179-4765179 GCA_033310375.1 Conus canariensis
ACATAACTATACCATTGCTGTTTTGTAAATTTGAGATAGGTGGGTGCAAACTCTGTGTGTGCGTGTGTGTGTGTGTGCGTGCATGCGTGCGTGTGTGTGCGTGTGTGTGTGTGTGCGCGCGCGCGCGCGCGCGTATGCGCGCACAAGCGTCCACGCGCTCATATGCTCAAGGTGTGAAGAAAATAAAAGCCGTCACACCTTCAAATTAACTGACAGCCTCATTTTCCGCTCCCTCTCAGTGGGACAACTCTACGTCTACGACTATCCCACCCCCACTCTCCCCCTCTCTCAACACCCACCCCCACTCTCCCCCTCTCTCAACACACACACACACACACACACACACACACACACACACACACACGCGCGCGCGCGCGCGCGCGCGCGCGCGCGCGTGACAAATCAATTTTAAACCACATGACGTCACCGAGGAAAGATCTTTCTAGAAAAAAACATTTCAAGGAACTAAAATCAAACATTTCCTCCTATTCCCTGTATACATGTAAACCTTTTGTGCTCATGTTTCACACACACACACACACACACACACACACACACACACACACACACACACACACACACACACACACACACAAAATTGATTGTGCAGCAAAATATGCGACAGCTGAAGCGAACGTAACTTTGGAACTACGTGCCGTTTGTGTGTATACAACAAATAAAGAAAAGCAATGAAAAGAGTACGGTTGAAATCAAGCTCTCTAACCGCTGAAGATTATAAACAACTTCAAACCTAAACTTTCCAAAGCAGTTTCTTCTTCAACATGGCTGTATATATGCATTAAGTTGTAAATGGGACCAGCCGCCGTGGCGAAGTGGTTAGCGTCGCGGACTCCCGGCTGGGAGGTCGTGGGTTCGAATCCCATCGGAGTCACGTGGGTTTTTCTGCCCCGACCGGCTCCTACCCAGAGTTGAGTTTGCTGCGGACTCAGCTGGGAAGACTGGGACCACACAGTCGAGTTTCATCCACTTAATGGATGCGTTTCTGAGAGTGTTGTTCAAGTTTCCTGACCAACACTGCAGGTGCCTGTATCTCTCGGGCCTGGTTGACGCCGGGATATATTATGAAAGGAAGCGTAGAGTGCAGCCCTGTCATGTAGTCTGAGACCGAAATGGAAATCCGTAACATCATCTTAATCATCCTCATTCTCATCGATCAGCATTAAAAAAAAAATGTCTCAAATTCTGTGGCCCTTCATGCCCTGCTCTCATGGTGACCTCAATTTCGATGTCCTCTCCACGTCTGTGGTCTTGGTTTGGTTCCGTCGGGGTCACCGATATCGGCGATTCCATGGGGGCTGTCGTTGGACGGACGTGGTGGCGCCCTCCGGAGGGAGAGCTCACTCACGCCGGCTCCGCGACTAAGCAATTATTGTCGTCAGTAGGGGGCTTAGTAGGTGGTGTCCTGCGTATGTTAAATCAGAACAGGCGCCACTGAACACCACCGAAGTGACTCGGCAGCAGTGCAGTGTCTCCTCCGGTGGGTTGCCTCTTGACGACTTGACATTGACTGCTCCCTGTGGATTGCCGGTGCCGGGGCTGCGGTGGGGCCGGCCGGGCTGTGGCTGTGGACGGGGTGTCGGAATGAGCGGCGTGGGTGCACTGCCTCTGAGGTGGCGCAGTGGTTGGGACAGAAAAAAAAGAAGAAAAAAAAGTTATAAATGGGGATGCTCCTGAAAGGTTGGTGAAGCATGTAAGAAAACTGCCAAAGACATAATCCTTCATTATTTTTTCCTAGTCAGGAAGTAATCTGTGTAAATCTAGTTTGTCAAATTCTAGCGGAAGTGTATGGAAGATATCGCCAATAAGTCTGCAATATATAAAGTATAAAAAGCAATATAAGAGAAATCTGAACACTTCTCTTTTGAAAAGTTAACCTTGTTATGTCCCTCTTCAGTTATATTAAGATAATGTCCAATGCGTGTGGTTTGTATAGGCAGAAATGTAAATATTTCCAGGAATTTTCATGTATGTGATTATCAGTGCAAGCTTATTTTCGAGTGTTCATCGTCAGTAAGGGATCGAATGGGTACGCCCATCAATATATTCCTTTGTCTTGTGTATATATTGTGTATACGCTCATCAATATATTCCTTTGTCTTGTGTATTATTGTGTATACGCTCAATCTTTCCTTTCTGTTGAATCATTTTTAAAAATTCATTTTTTTTTGTTTCTTTCCTTTTTACAGATGGCCCCAAACAAAAAAAGCAAACACTTCGCCTATTCAACATACCATTTTGAAATAAAATTTTGACTTGACAGACGCACGAACAGTCCGTCTGAGTGTGTGCGTGTATACCTGGAGAAGGCAATCTGTCGGAAGGATTGTGTCTGATGGGAATACAAAGTACAATGCCTCACGTACTCAAACAAAGAAACAGACACCACACCTAATTTGGCAGTACAACTACTTCATAAAGAAAGAATAAGGATAATCATTTTCAAGCCACCAATCTTACAAAACTGACAAGCACATACATAATCAGTAGGTGGGGCACAAAACTTCAGTTCGGCAACGATCCCAGGGGTGAAAACTGCAAGTGCCCTTGAGGGCACAATACAGACATCGGTCCCTCAAAGAAGGTTGTTTTCTTGCAATACTGTGCGTTAGCAAATAACCTAAACAGCGCTCAAGGCAACAAATATGTTAATATATGCTCTCAGAAAAAAGGTTTCTGTTTTGTTTCAAAACAAAGACCCCCCAGAATGAGTACTGACATTGGAAAACTGTAGCCCAAAGAGAAAGTGCTGGAATCCTGTGTCCTAATGCGCAGATGATCTACAAGCAACAAGCGTTTGAGTGGCCCAGCATTATCCATTCACAGGTTAGAATTCCATTATTTCCTCCTCAAAGGAAACGATGCCATCACTCAAGACCATGTCTGATACGGACAGATATGTTGACCAAATACATGTATGTTGCACGCACCCTCTTTCCCTTTTATTTTAAACAGGAATAAGGTTAATCACATGGCGCGGCTGGTGCCGACACGAAATAACATAAATACAACAAAACCCTTTACTTCTGGAGAAAAAAAAAAATCATTATAGCGCATTTTTAACCACAAGGGATCCGAGCCAAACACGATGGACGTCCACTCACACTGATACAGTTCCTCTCGTTACGTTCCTTCCGCTGTCATGGGGGAACACACAAACGAACAAAACGCTGTGCCGATTACTCTCCAGAAGCTTCTCACGTAGTATAGGAATTCAGCAACATAGTACAGACGTCCCCGATGCTGGTGTCAGGTTCACGTCGCCAACACATCCAAGCACCACCATTTTTTTTTTTTTTTCTGCGTATGCAGGCTGATACTCCTGTTGACACTCCCTGTATAGACAGACAGGCAAGGATTAATCCCATCCATCCAACAGAGGGAGTGGAGTTTTGTGTGTATGATCGTTTTTCATCCCGCCATTAAGGCAGCCATATTCCAACTTCGGGGAAGGTGTATGCTATGTGTAACGTGTCATCCATACCGATGGCCAAACTGGCCTTCTCTTCCGAAAGTTGATGATGGGATTTTACGTGTGTGCAGGATGTTATTCGTGCGTTCACAAACGGAACCTCAAAGGACTGTATGGGAAATGGAGTCAGAACGAATGTAAACTCCGAGGGAAAAATCCCCTGTACCGAAACAGCCCGGCGGAGATTCGAACCTGCAATCCCAGGTTCACCAAGTTTACGAGTCCGGCGCTCTACCACTGGGCTATTCCGCCCCCCTGGGCACCACCTTGATCGCCTAGCTCTCCCAGACTCTATGGTTGTCCAAACACGCCTCCGTTCAGATATCACCATCCTCCAACAGCAGGATGACTGTCAAGGGGGGTGACTGCCTAGGGAGATACGGGAGTGCACAACGAACAGCCCTTAGAGTAGGCTTTTTCCTATTTAATTGTAAGGTAATGTTGCTTATAGCCCAGCCGACCGCAAAGGGTCATCATATCAGGACTGTCACCACGTTGTCCTGTTTAATGACTAGGTTAGGAGATGAGATTGGCAAATAAAAGCGTGCTAAAAATCTTTAATGGAGAAAAACATTTTTGATGAATTTTGATAGATTTCGAAAGGGAAACAAAATGCACTTGCGTATACTTAGTAACAAGGTTATTTGGATGTGGTATATTATAGAATGTTATACCCTCTCTCTCTCTCTCTCTCTCTCTCTCTCTCTCTCTCTCTCTCTCTCTCAGTTTCGCTCCTTTGATAGCTAAATAGGAAGATCACTTTCACTGTGTCTGTGTGTGCGGAGATTCCGTTCTTCATAATCAATTCATTTATTCTTGTTTGTTGTTTCAGCGTTTGTTTGTTGTTGTTGTTTCATTTCTTTAAATTAATTTATGCCACAATGTTGATGGCTTTCAGATTTAGTCATAGTCATGCTTAGTTAGTCCCTTGGTGGGGCAAGGGCCGGATGAAAAAAGCACGTGTTTGCTTATTTGTTACCCTTGGAAATGAATACCATCTTCATCATCATCATCAGCCTCATCATCAGCCTCATCATCATCATCATCATCATCATCATCGTCATCATCATCGTCATCCTCCTCCCCCTCCTCCTCCTCCTCCTCCTCATCATCATCATCATTATCCTCCTCATCGTCGTCATCATCATCATCATCATCATCATCATCATCATCATCATCATCATCATTATCATTTGCCCGTGAACCGGGATGGGCCGGGACAGACAGTGGACAAGTGACTGCCCCTGATGATAATTCACATACATCACCGGGCAATCTAACTTTCCCACATACGACGTGGAAGCCTGTCACACTGAGCATAAATGCATGCCCGCACTCAGCTCAGCATTCACTCCGTGCACACGCAGTCTCTCCAAACAACCAGAAGGCGCACTACGATAACTCTTCTCCCCCTCCTCTCCAGGGAATAATTTACTAAACAATAATCAACTTTTCAAATCTTTCCATCTTATGTTCCTCCACTCCAGTGGAGGTACAAACATTCCACAGATCCACTAGCTGGGACCAAATTTCATTTTATTATACATAATATTTCACAACAACTTTTTTTCCCAGGTTTCTCTCTTCACTGGAGAAACAATTCATACATTTTCCCAAGAAGAATTAAAGATGGTTAGTATCTGAATTCCGACCCAGGGGGACAATCAACATTCATTGTGGGTCAACATGACAGATTCTTTAAATTCTCTCACGACTCCAGCAGTCGTCGTCCTCTTCGCAATTAGGTGCTGCCACAGCACTGTAGTCCAAATACTTGTTACGCAACTGCCACAGTTGCCTGTACCATTACTGGTGCTGCCACAGCACTGTAGTCCAAATACTTGTTACGCAACTGCCACAGTCGCCTGTCCCATTACTGGTGCTGCCACAGCACCGGGAAGGGCTGAAACATGAATGAAGTCCGTGTAAGTAATCTATTTCAAAATCTGACTAATGATAAATTCTTTTCCCTTGTTCCCTTTTCTTAACTCTCTCTCTTTTCTCTCCCCATCTGTCTATACCTCACCTGGTAATGGTAGATTTCAGGAAAACTCGCCCTGCAAGCTCCAAACAACCTGTCTGGTCAGTGTCCCCAAGCCATTTCCTTCCTATACCTTATTTTTCCCTCCTACGCTCTTTCTGAGTGATTACTCATCTAACTCTACGCATTACCAGCCCTTGGTTACTTGACCAATGGACAACGTCCGTCCATTCAACCAATAATCACCCTACATCTATTTTACTGAACTGTTTTCATAGCCACCAGCGACACCGATGACACTGGTCAGGCTATACAAACTATCTTTTCTTTTACCTTTCCTCTTCCCTGCCTAGGGAAATGCTTTATAACAAATAAGGGCGTACGCGACGGAACGTCACATGTCGCCATGTGAGGCCACATCACATGACAAAGCCCCGTGAGTATCCCTCACAAGATTCCATGTGCACACTGTGAGACTGATTTGATTTTGAAAAGAAACCTACAATTAAATACAAACTAACAAACATGGGCCGAGAAATGCAGCAAAACAGAGAAAGAAATACACTCGCAGATTTCCGATGCCTACACACCACACACACACACACACACACACACACACACACACACACACACACACCCAAAACACACACAAATACATACACACACTTGCGGACGTATGCGCATGCACCCACACACGCACGCACGCGCGTACACACACACACACACACACACACACACACACACACACACACACACACACAAATGCACACACACACACACACACACACACACACACACACACACCTGCGCACGTATGCGCACGCACCGCACACGCACGCACACACACCACACACACACACACACACACACATGCATGCCCACACACACACACACACACACACACACACACACACACACACACACACACACACCTATAGTAGTGGCGAGAGCGCGCGCGCGCGAGTGTGTGTGTGTGTGTGTATGTGTGTGTGTGTGTGTGTGTGTGTGTGTGTGTGTGTGTGTGTGTGTGTTTCTCTCTCCTCTCTCTCTCTCTCTCTCTCTCTCTCTCTCTCTCTCTGTATGTGTGTGTGTGTGTGTGTGTGTGTGTGTGTGTGTGTGTGTGTGTGTGTGTGTGTGTCTGTGTGTGTGTCTGTGTGTGTGCGTGTATTCGAGCATGTTTGCATGCGTGTGTGAAGTAAAAAACAAACAAACAAACAAACAAACCCAACAACATAGAAAGATCAACCTGAAAAAAGAGCGTTCAACGAATCCCCCTTCAATGCTTACAAAAAAAACCCCAAAAAACATGTTTAAATAAAAGATGAGTAAAAAGTCTGAGAATGCGGATGAGGGTGGGGAAGCGTTGATATTTCACCACCCCTCTAGGATCCATAGGGAACCTTCAAAATGCTGGTCTGAGAACAGAAGCATTTATCGCACCAGGTGACAGCGAATGTTCGTGTCCTCGGTGTGGACATGACCTGGTTGCTTTTGTCCATACCTATAACGTTTAACGATGCTGTACCAATTATAAATCAACCGTAACAGTACCAACATCCAACAGGTTCGTCTGACTGCCAGTCAAGGACTAAAAAGAGAAGTGAGAAAAAAGTGTTGTACAAATGAATGAATTAAAAAATGAAATACAAGAAGATAGATATACGGAGACACACATGCACACATTTATATGAATGTATGTATGCATGTTTAATGTTGAACAACATTACAGGCCATGTAAGCACGTGTGCGCTCGTGCGTACGTGCGTGTGTGTACATGCGTGTGTATGTGTGTGTGTGTGTGTGTGTGTGTGTGTGTGTGTGTGTGTGTGTGTGTGTGAGTGAGTATGTGTGTGTGTGTGTGTGTGTGTGTGTGTGTGTGTGTGTGTGTGTGTGTGAGTATGTGTGTGTGTGTGTGTGTGTGTGTGTGTGTGTGTGAGTAGAGAGAGAGAGAGAGAGAGAGAGAGAGAGAGAGAGAAATTTAAAGTCAAAGAAAGCAGCGTTTGTTCGAAATATTGCGATGTTACTTCACAGGAAGAAATCAAAGTCTCTGAAAACGTATATTACAGGGTTAGTCCTAATGTTTAGACTTCCCCTTTGATCAGCTTTGAACGCACACACACACACACACACACACACACACACACACACACACACACACACACACACACATACACCGATAATAGTGAACACCTAATAACACAGACCATGGTAGCTATGCACCCAAGGCCTCACCACAAACAGGATCTGAACAGCCTGAGCTGCTAAACTCAGTGTAATCCCTAAATAAGAATATAGGTTTCTGGATTCTGAATTAGACATTAAAAAAATTATTGGACTCTGAATCAAAAACTTACTTTAAAAATATTTGGACAGGGTCGCCCTGTCTTCTTCAGCTCACTGTTGCTGTTGTGGCCTGGTGGGGCGACTGTTGGGTGGGGTGAACAGTTGTCAGGATCTGATTGTAGATGGGGAGGGAAGTTCAAAACCTTGATCTCTGTTCAGGCTGAGGCGTCTGGTCTTGATTTCGATGGCTTCTTTAACTTTTCTTTTTGTGAGGAAGGGCTCTGTAGATAGGATCTTGGTTTCTTGGGGGCTGAAACTGTGGCCTGTGGCTGTCGTTAAGATCTGTCGACATCAGTACAGGCAATGTCACACGGAATTCACGAAACATCACGAAGCGCCTAAAACAAGCGTGTTTCACGCATTTCCTTTTATTCTTTTTTTTTTTTAATATCTGCCCGCCTTCAACAAGCTGAAGATTCTGACATCTACAAAGGGGTTCCAGTTTGCTGTGGGAGTTGTGGGTCAATTTATGCAGTCAGTGCTCACTACCTAACTGCATGGACAGTGGGCAGGGGAAGTGGGGGCCACCACACTCACTGTTTCAGACCTCTAACCATACTTTGACATGCCCTACTTTGGAGTGGGTGGGGAGGGTATTGTACTCTAAGCATGGGGTGGGAGGGGATGGGTGGGGGAGATGGGGGTGGGAGGGATGGGGGGTAGGGGTGGTGGATCAGAGGTAGGACTGAAAGTCCACCACTGAGGCTGATCGGATTGCCTCAGGTGGGAGCTTATTGAACTCCTTGGTGGTGCGGCTTAGCTTTGAAGTACTCACTGCCCTTACCCGAGTGAACCTCTCCGGCACTGCTGTCTCACCTAGACACGTTGCCGTGCTGTGCGGCGTAGGCCTGACCAGATAGACAACAGGAGAAAGAGAAGACGCTGAGGGCAGGGCAAGAGGGAAGAAAGGGACACAACCTAACACAGCTGACCCTTTCATACCCCTTCGGTCAACCTGTCACGGAAACAGCCCAGGACTTCTTTTCCACAATGCTCCTTACCCCTCGGCCACAGAAAAAAAAATCAGTCAAATCATGTAATAAATACATTTATAAACAACTGCGACAAATCAAACTCAACTAATGATGTTACACCTTAACACAGAACAAGGAGAAAGTAGACAGAAACAACACAAGTGTGGTTGTGATTCTAAGCTGCAACCCCAAGCCAGCAGATCCTAGTGAATCCCCAGACTGCCATGGAACTGCTGAGGAAACAATTTCAACCCCAGCACTCGGGCTAATCTCATCACTAATAATAAAGAGGCGGATCTCCTGTGGATCATTTCTTGAAGGAACCGGTGACTCCAAGTGTAACAGTGTAATAAACAAAATAAAGATTTGTTCATTCACTAGCGAAGACATATAACAACACACGCCAACAGGGCTGTAGTTGTACAGTACCTGTTCCATTTATCCCCCTGCAACCTGTCTTATCCATACTCGTGATCAAGTTTACCGGTGTCGTATATAATACTGTCGCTCATAAAATCGTGTCGCAGCGACAGTATTTCCCGGGAAATACTGCAGCTGGTTAGTGAAAAATTATCGCGGAGCGACTTAATTTCATAAAAATTGGTAGCGCGACAGGATTTCACGAGAAATGTCCATAAAATCGTGTCGTTGCCTAAAAATAAAATCATGTCGCAGCGACAGCATTTCATGTAAAAAAATTGCTGCCGTAGAAAAGTTGTCGCTCTGAGACAGCATTTCCCGTAAAAAAAACGACGCCGAAGACATGTTCGGTCTCTGCCCCAACTCTACCACCACCTCCCTCTCTCATGGTTTTACGTATCAGTTACCCCATTGTCTTTCTGTCTATGATTTTATTTGTGTCTGCTTGACAGTCGGTCTATCTTTCTGTCTCTATTTGTTTTTCTCGCTCATTCTCTCTATGTATCGCCCTTCCTCTATCTGTTTGACTCTCTTCAGTTTCACTCTGTCCATCAAACTGTCTGTCAGTTGGTCTCTGCCTCCCCCCCTCTCTCTCTCTCTCTCTCTCTCTGGACGTGCAAACATGTGTGCGTGTATGTGGAGAGAGAGCGACGGTGTGTGTGTGTGTGTGTGTGTGTGTGTGTGTGTGTGTGTGTGTGTGTGTGTGTGTGTGCCCTGAAACAACTGCATTCATGCTGAAATATATCTGTCATTCATTTGTCCATAATCACGCAATCTCTCTCTCTCTCTGTGTCACGCTCTCTCTCTCTCTCTCTCTCTCTCTCTCTCTCTCTCTCTCTTCCTCCTTCCCTCTCCCTCCATCCCTCCCTCTCTCTCATTCTCTCTTTCTCTCTCTTTCTCCATCCCTCTCTCTCTCTCATTCTCTCTCTCCCTCCCTCTCATATTCTCTCTCTCTCTCTCTCTCTCTCTCTCTCTCCTCTCTCTCTCTCTCTCTCTCTCTCTCTCTCTCTCTCTCTCTCTTGGATACCCCCGTGTCAACTATCACTTTACATACCTCACCCACTCTGAACAACTTCTCGTGGGACGATACTCTCTCCCCTAGACAATTGAATAGAACCCTTAAGACTTCTCCCCACAAACCCTTCAAGTTATACAATAATCTCTTTGTAGAAGTGTATGTGCGTGTTTTGAGTTTGTTTGTGTATGCTCGCGCATGCGCGTTTACGTGTTCCACGTGTGTGTGTGTGTGTGTGTGTGTGTGTGTGTGTGTGTGTGTGTGTGTGTGTGTGTGTGTGAGAGAGAGAAAGAGAGAGAGAGAGAGAGAGAGACTACGCACACACGCATGTACACACGAATGCGTGGGCACACACGCACACAAACTCACACACATACATTTCCTCACTCATGCAGTACAGGAGGGACACAAACCGTTGAAGGGGGTATGATAGGTCAGAGATGGATGGGGCAGAGAGGAGGTCAAAGCCGAGGGAACAAATCATATAATTATCCCCATAATATTACATAATAGGGTGACAGGGCTATGTGAATGTCAATATAGATAGTCATGGGAAGACATATGGATAGTCATGGGAAGGAGGTCAAAGCCGAGGGAACAAATCATATAATTACCCCATAATATTACATAATAGGTGACAGGGCTATGTGAATGTCAATATAGATAGTCATGGGAAGACATATGGATAGTCATGGGAAGACAACGAGAGACACGAAATCGTATAATAGCCGCACACTTATATTATGGATGTCCTAATTCATTACATGCTACACCCCACTCTTAAAACTCCTTTCCTTCTACCTCAAATGTCTCCGAATTTCTGATTTGAATCTTATTTTAAAAGAAGCAAAACAAACATATAACAAAAAAATAAATTGATGTATGCTATTTAGTTCATTGACATGTATTAGTATTTCTTATTACAAGTTGCAGCTTTTGGCTTCTCACTTATTAATAGGCTAGAAAGTGTACGACGACAAAGGAATATTTGCATGATATTTGAATTGCGTTATAGCTATTTAACGCTTCGACATTTTGATATTGTGGTTGTTTATGTCTTTAACTTCGTCAGAGAAACCATCACAAATACTTTGAATCTAATGTCATTAGGATTCGAATTTGTCGTTACCATGATTCAATAATAGGCCAGTGCCAAGTAACAGTTAGAAAGAAACCATCGATATTACGTGCTTTGAGGTATTCATTTTGTAAATTATTCGGTTTCAAAACATGGATTTAAATGAATCATATTTAGGCCTTAGGTGCCTTAAAACGAGCGTAATGAAAGAAAACCATTTGAACGTTACGTTCTGCTTTTTTTCTGCGTTGTTTATGTCATTAAATTAGATAAAAGCTTTAGAACAGAAATGGATTATCCTTTCAACCAAATACTGTGTTAATTAATTTCAAACCACAGCTTCCTTGGAGCTTTGAATGCCTTAAAAGGACTGCCGTAAAACAAAGCCAAATGATGCCTGAAGCTCTGCATTATGGCCTCTGATAACTTTTGGGTTACTTGTGACTAAAATGGGTTACTTTGACTCGTTTGTAAATTCATGATTTTAAGTGCCCTAGAAGCATTGCAATTAAAGCAAGACAACTGAAACTGTTCTGCGATTTGCCTTGTATTAGCTTTTAGACTCTATTATGTTTGTGTTTCTGTTCTGACAATTAAGGATAATCATTTACTCTTTAAGTTTAGTTTATGAATGTTTTGAGACCTTAGGTGCCTTTAAATGGATTATCGAACAAGGTCACATATCTTATATGGCCAACAGACAAACAATATTGGTTTGGGTTTATGAATAATGCGTGTCGGTTAATATAGGCCCGTGGTCCAATATTTACCACTCCCTGGTCCATTTAACCCGAAATGATATCTAAAGTGGGCTTCCTTTTCTTTAAGAATTTTATGATTTCTTATACAGAACTTTTTTAAATAAAGATAGCCATTTGATGGCTGTACTATATGAAGCTCTTGTGGTAAGCTTTACAAATAATTAACCTTGAGTGAAGTAAAATTAGTGAAGGAGGTAGGGCTGCATTTCTTAGGGGTTCTAACTTACCCAATCTTCCCCTACTTTCGTTGTGCTGAATGCCCTAGGCCTACGATGTTGATAAAAACATCACATTTCACAGCTCGCGCGCGCGCGCGCGCACACACACACACACACACACACACACACACACACACACACACACACACACACACACACACACACACACACACACGTTCACAAACGCACACACACACACACACACACACACGTTCACAAACGCGCGTGCGCGCGCGCGCGCGCGCGCAGCACACACACACAACACACACACACACACACCCCACACACACACACACACACACACACACACACGAATGGAAAAGTGACTTTCGTCAAAAACATTTATGATAAAAAATTACTTGCGACAATTTTTTATTCCATGGCAGGCTGCATTATTTTCTGTGATATTTTGACGCTCAACTGCGGCGACGTTTTTTCACTTTGCAGAAAAAAATCGTCGCTGTGAAATATTAACGCTGCGACCATATTTCACAGGAAATGTTAACTCTAGCAGTAAGATTTCACGTGAAAATGTGTCGCAAGCGACAGCATTCACTGACTGCAATATCTCACAGTGTCCTGTCGCAAAAAACTGTTGCAAAATTTCGAGCGACAGTATTTTATGGACAGCTACAATATTTTATAGGACATTTTTCGTAAAAAGTTGTCGCGCGACAATTTTTTTTCCAGAACATATTGCTCAGAACTAAGGTCTGGCAGAATCACATTTACAACAGAGAAAACAAAAGAGAAACATAGAGGAGAGCGGGAGATGCCCAAAGAAACGATAAACGGAGATGAGGGGACGTGGCTGACCATGATGAAACTGTCGACGTGTCCAAGGGCATGCTTATTAAAACCTTTACCGTGCTTATTGGGTCTTCCATGACCCAGTGACTCAATGAAAAAAAGCATCATGTCTTATGAACGGATAGAGCTATGCTTACGAAATCTTAGGAGTTTGTCAAGGACCTTGATAGCCATTGGTCACAAAAATTCATGTATAGGCACAATCAATCATTAGCGTAATTAGTCGCGGTTCCTCCAAGACCCATACATTTTAATGGGTCGCACATGGCCCGCGCCATCGGGTGAGGAATAAGCTGTTGAACCGCTCTTTGTCAGGTGTGGGTATTACAAGACCCATGCGATCTGAATAAGGATAAACAATAGAGATAAGCACGGAAAAGCCTCTACAAAATGTGTGGGTCTTGGACGACCCGCACGATCGGGTCTGCGTGGTCGAAAAACGTCATCCGGTAAAGGTTAAACTCGTTGACATTCACTTCCTTGTCTCTTACTCACTGTTCTGGCACACTAAAATCGCTCATCGGCGCCTTGAGATCGGTTTTGCGACACCGCTGTGTTGTCCTGTTGTCCATGACATGGTGCAGCCTGATATCAGATGAAAACAGCTTCATTCACCAAGAGTTTGGGACCACACAGCAAGAGGCTTTGTCGTAGTCTTGAGTTTCTGCTTTTTGCCAGTTTTCAAAGTACTGGTACGCCAGTGTGAAAGATTTCCTTTCTTCCTTGCTGCTAGCCCAAAGGCAATATTGTTCTTGTGAGCCACACATCTCTTTGTCTTGGTCCTGAAGAAAGGGCGGGTGAGTCTTGGGTGTGCCCGCTACCCGATAAAGGAAGATTGAAGGTCCTGATTAGCCAGCATAGGGCCAAACAGTAGACACTGGCTGCACCCTTGTATCCCCGACACCTAAAGATTGATAGGGTGAGCACTAGACTCAAGGCAGGGCAAACACAGACAGGGTCAACACCAGACATGGCAAACACCAGGCAAACAGAACACCAGACATGGCAAATGCCGAACAGGGTGAACATCAGACATGACAAACACCAGACAGAGACGACACCAGACATGACAAACACCAGACATGACGAACACCAGACAGGGTGAATACCGGACGTGACAAACACAAGACAGGGAAAACACCAGACAGGGTGAACACCAGACAAGGTGAACACAAGACAAGGTGAACACCAGACATGATAAACGCCAGACTGGGTGAACATCAGGCATGACAAACACCAGAGAGGGCAAACACCAGACAGAGTGGACACCAGACATGACAAACACTAAACAGAGTGAATATCAGACATGGCAAACACCAGACAGGGCAAACACCAGACAGGGGAAACACCAGACAGGGTGAACATCAGACATGACACACACCAGGCAGAGTGAACACCAGGCATTGCAAACACCAGACAGGGTGAACATAAGACATGACGAACACCAGACAGGGCATTGCAAACACCAGACAGGGTGGATACGGGACATGGCAAACAGCAGACAGGGTGAACACCAGACAGGGTGAACACCAGACAGGGTGAACATCAGATATGAAAAACGCCAGACAGGGTGAACACCAGACAGGGTGAACACCAGATATGGCAAACAACAGACAGGGTAAACACCGGAGAAAACAAACTACGGACAGGGTGAACACCAGACATGACAAACACCAGACATGGTGAATACCAGATATGACAAACACCAGACAGGGTGAACACCGGACATAACAAACTACTGACAGGGTGAACACCAAACATGAAAAACACCAGACAGGGTGAACACCGGACATTGCAAACACCAGATAGGGTGAACACCAGACATGACAAACACCAGACAGGGTGAACACCGGACATTGCAAACACCAGACAGGGTGAACACCGGACATTGCAAACACCAGTCAGGGTGA
>CM065729.1:4780179-4810179 GCA_033310375.1 Conus canariensis
TTGAGTCTAAGCGCGAGCGTACTTGAGCCCCCTCCCTCTCTCTCTCTCTCTCTCTCTCTCTCTCTCTCTGACACACACACACACACACACACACACACACACACACACACGCACACACACACACGCACGCACACGCACACACACACACACACACACGCGCGGGCGCGCGCGCGCACGCACACACTTACACAAGCATGCATACTTAACAAATTGTCATATGACTCTCTCTCTCTCTCTCTCTCTCTCTCTCTCTCACTTATATATGTATCAAAGTAACTTCTTCAATACTTTTCATTTCAAGCAGCATCCTTTTTTTCAATAACCTCTTCACTAAGTTCTTTCATTTAATTCCTTCACCAATTCGTTTTTTAATCAAGTCTATGCGTTTATTCCGTATTTTATTGTATGTTCCTATTGAAATTAAGTTAATCGTCTCATCATTCATTCCACTAATGGTATGGTTCATTCCCACATTGATTAATTTGTTCCTTTACTCCAATAGTTATTTATGTTGTGAATTATAATGTGCATGTGTGTATTCACACACACACAAACACACACACACACACACACACACACACACACACACACACACACACACACACACACACAGCTGACCACTCAGACTGTTCCATATCTTTGATCTCCCTTGCATCCTTAAATGGATCCTCAAGCATAGGCTCAAAGATTGTCCCCTACATTTTATACTGTTTGCATAATGTTTTTAATTTTTCAGCAACTTTTTTCCTCCCCACACTTTCGTTTTGTTTTATTTACTACCTTTTGCTGGCTGCTTTGGGGGTGCTGTTGGATTCTTTTCTTAACCCTTGGTGGTGAGAACACCACAGAATTACGGACTGTGGTGTGTCTCTATCTGACGCCAAGAGCACAGACACAATCAGTCGTGTCACCTTGACGAATCCGATCCAGCGGACGAAAGGCCTAGGAGCCGGCAATACATACAGACCTGTTCTCGTGAAGAATTGTAATGGTTCACTCATACAGCTAGTGAAGGGTTGTTATATGGGTAATATACATATTTCCATTAAAAAAAAAATTCAAGAATTTGCCAAGTCGTTACTATATTGACGGAAGAATTGTTAACCTACATTTTTATTCCTCTACTACTTAATTGTTTAACGTTTATATATATATATATATATATAGATAGTGTGTGTGTGTGTAAAAAAAAGGATAGACTGACAGATGCAGGAATAAGTAGAAAGCTAAAGAAACACGCCCTGCACCAGACCTATTCCCCACCCTCTTCTTTGCTACACACACACACACACACATATATATATATATATATATATACGCGCATGCATGCACTAGTTTCCAGCACATATGCAGCGCAGCATTGTACGGGCAACATAGGCCTATTCTAGGTTTTGATGCACGAAGTAACTGATAGCTAATTGTCATCTCAAAGTCTCGTGCACGCACCCCTAATATGGATTACGTTGGGAAGACCCAATGATACTCCCAATCTTGTTTTGTAGATCCAAGACACAATGATACTCACGATCTTGTTTTGTAGATCCTACGAAGCCATGAAAGTGAAAATTGTATGCAATGACCAAAATTCGTCGCTATATTGAGCACAAATGTCAAAATATCAAAACAAATTTTGCTTCTCTCTCCCAGAAAAACTCCAAGATCATGGAAGTTCACCCCCCACCCACCCGCCCCTCCAGAACAGAAATGAATATAATTGCACTTCGTAAATTTAGTGACAGTGATATCAAATACTGATTTCAGTATTCAGCCTCCTCCCTTGCCCCTTTTCCCCTACCCCATTACCATTCCTATAGTGTTGCAGTACAGTGTAAAGTGGTGTCCACCAGAATAGAATAATATGGAGGAAAGCTCACCTGAGGCGGTGGTCAGGATATATCGTGTCCAGGTGTTGCCGGACCCAGGAAAGCTGACCAAAGCAGTGCTGGGCATGTCATGAAGCAGGAATTTACCAGTACCTGGCAGCAGGCAGGGTTGGTCATTCACTCTGAGAAAAAAAATTCATCGGGCTGTGTGAAAGGCAGCATACAGGACTAGGTCTGAGCTACAACAGCGCAACACTGGGTGGTTATGGTAACACACACCACAAAGTGTACTCCATAAAACACACCACTAAGTATGCATCAAAACACACACCACTAAGTGTGCACCACAACACACACCACTAAAAGTACACCACAACAAACACCACTCAGTGTTCACCACAACACACACCACTTTGTGTTCACCACAACATCCACCACTGAGTATACACCACAACACACCACTAAGTGTACACCACAACACACACCACTTTGTGTTAATCACAACATACACCACTAAGTTCGACAATTACTCTAAAGCATGGCCTTTCAAAACCTATGGAAAATCGCAGAACCACTTTGTAGAGCCTTATAAAGGCTTCAGGCAATTTCTGAGTGGGTTTGGAACTGTCAAGAAACATAGAGAATTATTGCGTAACTTGTGTACGCGTCTTCTAGTATATTAACATGAGTGGTATCTGAAAGCTTTATAATATGTCAAACAAAAAAGAAAAGAAAAGAAAAGAAATTTTGTGAAAAAAAGAAGAAAAAGGAAAGAAACCCGACGTCAATGGGGCTTTCGACTGACTCCCTCCCCCCCCCCCCCCCCCCCGCGCCTTATCAATATATAAATACCATAGGGATGCGTTTACACTCTATGCATACAAATCATGTTCATGATTCCTTATTGAGGAAATGAATGTTCAGAAGATGAATTAGAAATTGGAACAATAACAAACAGAACAATAACAATAACCACACACACACACACACACACAAAATAAAGATAACAACAACAGCAGCAACAACTGCCCCCCCCCCCCCCCCTATATATATATATATATATATATTCAAACACACACACACACACACACACACACACACACACACACACACACACACACACACAACACACACCAATGCTTACACGATCACATCTGTGGACTCTCCAATCACATCTGTGGACTCTCCAATTTACACACCTGCATCTCTCCACCTATCAACATCCACCAGCGCACACACGTCTACAGTATACACTGGGGTCCCTGAGGGATTCAAAGTCTTATCTCAGTTGACATGTGTTTAATCATTTGTGTCTGTTATTGGAAAGGCCCAGTTTGCCCCAATCTCTAGGAGTCTTCACAGTGTTGACTTGGATCATTCCAATGCTGTTTGGTTGGTGATGTTTCTTGCTATTCCTGTAAGTCTGGATGTGCAGCCACTTCCTCTCTTGATGTTCAGATCTGAAAGATTATTTGTGGCAGAGAGGATTTGCTCTTTTTTTTTTTTTTTTTTTTTTTTTATAGATTTCTTATTACTTCAGATCGGCCAAGATGTAATCCTGTTCTTATTGTTGTCTTGCCTGCCAATGTGTCTGCTCTTTCATTTCTTTTAACTCCTGCATGTCCATGACAGTACATCCATATGAGTCTCTCCAATGGAAGGTTGTGCATTACCTTATATCAATCGGGGCTTTCCATTCCACTCTCCACTTTTCGAAGTGGATTCACTGGGTCCGTCAATATCATGGCTTGTTGAATTTTTAAACAAACCTGTGGATGAAAGCCAAAGGAGTGCTTGTGTCACTGCTTCTACCTCTATTGTTAGACTTGAAGTTGTTAAACTGTACGCGCTGGACAGTTCGGTCACTTTGTTTCACTGTGCAAACCCAGCCTCGGTCACAGAAACATCAGTGTATATAATAATTTCATCTTTTGTGCCAAGGCTTTCTAACTGCATCTGAATTTCTGCATTGGTTTTGCCTTCTGACCATTCTCTACGGTGTCTTCCAGTTCTGGAGCGATGGCAGTTTAGTTGAGGCGATTGAAATTATCTGGATTAGTTTCCCATTCCTTCGTTTCTTAAGTTCTGCCAGTTGGAACAGAAGCTGTGTATCGTCTTGTCTATCCATGATGTTTCACTTCATAGCCCAGTGCCTTTTGTTTCCTTGACTGCAGCGTGTAGCGGGTTTTGGGGATTTTCAAGTGCTCTGAAACATGCCTTCACCTGTTCTAGCCTGTTCTACACTGAAGGACGGTCAAGCAGGAATTGCATAGTTTCAACTGGAGTATCCATTGTGGTTCCCAGGATTAATTCCTTGCTTCATTTCGATTTTTCTCTATTTCAAGAAGATTGGTCTTGGACAGTGTTGTAAGACCCAAACCATTATCAATCACAATGAGTTGAAGTGCGTGGTACAGTCGGTAGAGATAGCGCTGTTCAATGCCTTTAGCTGCCATTGCTTTTATGTCAGATTGACCCTTTTTGCTTTTAGGAAAAAATATTTTCAACATGCTTTCTAATACACCAAAATAGAATAATATACCCAAAGAGCGTAGGTTGTCAGTTGATTCAACTGGTATTCCATTAAAGGAAACTGGTGAGGATAATTATCTTGATGTCTTGTTGTTGACAGTGTAGACCAATGTCTGGATTTTCGTAGGGCTGACGGATGATTAAGTTTCTTGACACCACTGAGCAATGTTGTTCAGCTGCTGCTGAACTACTTTCGTTTTTTCTTGAGCATTTTTTGACATGTCGTTGATCAGACCGTCATCTGCTATTGTCAACGCTCGAGCAAATCCGTTTCTATGGAGCTCTGCAAGGCCTTTCGTGTAAACATTGTATAAAACAGGGGAGAGAGGAGAACCTTGAGGTAATCCCATAGACGTCCAATCTCCATGTCGTAGGATGACAGTTGTCTCCTGACCTGCTGCTGCTGTCCATCGTGTAAGTGTCCTGCTGACTCCATTGTCAAGGAGTAGTTCCATAAGAAGCGAGAACTGGATTTTGCTGTGTGCATCTTCCAGGTCTATTGCAACGGCCAGTTTTACTTCCTTTCTTTGGAATCCTTTGTATACTTCATTGGCAAAAAAAAAACAACAACAAAAAAACAACAAAACCGTCCGCATTTGCCCATGTACTTTCACATGGTCTGTGGCCTCTTTGATGTGATGGGAGGATTTGTCGACTTTCAAGGTCTCTTGTGAGTTTTCTTGCTATAATTCGTTCTATGATCTTTCCTACTATGTTTTGTATAGTGAGTATGTGGTAGCCATTCAACTGATAATTATATTTTCCTAGTTTTAGTAAGCTTTCACGTAACTGTGTGTCTAGTCTTCTGGAACATAGCCATCAAACTGTCATGGTAGAGACTGAAGATATGGGTTCTGTCCTCTTTTGAGAGCTGCTCATCACCTGGATACTGTACTTTGTCTGGACCTGGAGCACTGTTCTTAGTGCATCTAGCTGTTGCATCATCCAGTTCAGATACTGTATTTTCATCATCAATGCCATTCTGGACCAGGTGTTGATTTAACTTTGTGAAACATTTCATATTTTCTACCAAAATTCTTTGATCTCTCTGTTCTATAACACCCTTTTAAGTGGAGCCGACCCTTGCTCCATATTTGTCGTGAGGTTTGTGGCCTCCTCAGCATTTAAGATGTCTGGGGTGGCGTTGTTTCTGTGTCTTCCTTCTATGCAACTATAAAACTGTCGAAACTGAGTGAGTGTTGTGTTATAATTAAGTGATCGGCAAAAATGTTGCCTTTTGGCTTCTTTTGCATCTTCAGCTACTCGTTTGAATTGTTCAGGGCCTTTTAAAAAAAAAATTCAAGGCAGTTCTAATAACTGGAACAGGACAAGGTTTTTTTCTTTCTCTCTGCCAAATTCCTAAGCCTTGTGTTTCTCTTTTTAGGGTGTTTCCGTTATCTATATACCGGAAATACCTAATGGTAATCAGAAAAGCTTTGTACTCTTCAATGCATACACATATCCAGGTACCCACACATGAAAAACGGCTTGGACCTTTCTGGAGGAACCAGAACATGAATTTGGAGACTCTGTCATGCTATGTGCAGATCTTAATGCACGGTCAAAATTATGGGATCAGCATAGTACCAATCCTCAAGGAATTGCGCTAGAAGAGATGGATGAGGTCCGTCTCAGTGCACTGACAAAAACATCTCCAACACATACAGGGCAGCAAGGTGACACTGATAGTGTCATTGACCAAAATGCACAGCAGGCATGAGTAGGGAAACACTTTTACATCATAGAAGTGACCTTTTCCCTGTCGTATTCAGTTTACAGAAACTATCAAAAGTTAAACAAACAAAACAAAAGGACACTTTCTTTTTATTGTAACAACAATGCAGGGAACAACAGAGGAAATAAAGGAGCAGAAGATGCAAGGAAACAATACTACAACCAAATAAATCGTTCAAACTCTTTGATGACGCTACTGCTACTCCTGTATTAATCAGAACAACCAAACATTCAGAAAACGCACAGACAGACCTGGCCAAGGGTATAAGCGTTTGCTGTTTCCACAGAGCGAAGATGACAACACATGCCAGCAACACACAGAATAAGACTGCTCCCTTCTGCTTTTGCTTGGTCATTTTACTTCCTCTGAAGGCCCAGCTACTAAGACCAACTGTATACCTGTAATCACAAGAAGTATTGGCTATAGTTTTAAATTTTCACAGCGAAAAAAAAAGATCAGTGACAGAAGAAATTGAAAGCTCTGCTTTGATTTCTTTCCGTTGAGCGAACGGAACCATAAAAACGGTGCAGAGGAATTCTTTAGATAAAGTTCGAATGCCTTAGTGTGTCAGACTCTCGCTCGTGCAACGTCGACAAACATTCAGTCAGACAAAACAAGGGAGATTTCCCACTTTTCATCAATAACTAAACGTGTATATTATTTACATAAAAGTCTTTCTACTTTAGTTTCATGCGTTGGTACGGATGACACGTTACACATAGCATGCACCCTGCATGAGAAATGGAAAGAATGAAGGAATTAAGGCAATTAAGTGAACAAGATTGAACGATATTGACTGGACTACACGGAAAACGACTGAAGTGCCAGCTGGCATCTCTTCAGTCGGCACTACCTAGGTAGGCAGCCCGCTGTGTAAACGAGTGTGGATTGTTAAGCACTCAGAACCTGATCACAAGCCAAGGATAGACACTATATAAGTATTCATAATAATGATAATAATAATAACGTTCTCACAGACATATTTCAATCCAGCATGTCAACAGGCCCTCGTGAGTTAAAAAAATAACTCCTCCATGAAAGTTTGGCACCAACAGTTTCACACAAAATAAACCGGTATTACAAAGTTTCCTGATCCTCGAAGACCTAAAACATTCTTCTTTCTAAGCCAACCACAAAGCGTTTTCAGTCTCTGCGACCTCTCTTCGTCTCACCACACACACACACACACACACACACACACACACACACACACACACACACACACACACACACACACACACACTGTGTCTGTGTCCCTATCAACAAAAAGTAGACTACATGCTCCTTCTCTCTCCTGGGAAAAAAAAGTTGCTGGAAAGGAACCCCCCAAAAAGTCGAATTTATCATTAAAAAAAAAAAATTAAAAGAGTACTTCTATCTAAAGAATATTAATCTTCAGCACTATTTTCCCCCTTTCTTTTTAGCTCTTTTCACTACATCTCTTCTGGAGGTCTGCTGAGCCTGCTAATACAGGCCAGTGGTAATGGCTTGTCGTTTACATTCATTCTACACACTTCCTGGGTCATTAAACATAACTCACAATGACGCAGACCCTGCCGTCAACGTTTATCTCTCTCTCCAGTTTCATGTACCAGTTTTTCCTCCTGATTCAGCGGGGTCATGTCGATGTGACCAAGTGTTGATGTGACCACGTTTTGTTGTGACCAAGTGTCGTTGTGACCAAGTGTCGTTGTGACCAAGTGTCGTTGTGACCACGTGTCGATGTGACCAGGTATCGTTGGGACCACGTGTCGATGTGACCACGTGTGGTTGGGCCACGTGTCATTGTCACCACGTGTCGTTGTGACCACGTGTTGTTGTGACCAAGTATCATTGTGACCAAGTGTTGTTATGACCAAGTGTCGATGTGACCAAGTGTCGATGTGACCAAGTGTCGTTGGGACCACGTGTCGATTTGACCATGTGTCTTTGGGACCACGTGTCTTTGTCACCACATGTCGTTGTGACCACGTGTTGTTGAGGCCAAGTATTGTTTTGACCACATGTCGTTGTGACCACATGTTGTTGTGACCAAGTGTCACTGTGACCAAGTGTTGTTATGACCAAGTGTTGATATGACCATGTGTGGTTGGAACCATGTGTCGATGTGTCCACGTGTCAATGTGACCATGTGTGATGTGACCAAGTGTCATTGTGACCAAATGTTGTTGTGACCAAGTGTTGTTGTGACCACGTGTCATTGTGACCAAGTGTCATTGTGACCTCGTGTCATTGAGACCACGTGCTGTTGTGATCAGATCAAAAGGACAAGATCACATTTGGTCACCACACGTGGTCACAATAACAAGTGGTCACGACAACATGTGGTCACATTGGCTTGTAGCCCATTCAGCTGCCTTTCCTTCAGGCAATAAACCAAATATTCCGTGTTAAGTGTTCATACGTGGCACGCATTCATGCGGCACAATTTTAGTGGTTATGTGATCCTTTTTGCCCCAAAAGCTTGTGAAGCAATCTGTCTTTTCCATCCACATACTCATTTCACAAATCAATATACACAAAACCACCAGTAGCATGGGCAATTCCTGGCATGCCAGATATCAAATGAAGGTAGGCCTCTTGTGACGAGAGTTGGGAGTCGTAAGTGGGTCCTCTAGGGGACTGACTGGGAATACTTTCTCTATGAGAATTATGTTAAAATTTCACCTCCACCCTCTCTCTTACTAGTGGTGGAAGAAGCAACTTTCCAGTACTAGTCATCGAAAGAAATTTATATTTGTTCCCGGGACCTTAGGCTTGTACTCTTAAAAGTACTTGTAGCTCTGAGAGACATTATTAGAGACAAGTTCAAACATTCAGTACTGATTGAACAACAAAGACTTGACACAAGTTAAGTGCACTTCCACACATCAACTTTACTTGCTTACACACTGGAAAGTTTTTAAAGTTTGTATACAGTGGACATGTCAATGTTACTTTAATTGCATGCACTTTCACACATCAACTTCACTTGCTTACACCCAGTGCAGTAGTTAAAGTTCATAACAATATACATGTTCTCACTGGTTCATCATTAAGTCGGGGAAAGCTCTGGATGAGTTGAACTGAAGTCCAATTGAAGTGTTATGACTTATCCAAGTTGGAGAGGATAGTTGGTCTCTCCTCTCTCTTCTCTCTCTCTCTCTCTCTCTCTCTTGTGGCTGGTGACTGATCCTGCTGTGCAGACCTGTTGCTGTAGTGCTGGACTGTGGTGTGTCTTCACAACCTATCTTGCCCATAAGTAGCTGAGCGTCTGGCTGGTCGAGTTCACTCATTTGCCTCTATCTTTCAGAAGAGGTGTGAGAACTCAGCCAAATAAGGATTACTCTAGCGTATAGTTTCTACTATAATTGTCAATCTCCACATTTGTTTGGAGGTTGAGTAGAGTTTACAAAAGGGTAGGAGACAGTAATACAATGCAAACAATTACAGTCAAATAACTCTTCAATGTTTCTTGTGAGCTAAATTACATTAACTTGGAATACACTTAGCCCAAGTACACATGTGGTATAGACTTAAAGTCATACACTACAAAGCCTTCCAAAAATCACCAGTATTCACAAATCAACTTAACAGTTTTCACCTAGTATGGGCATACTGCCCTTTTTTTTTTTATCAAAGTTTATTATTCAGTTATCATCTTAACCAATAGAATTGCAAACTTCCAAAGTTAGATGGTGCACAAAGAATGGTGGTCAGATTGTTAACAAAGAATCATAACCACATGGTGATAGCTTTTACCATATGATGGCAAGCAAACTACTACACCAAACAACCATTCATCTTTTTGATAAATGTCATCAAGTATTAACACAAAGTTCAACTGTTAAACCCAAGGGCATACATGTATAGATTCAAAGTGTAAAATCATAGTTTCAGCTTACATATCTGGGAGAATCAGTAACTCAGACTGGGTTAAAGAGGGGAAGAGATAACTGTGCCTCCTCTCTGGTTCACCTCTGGTGTCTGTCGTGTTACTTGGTTCTGATCTACAGCTGGTCTTGAGGAATCAGTGAAGGGAAGGCTCAGTGTCCCATTTAAACCTAACTGTGTATTCTAGATTATTCCCTTGAGACAGGCTGTCACTCAAGGCAATGAGAGGGAGGGGAATTGTCTGTCATACCCCACCTCTGATAGTGGATTGGTCCAATTGTGAACGTTTGAACTGCATTTGTGCCATCCCGAGATCAACGCATTGTAAGTCACCTATGCCTCTGTGGAACAAATGTTAATCAGCCAAGCCCTGGCTAACAGAATTTCATCACACCAGCTCCGCACACGACCATCCAGTTCAAGTGGTGGATATGGGGGGGGGGGGGGGGGGGGGGATGGGGGGGGGGGATAATAGGTAAGGAGGGAGGTGAGTGATAAGAGGGTCCCGTGTCTTAGTGCTAGGTGAGAAAGTGGAAGGAAGGTGGGGAGAGAATGGCGACATAATCATGACGTGACGTAAACTTTCTTTGTAACATATGGCCTTAAGCTGGGTGGCCTATGCTGTTCTAAGAGAGGGGGGGGGGGGGGGGGGGGGGGAGAGAATGTGCAACATTGTTACGATGCGATGTAAATTTTTCGCTGAGTCACGCCGCCACATCAGGGAGTGAGGGGGGGGGGGGGGGGGGGGGGGAAGAGGGAGGAAGGGGAAGTGTTAAGAGGGGAGAGTGGGTATAGATTTGAAATCTATTCTGCCTTTTGCGTTTGTACAGTTTGTACAAGAGGGTGGTTGGGACCGATCAGGTGGAGTTGTCAAGTGTTTCGTCACACCTCTATATATAATTATAGTGTGTGTGTGTGTGTGTGTGTGTGTGTGTGTGTGTGTGGTGTGTGTGTGTGTGTGAGGGGACAGAGGGGAGGGTGAGATTGAGAGGGAGTGTTCATGTGTGTGTGTGTGTGTGTGTGTGTGTGTGTGTGTGTGTGTGTGTGTTAGAGAGGGAGAGAAGGGAGGGAGAGAGAGAGGGAGAGTGTGTGTGTGTGTGTGTGTGTGTGTGTGTGTGTGTGTGTGTGTGTGGTGTGTGAGTGTGTGTGTGTATGTGTGTGTTTAAATTGTAACAGAGCCATTTGATTGCAAAGGGTTCCTGAGGAAGCCTTTTGACAGGCAGAAGCTTGAAAAATAGAAAAATAGAACTCTGTGGGCAGCATGACCACTTATTGTTCATCACGGTATATATATATATATATATATATATTAAGTGTGTGTTGTGTGTGTGTGTGTGTGTGTGTGTGTAACATTAAATATATATATATATATATATATATATATATATATATATAATGAACAATATAAAAGTGTCCTTAAAAAATCTGAAAATGCTCCTTTTTTGTCTGAACAGGCCCCAATAAGACCCACTGGCTGCACGTGCAGCAAATGAGATCCCCTGCACACACAGAGTCGAAATCAAGTGCCGCAGCCATAAAAGATCGTTGGGGCGCCCCCCCCCCCCCCCCCCCAAAAGATATCCTGATGATAGCAAGGCTTGAACAAGCTTGTAGATTTTTATACTTCATTTAAAAAAAAATATATTTTAACAAATATATATATATATATATTCATATACAATATAAGCATACACACACAACACACACACACACACACACACACACACACACACACACATGCACGCACACAAGCACGCACGCATGTGCATGCATGCGTTCACACGCACGCACACACACACACACACACACACACACACACACACACACACACACACCTTTTAGTTTACGAGATCTTGCTCACTTCTTAATCTCTTCCCATTCCTCCTTCCCCTACCCCCCCCCCCCCCCATCCCTCACCCCCACCCCACCACCCCATCCCTCCTCTGTTTTGTTGTTGAAATGTCTTCGCTGCTCCACTTTTTCTTATTTTTACATTTCCATGCCGTCTGTCATCTATGAAACATTGTTTTGTGTGTGTGTGCGTGTGTGCGTGCGTGCATGAGTGCGTGCGGGCGTGCGGGCGTGCGTGGGGTGTGTGTGTGTGTGTGTGTGTGTGTGTGTGTGTGTGTGTGTGTTGTGTGTGTGTGTGTGTTTATCTCTTGTTTGGTATGACTGAAGAAAACATTTGTCGAAAATTTACTTGTCTGTTTCGTATTTTGTATAAACATAGCGTTACTTTTAAATTTTCTTTTTGATTTTCTGTGTGAATATTTAAATTTCTGTTTGACACACTGTGAGAAGTGAAACTGGGAGTGAACAGAGAGGATAGGAATGTCTGAGACACTGGGAGGGTAAGCGGAGTGGTTAAAAGATTGACAAGAGTGTTTGACACACGGCTGCAACTGAAACTGAAACTGGGAATGATAGGCATGTTCGACACATTGTTAAGAACTGAAACTGAAACTGAGAATGAACATATTATGATAGGTATTTCTGACATGTTGTCAGAACTGAAACTGAAACTGGGAAAGAACATATTATGATAGGCATGTTCGACACATTGTGAGAGCATAAAGCAAAACTGGGAATGAACATATTATGATAGGCATGTTCGACACATTGTTGGAAGTGAGTTTGTGACTGGAAACAAACACAATGATGGTCATGTTGACCACAACGGGAAAGTGAACGAGTGAAGAGAAGGAATGAAGATTTTTGAAACCGTGTTAGAAAACAAAAACCAAAAAACACTGGCATTGATGTTTGACACGATGCTACAGTGCACAGAGTGATAGCAGTGTTCCACCCTCTTAGAATGAATGGAGTGGCAGTAGTGTTGGACGCACTGTTACAATGCACAGAGTGAGAACAGTGTTTCACTCTGTTAGAGTGAACGAAATGGCCTCAGTGTTGGACATACCGTTACAATGAACCGCATGAAAACAGTGTTTCACTCTCATAGAATGAACATTGAGGCTGTAAAGTTTGACACACTGTTACAATAAACCATGTGACAACAGTGTTCCACTCTCTTAGAATGAACATTGAATTGAGGCTGTGGACATGCTGTTATAATGAACCGTGTGACAACAGTGTCCCACTCTCATAGAATGAACATTGAGGCTGTAGTGTTGGACACACTGTTACATTGAACAGAGTCAACAGCTGTGTTCCACTCTCTTGGGATGAACAGTAGCAGTAGCACTGGACACAATGTTACAATGGACGGGTGACAGAAATGTGTGCCCCTATGGGTTATAAACTGAATTGACACAGTGACAGTGCTGCCTGGTACTTTGATGATGAACTGTGTTACAGTGGTGTTTAATAAATCATCGTTAGAGTGAAGAGAATCACAGCGGTGCTTGACAATCTGCTAGACCTTAACAGATTTACTATGGTGCTTGACACTGTTAGAAAGGCCAGAGTGACAGTGTGTTTGACACGTTGAGTGTGAACATCGTGGCAGTAATGTTTGTCACCCTGTGAAAGTCAGCAGAATGACAGTGGTGTTTGACACGTTGAGTGTGAACATCGTGGCAGCAATGTTTGTCACCCTGTGAAAGTCAGCAGAATGACAGTGGTGTTTGACACGTTGAGTGTGAACATCGTGGCAGCAATGTTTGTCACCCTGTGAAAGTCAGCAGAATGACAGTGGTGTTTGACACGTTGAGTGTGAACATCGTGGCAGTAATGTTTGTCACCCTGTGAAAGTCAGCAGAATAACAGTGGTGTTTGACACGTTGAGTGTGAACATCGTGGCAGTAATGTTTGGCACCCTGTGAAAGTCAGCAGAATGACAGTGGTGTTTGACACGTTGAGTGTGAACATCGTGGCAGCAATGTTTGGCACCCTGTGAAAGTCAGCAGAATGACAGTGGTGTTTGACACGTTGAGTGTGAACATCGTGGCAGCAATGTTTGGCACCTTGTGAAAGTCAGCAGAATGACAGTGGTGTTTGACACGTTGAGTGTGAACATCGTGGCAGCAATGTTTGGCACCTTGTGAAAGTCAGCAGAATGACAGTGGTGTTTGACACGTTGAGTGTGAACATCGTGGCAGCAATGTTTGGCACCTTGTGAAAGTCAGCAGAATGACAGTGGTGTTTGACACTTGAGTGTGAACATCGTGGCAGTAATGTTTGTCACCCTGTGAAAGTCAGCAGAATGACAGTGGTGTTTGAACATGATGGAACATCGTGCAAGTAATGTTTGCACCTGTGAAAGCAACAATGAAGTGTTTCAATCAGCAAGGAACTGAAAGACAGCGGGATTTTTACCATTATACTTATAATCATTATGTCCTATTATTACTAATGCCATTGCTAGCATTAAGTATAGAATTAAAATAGTAGTAATACTTAAATACAATGACTTATCTATTTAAAAGAGAGAGAGAGAGAGAGAGAGAGAGAGAGAGAGAGAGAGAGAGAGAGAGAGATTGTGCATAGGTGTGAGTATGTTGCCCCTCCCCTCCCCAGTTAGTGTGTAAACCCATCCCCTTCTTCCTTCCACTCTCACAGCATCAGCACCAAAACGTTGCATGTACCTATCCACCACTTCAATTTCAGCCCACAATATCCTCCAACAATCTCTCTATTAGAGTTAATATCAACATCTTCATTACTATCATATATATATATATATATATATATATTATATATATGTAGAGAGAGAGAGAGAGAGAGAGAGAGAGAGAGAGAGAGAGAGAGAAAGAGAGAGAGAGAATAGTAATAAGGATCAGCGTTATTTTAAAAAGAGTGCTCAACCACAGTGGGAGCGACATTTGTTACATTACAAACAAGCTAAAACCAAGCTTAAAACACCTACAGGTCTGTTTCACGCGTTTTGCGGTCGTCAGGGTGTAGTGGGCTTGTGCTGCCAGTGTTATGTATATATATATAGCTTGCTGTTGTTTTTTTCTCCCCGTGCTGCATGTGATATATGTGCTGTGTAAGTCTGTTGACTGGGTCGCTACCCTTGTCGAAGGTTGCGCCGCCATCTTTGCAAGCAAGACAAAGTGCTGGCCAGTCAACCAGTCAGTGATGAGAATAAATGGTCTTTCCCCTCACGTGTGGTCATTTGCATATCATTTTAATACTACAGACACATAAGGCTTACTGTTTACTCTATCTTTGTGCATGCTGATAGAAATAGTAACGAATGAAAATTCAAGAAAAATGCATGACGTCAGTGGACGGCCCAGAGGCACTGGGAAAGCACTTTTACTGCGCCGTCAGCTGATGGCTTACAGGCACTCTACATGGCGGGAGTTTGTATAAAACATAGAATGAAATATTGATATAATACAGTCCTTAAGTTTTCATTTTCATTTTGCGTACAATAACTTGAAGCCTCCAGGAATTCGTTCGGTGGGTTCGGTAGAAGTGTCCATAAGAATACGATCTTGGATAGTATTAAATATTTCAAAATTGCTATTATTCCTGGTGAAGTTAGAAATTTTTTTAACCCAAACTCTGCATAACTGTTTTGTTTCAGAGAACTCTTCAGTAAAATTCATATATGTGCAATCTGTGAGTTCTGCTGTAAGCCATACTCCTAATATAATACATTTCAGAGGATTCCATTTCATCCTGAGGTCTGGCTCATGCTTCTTTGTTGACTTTCTTTCCCATCCTAGGCAAATAGCGTAGGTCTTCTCACAATTCATTTTTAAACCTGATATCATTCCAAATTCATCCTTGATTTTTATAGTTTCTTCAAAAGATAATTAATCTCCGATTTGTAAAATTAGTGTGTTGTCAGCAAATTGTGCAATCTTATAGGAGGCTGGAAAAGTGGTACGCTGGAATGTCAGAAATATTGTAAAGAATAATAATTGTATTAATGATAGAAGTAAATATAACATTCGTAATAGTTATGAAGTTGTAACAAAAGGTATACTGATTTAAAGTATCTATATCTATCTATCTATCTATCTATATCATATATATATATATATATATATATATATATATATATATATAGAGAGAGAGAGAGAGAGAGAGAGAGAGAGAGAGTTCTATTTGTAATGTCAGCCTCACTCGTTGATCTCAAGTGTGCAAGATGTCTCACCTACATAGATCTTACCACACAGATGGCAGTGCATGGCATACACAACGTTGTGGCTCTGACAGGAGAAAGTGCGTTTAATAGTGAATGAGCCTTTGGGGCCATATAGGATGGTGACTGGTTTGGTGAGAGGGCACATTTTGCAGTTGGGTTGTGAGCAGGGGAAAGTGCATTCACCATCAGTTACAAGAGAGAGAGAGAGAGAGAGAGAGAGAGAGAGAGAGAGAGAGAGGGTGTGTGTGTTGAGAGAGAGAGGGAGGGAGAGAGAGAGAGAGAGAGGAAGAGAGAGAGAGAAGAGAGAGAGAGGAGAGAGAAGAGAGCGTGTGTGTACGTGCGTGCGTGTGTGCTTTTGTGTGTGTGCGTGTGTGTGTGTGTGTGTGTGTGTGTGTGTGTGTGTGTGTGTGTATGTGTGTTGTGTGTGCGTGTATATATATATATGTGTGTGTGTGTGTGTGTGTGTGTGTGTGTGTGTGTGTGTGTGTGTTGTGACCCATAACACACACTGTGTGTGTGCGCGCGCGCCTGTGTGCGTGTGTGTGTGTGTGTGTGTGTGTGTGTGTGTGTGTGTGTGTGTGTGTGTGTGCACTCTATGTGAACACTGTGTGTGTGTGTGTGTGTGTGTGTGTGTGTGTGTGTGTGTGTAACACTGACAATATATAGTTTAACTCCCACCGTGCCCACCTTCCCTCCTCCCTAAAGAAAACCTTCGTGGAATTTGCCTCTGCGTGGTGTGTGTGTGTGTGTGTGTGTGTGTGTGTGTGTGTGTGTGTGTGTGTGTGTGTGTGTGTGAGTGAGTGAGTGTGTGTGTGTGTGTGTGTGTGTGTGTGTGTGTGTGTGTGTGGTGAGTGTGTGTGTGTGTGTGTGTGTGTGTGTGTGTGTGTGTGTGTGTGTGTGGCGCGCGTGCGTGTGTATGTGAGTATGTGTGCGTGTGTGCGTGCGTGCGTGCATACGTGCGCGCGCGCGCGCGCGTGTGTGTGTTGTGTGTGTGTGTGCGCGCGCGCGCGTGTGTGTGTGTGTGTGTGTGTGTGTGTGCGCGCGCGCGATTTCTTGCCAAATTATGGTGCAACCTAAATTCATTTTTCAAGCCAATCTGATTCTCCCGTGTAAGGGATTTGTCAAGTCTAACAACTTAAAGCGCGAGAGTTCAGCTGTTCGTTAGCGCCTCATTCACGCCTCGGTGTTTCCGGGACAAAACTATCCACATCCAAATCGGGTTTCTCCGGGACAAAACTATCCACATCCAAATCGGGTTTCTCCGGGACAAAACTATCCACATCCAAATCGGGTTTCTAGACTTGCGCGTAGAAAGGTTCACACGTTGGCGCGACTGGCCTATAGAGAAATCCATAGTGTTTAAATAAAGCATACAAAGTGGAATACAAACGAATGTCACGCAGTGAGTACGTACACGTGGATAAATACATAAATTTTCTTGATAAATAAATAAATGAATAAATAACACAGATACATAAATAGAAAGGAAAAAAATTAATAGGAGGCCTAATAATCAGGCCTACAATAATGATGATACTGATAATAATAAACACTTAAATCAAATATTTCTCTAAATAAATTCGTGAGTTTATGAACAAAATAAAGTAATGTGATAGAGGAACTTGGTGAATGAATTATGAAAAGAATGGATAACTATGTAGAAAAAAGTGTTGTAAGAGGCCCCTTTGGTTCATAGATGAGTGAAGAGAGAGAGAGAGAGAGAGAGAGAGAGAGAGAGAGAGAGGAGAGAGAGAGGAGAGAACAAACAAACGAACAAATTTTATTTTAAGAGGGTAATGGATCGTGCATGATAATCATATTTTTACATCGAACCCAAGAAAAAAACGTACATGTACTACGAAACAAATCCAAACAATATATACAAAAAACAACAACATACAAAACATACAAACAATGCACCAATACCTTAAAAAAAATCAACAAAGAAACAAAAATTAAGAGATTAACAAAAAATTAACAGATCAACAAAAATTGAAAAGAGAGAGAGAGAGAGAGAGAGAGAAGAGAGAGAGAGAGAGAGAGAGAGAGAGACGGGAGTGGGTAGTGAAGTGTGAGTGGCAATGGCGGAAAGTGTGCAGCATTGCAAACAAGGTAGGGCTAGTTCCTTGGGTGTGTGGGTAGTTGGATGGGGATTCGGGATAGACCTACCATGTCCACCAGGCACCGACGGCCTGGCGACATCAAGCAAGCAGAGGACTGGCGGTATCCTTTTCCCCACCCCCACCCCTCCCGTCAGCCACTTCAAAGCAGCCGACAGCGCTCTCGCCCGTCTGGCTTATCCTACTCGTTAGGCCTATCCCCTGGGCTGACGCCAGAAATTCAATGACCAGTCATCGACTGACAGCTTGGGTTTTTTTTTTTTTTTTTTTTCAAGTAAACAGTGTCGTATTACTGCTTCATGATGTCAAACACACACACACACACACACACACACACACACACACACACACACACACACTCACACACACACAGAGAATCTGTCTCATTGACACTGTGTTGTGCATGTATGCTTGTGTGCATGCGTGCATGCGTGAGTACGTAAGTGTGTGTGAGTTCGAGCCGCGCGCGCGCCGCGCGCGCGCGCGCGCGCGTGTGTGTATTAGCGCACGCATATGCGTGCATGTGTGCGCACACATGTATGTGCGTGAGAGAGAGAAGAGAGAGAGAGAGAGAGAGAGAGCGAGAGAGAGAGAGAGAGAGAGAGAGAAGGCCTACATGTGCGTGCATGGTTTTCTTTTTAGGTGTGTGTGTGTGTGTGTGTGTGTGTGTGTGTGTGTGTGTGTGTTGTGCGCGCGCGCGCGCGCGCGCGCGTGTATATTTGAGTGCACTCAGCGTGTGCATGCACGCATATGTGTGTGTAGTGTGTGTGTGTGTGTGTGTGTGTGTGTGTGTGTTTGTGGTGTGGGTTTTGGGTGCGGGTTTTGGTGTGTGTGTGTGTGTGTGTGTGTGTGTGTGTGTGTGTGTGTGCGTGTGCGCGTGAGTATGTGTGTGTGTGTATGTGAGAGAGAGAGAGAGAGAGAGAGAGAGAGAGAGAGAGAGTGAGTTAACACAGCAAGTGCATATCCATGGGAGCTCCGGCTGGCCTCTGACATCAGCAGGCCACGTTCGTGGACCAAGCGTTACGTGACCGCGCGTGCTTTGCCGCAGTACGAGTCCCTTCCAACAACCTACGACATCTGTGCAGCAGCCGAAGCGGTGTCGGGTTGGGAACGATTCGGTGAGCACAGCGAATTAGAGGACTGTGGCAAATCTATCCCAAACAAAAGCAAGACAGAGACACACTACTGTTAGGAGGTTTTGTTTTCAGGGGGGCACGAGTGGCTCTATTGGACACGAACCCCTTCAGTGTTAGAGGACAGGGGGAGGAGAAACCTTCCACGAAACTGTGGGTGGATAGTGTTCCACTCCACATCCAGAACAAAGACATTGAAGAAGCGCTTAAAAAGATCGGTGTGGAGCTACGCTCCTCAGTGCGAAACGAACTGGCACGAACCCCTGGGGGACAGTTGACACAATTTGAAACTGGCCCCAGATTCGTGCACATTACTTTTCCGCGCACAACTCTCCTGCCAGTTTTTAAAGTTGGTGTTTTCATCGCTGGAATCTTTTATAGTGAGATGAAGCAAAAACTCGGATGCAGCAAGTGCCTTCAAGAGAATCACGTGGCAGCGAACAGCGAAAATCTGGTAGTGTGTAAAAAGTGCCTGCAGCCAGGACACAAGAGGATTGACTGTCCGAAAGCTATCATGCAAGAATCAGGTGAACCGAGAGAACAGGCCAGAGCCGAAATAAAATTACCTGCCGGTGTAACGAAAAATGTGAACTCCCAAATGGTTTAACTCCCAGGGAGTTAAACTCTTCATATGTAAATTTTAACTCCCCCGGAAGTTAAACTAGAATGGCTTCCACCCTGTGCCACAATAACTCCACTGAGCAAAAACTTCAAAATGTTGTAAAATACAAGTCTCAACAAATTCTTGAAAACATTAAGGGAGGAGACATTTTGTACATATACCCTGTAACAGAATGATCCCCTGGGAGTTAGTCAGCCCCATATCCAGATTAACTCCCAGGAGTTAATCCAGGTGTGTAAAAGTTTAACTCCTCTGCCCACTAAGGGGGGTCAGTTTTACACAGTTTAGAATAACTCCCCTTGGAGTTCATGTGTACACGTTTGTTTCTGACATGAAACGACTCCAGGGGAGTTACTTTGTAACAGAGGGGGAGTTAATCTGATCATGACTAAGATGACTCCCCACCCACCTATTTCCAGATGTCTTTCTGTAAGAGAATGGAGAAGGGGATTCAATGTTCATGTTTAGGTTTAGATTACACGTGCTTGCGGCTCACGTCCCCCAAGCCCCCCCCCCCCCCCCCCCAAGCCCCCCCCCTCCCCCAGACAAGGGAAGTAACACATGCTCTTTTGAGCAGGGGAGAAACGTGTGGGGAAGGATTAGACAGGAATTTGCCATCGTTTTGCCACAGGCACATGATTTTCATGCTGACTGAGATGGTGGAGGAGGGGGGGGGGGGGGGGGGGGAGGGGGGCGGGGGGGTATTCTTTTTTTTTGTACGTCTGAATATGTCTTCGTAAATATGCTTGTTAGATTAGATTTGTATTGTGCATTAGATAAATGTTATTTTACTCACTGGTTTTGTGTGTAAATCACTATTTGCGTTTGTAAGTAACACTGCAGGCTGTGTCAGTCTTCGTGCATGATTCAAGCATAAAATCTGGTGAAATTCTACAACGGTTTCATGTTTTAGCGATCATACGCGCAAACGCATGCAGCTGCTAAAGTTCCGAGTCTCCATTATGAGGAGAATGTCCATCCTTGGTAGAAATAAAATTTCTTCTTTTTCCCTTCTTCGTTGCCATCTGAAAACAGAGAGACGCAAGTTATGTTGAAGTATATGTCATGCAGAATACCACACACACACACACACACACACAACACACACACCTTAAACACGCACACACACTTACACACACACATTCTCCTCTCTCTCTCGTCCTCTCTCTCTCTCTCTCTCTCTCTCTATCTCTCTCATGTTTGGATAAATCAAATCAAATCAAGGACATGATTAAACACTTTATTATCTCTTTCGAAAAATTAAGAATGGCAATAAAAAGGTATACATGGCAGCCAAATTACAGATTACAGCAACAGTACATGTATAAACAAAAATAATTACATACACATATAAGACACCCCCCCCCCCCGCCCCTCCTTATGTTGCACACCCACCTACACATACAAATGCACGCATGCGCGCATACATGACTTATCTGCAGCGATCTCAGTACCTTTTCTGACAGCACGACTTTCATACAATTTATGTAGTTGTTCTTGTTTTTTACTTGTAATCTTTCCACACGTACTCACTACTCTGCTTAAGACAAATCTATGATACTGACTGCTATTTAACTAAAAACGTTCCTCAGATTTAAAAAAAAAAAAAAAATCCCGAAGCTGGTGGAATCAAAACTGAGATCGATCTATATACGCCATGTGTGCAATTTTTTTTCTGATAAAATTATAATTTGTAAACAAAAAACAAAAAGGAAAAAAGACGGGCAAACGCATGTTTCTGCTGTGTGTCGTTGCTCTGCTCGCTCGCTGTAGCGGGGCACAGTTGACCAAGTTCCATAAAAACATGGAATACATGCTTTCAAAACAAAATGATAGCAGCAAGTGATCAAAAACTCTTTAAAATATCACGATTCGTGTATATTATTGCATTTTAGTCACAATTGAGCTGATTTAAGAATGAATAGAACTGAAGTGAACCGCGATCTCAAATCTCGTTCACGTGACGAGAGGCTCACTGGCGATGCGTGTTACCCGGTCCCTGATTTCGCCTGTGAGTGGGTGGTATCTTTGAAAGTGTTTTGCACAAACTATTCATAAGTCAGTGAATGAAAACACAGAGATTAAGTTGAAAAAAGGGTTTTTAAAACAAACAACCAAAATGTTACTTACCTGACACTTGACTTGTGCTCTTGTAAAACAAATACGGGAAAGGCCACGTATAGATCGCTTGTGATACGTCAACACGTACCTATCGAAGCCGCACGGTCTGATGAAATCGCGCGATACTTTGCGATACGGGGTCGATACGTTACCTATCTATCCCCTATCGAATACGTGACGTCAATCTAAAGGTCCCTATCATATATGTCACGGTCTCCCACCCCACCCCTACCCCATCCTTCCATCCCCGCAGCCGCTAATCACGATCATTAGACTCATGCACGACTATACACAATTTTTCTCCCCCCCCCCCCCCCCCCCCCACACACAACACACACCACACACACACTCTTCCGAATTTCAAAGAATGACGTACCCACGCACCACTCCATGCATCACCATCTATTGCCCCTCCCACCCGGTCATCAACTCTTTAACTCCCCCTCCCCTCAGGTGTGTGTAGGGGTGTGCGTGTGCCAAACTGAACACGAAAGTCGGCCAGCCAATCAGAAACACACACACATCTTTCAATAAAATTCTGGACACGTGACTGATTCACAGAGACCAATAATATTGAAGGAAACAATTCTACCTGACAAGTCTTGAGAACTATGGCTTCGATTTTTTGAATGTTTAATTTTTCTGCGCCCTAGAAACAGTGCCGCCCAAAACAAAATACCCCATGACCTTCCCGGGCTGCCAAGAATGCTTGATACCAAATTTGGTGTCGATCGGTTGAGAACTGTGGCCGTGCGTAAGGAATACACACACAGAGACACACAGACAGACAGACAAACAGATTTTGATATATATACTTAATTGTTCAGCATTATATATATATGGGGGTGTCAGGGGTGGGGAGTGGGGGTGGGGGTGGGATGGGGTGTGTGTGTGGGGTGTGTGTAGGGGGGGGGGGGCCAAAAAGGGAGGGGGGGCGGAGGGGGAGTGGGGGTGGGGAGAGAGAGAGAGAGATGGGGGTGGAGGTGGGGTGGGGGGGGGGAGGGAGACTGACCAATTAAAGGCTTACCCTTATGCTCAGGAAAGATGGGAGCGGACGGGAGATTTATGTGTAGGTGGTAATGTAAAATCAAGTAAATGACGTTGCTAGTAGGCACGTGAGTATGCCTCACCTGACAGAGAAAAAGCAGACGAGAACTGTTCAATTTCCAACTAAACTTTCCACTCGATTTGTCAGTCACAGTGTGGAAAACTGTCATTAAAGGTCCCACTGAGGAAGAGGTCGCAAGGCCTCGAAATATTTGGAAACGAAATCCAGCTTGTTGTGTTTTTGTGTTTTTCTTTTTGTCTATATATATATATATGAGCAAAATCATGATAAGGAGATGAGACAAAGAGAGCATGCACATGAACGCGCTTGTGTGCAAGAGAGAGAGAGACAGAGAGAGAGAGAGAGAGAGAGAGAGAGAGAGAGAGAGAGAGAATGAATAAAAATGTGTGGGATAACAGGAAGTCACACGCCCTCGCGCGTGCGCGCGCGCGCGCGCGCGCACACACACACACACACACACACACACACACACACACAGAGAGAGAGAAAGAGGGGAGAGAGAGAGAGAGAGAGAGAGAGAGAGAGAGAGAGGATGAAGGGAAGAAAGGAGCGGTGGACATGAATGGGAAAGAAGAATCAAAGCAAAAGGAGTAATCATTTTCGATGAGAAATACGAAAAAGTGACAAGGCACAACACGTATAATCATTTTTTCATAAGGCAGGAAAATACGTAGAAGGTACGTAGCATAGTGACATTTAATTGAAAAAAAAGAGAGAGAGAGAGAGAGAGAGAGAGAGAGAGAGAGAGAGAGAGAGAGAAGGGAGAAGGCGAACATCAAATGGAAAGAAGTAGTAAAGCACAAAATGTAATAATTTTTGACACGGCGTGAATATATGTAGAGAGTATGATAAAACATAGTGGCATGCATTAAAAATAATACAATGAAAATAAAAGAAATGAAAAAGGAGAGAGAGAGAGAGAGAGAGAGAGAGGAGAGAGAGAGAGAGAGAGAGAGAGAGAGAGAGAGAGAGATCATATTAATGCATGCGTAACTTATGTCCATTACTAACAGAAATTAGTAATACAAAGTAAAGAAGGAAAAAAAAAAAGATGCCCGTCAACTGCTCTTCCTCTTGGTAGGAAACAGTTGAAAATTCTGATCTCCAGTAAAAAAAAAAAAAAAAAAAAAAAAAAAAAAGTGCATATCCATGAGTGTTTGCAAAAGTGCTTTTGTTTGTTTGTTTGTTTGTTTGTTGTTGCTCTTGTTGTTGTTGTTGTTTACAGCCCTGATGTGGCCCCTTGCGGTCGGCTGGGCTATAAGCAACATTATCTTATCTTATCTTCTTGTTGTTTGTTTGTTTTCAAGTCTTCTGAAGATGTATATCTTCCGCTAAGGGGACTTGACCCCGAATCCGGGTGCATTGCCCACCCTCCCGCCTCCCTGACCCTCCCTCCTTCCCCGCCCTACCCCACCCCCCCCGCTCCCTGGAAAGAGGAAAGACCGAAGAAAGCTGGGTTTTTTTTCTTTTTTTGCTTATTACATACTCGTACATTTTATCTTCGTTTTGAACTGTACATTTTATCTGCGTTTTGAACTGTACATTTTATCTGCGTTTTGAACTGTACATTTTATCTGCGTTTTGAGCTTCGCGTTGCCGTTGTACACTGAACGGTGAGATACGTGGCGTGCTAGCATGAATTTTCTGATGTGCATTCTCATTTTTGTAAGATCACGTGTCATGACCCTCTAAGCCCTCCTGGTCCGCCCCCCCCCCCCCCCCCCCCCCTCCTCCCTCGTCTTTTTCCTTACCTGTGCTAACCCGCGCCCTTCAACCTGTCTTCGGAGACCAGTTAAAACCTGTCAAAGCAAATTTGATAGTTTGTGTTGCATACAATTAGTTTTAAAGGGTTACTATCATGGAATTACCCGAGGCTATGCAGGAGCTGAGGTTTATGATGCGCAGCGTATTTTCTCGGAGGAATGTTAATTTCCCCTCGCTGACAACCACCTCTCTCTCTCTCTCTCTGTCTGTCTGTCTGTTGTCTGTCTGTCTCTCTCTCTCTCTCTCTCTCTCTCTCTCTTCTCTCTCTCTCTCTCTCTCTCTCTTCTCTCTCTCTCTTCTGGTTTGTCTCCTTTTTTTCCCTGCTGTTTTTAACTGCTATCTTCGGCATATGAAAGTTTCATCTTTTTGTTTATTGATCATGAAAATACTGTCGACAGGAGATTGACAGACAGAAATGTTACAGTCCCTAGCAGATTATAATCTGTTTGTTAAGCATAAAGTATGTACTGGCTACGTCAGCAGGACGTACACGGGATATGGCAGAAGTAACACTCTTATTATGATTGTTAGTTTGACTATGATGATGATAGTGGTGATGATGATGATTGTACAGATGGTGATGATTTTTGGTTTTCTGTGTCTTCAGATGGTGTTTTTTGTTGTTGTTGTTTCCCCCAGAGTTGTCTTCTGTACATGTAATCAAACAAAACAAGCAAACAAACAACCAAACAACATCTGCATCTGCAACAGACTAAGCGACGACTTTGCGGTTGCATAGATGGAGGTAGTCCCAACCACTATGCATTTACCTGTAAAAACTGCATTGTACTGGTTTCCAGTTTCCCTTTGTTCCCTCCTTTAGTTTACCTTTATCCATCTTATATAAAACTGAATCTGCTGCTGTAGGGAGATGATGGGGCAGGGAATCATTGTACTTTCATGTTAACAGTGCATTTGTTCTTAACTTTCAGCGCAACTTTTCCCCTCTCTTCATTCGACTCTGAAAACAAAATCTGTGGGAAAAAACCCCTAAATAGTCAATTATTTTGTGATAGCTGTATGGGGAAGAATTGAATGGGTGACAAGAGTGTTTATACCTTAACAACTGCGTTTGTTCTTTATTTACACTGCGTTTGTTCTTTACTCACAGTTCGCGCACGCGCGCGTGTGTGTATGTGTGTGTGTGTGTTTGTGTGTGTGTGTGTGTGTGTGTGTGTGTGTGTGTGTGTGTGTGTGTGTGTGTGCGTGAATGTGTGTGTGCATGTGTGTGTACATGTGTATGTGTGTGTGTGTGTGTCCGTGCATGTGTGTGTGTGCATGTGTGTGTGTACATGTGTATGTGTGTGTGTATTGTGTGTGTGTGTGTGTGTGTGTGTGTGTGTGTGTGTGTAAAAAGATGTTGGCCTCTACTTCCCAACTTCCATGCTCCACCCCCACCCCACCCCACCCCACCCCACCCCCTTTTTTGTCTCTCTCTACTACCTTCCCCCTCCGCTCCCCTCCCCCTTTTTTTTTATAACTCAGTTCGTGTTTAGATGAACATCGAAAGAAAAGCATTATATTTTCCTTCCGTCCCTCTTCCCGAAACAGATCTACCAAAACACTTGATTTGTTGTATTATGTTTCTGTGTGTGTGGTATAAATGTCTATTGTCTAATTCTTCTCAGGTGAAAAATTATGTTTTCTCGGCCTCTTCATTTTGGGGGATTGCCTGGGGAATGTGCAGCACTTCCCTTTTGTCGCCGTAGGTTGGCTCCGATTTCTAAATCAGGAGTCCGATTTATCCTGTTTGATCAACCATTTTGGACACATCGCTCATGAAAATTAGAGGCAAAACTATAGGATATGCAACGATAAAGAAACGAAAGGACGCAAAAAAAAAAAAAAAAAAAAAAAACCCACCAGCAACAAAACAACCAACCAACCAACCAACAACTGAATGATCTAGAAAGCAATATCCATCTACTAAAAGGAAGATGGCGTTATCGGAACAAGAAAGGCTTGAACTTGGAAAATGTTGATGTAGCCGGGTGCTAACGGTACATTTCTTGGTCACCCGTCGTAGATGATATATTTTGTTCATGAGTTATCTTCCCCCTTACCTCCCTTGGTTGAATCTCATTTTTATTGTGTAAATTCTTTAAATCATGAATACCTTAGAACCTATGTAGTTATATATACGTCGCTGAAGTCACAAAAAATTAATGTATTCTATTCATTACAACTGTGCTGGGCTGAGAAGCCCATATTTTCTCTAAAACTGGTATTTCGCACAATTAACCTTGGTGCCATTTTGAATTGTCCGACGAACAAACCGTAAATAATTCTTGATTTCACAAAAAGTATGAGAGAATCCAAAGAATCCATGAATGCGCATTGAAAGTAAAGTGCATAAGCTCTCATTTCATATATCGCATGCCTATGATCTTTTCTGTACAAGCTTGCGACTATACGAAATAACTGACGGCGCCGGTCCCTTGAGCAAGTCGCCTTCTTTGTTGATTGTCGGAGTTTTGATCTAAATTGTCGTTTTATGAAATTCGACTTCCCAATCGAAATCTTTTCAATGACTCTATTTCCATGATAGAAGCAACCGAAAATATATTTAAAAAAAATATCATCCAATGGACCATTTCAACTGAATAACATTTTAACGAAAATCGTGTTAAACGCACATGGCGACGGCCATGTGACGATGAAAGCAAGTTGTGTTTCTGATCGAATTTTAAACACAAAGTTCTCCCGCAGACGGCATCTTGGATAATGAAATTTATATGTATAAAAAGAGCGAAATGCCAGCTATTCATTCATTGCAAAATTATTTCATGCTGTTTGGTATTTTTCATCGAAATAGAGGAAAATATGACGTAAACTCGTTAAAAGTGGGCTCATTCTCGGACTTTAATCACCAATAAGTTTACACAGCCACAGAACTGTCAAATATGACTTATTGCATTTTATTCCTTGGGTTCTGAGGTTTTCATCGATATCAAATATGTTTGCATACTTTGAACGGACGGCGAGCTAGACAACGCAGAAGCTGCGGCAGATTGCACAAATTTTGTCATTTGCCGTCTCGCGAGGCTCATTTTGCGTGCGGCGCTGCGTTGTCTGCTTTGCGGTCCGGATCGCCTGTATATATTTGAGGCGCTGCGTTGAGTGTGATCAGTGTCCCCTACAGTGTTCCCCAGAGTGTGTCCGGAGAGAGTACCCCGAGTACGGAGAGAGCGCTCAGTGCGCTGAGTGCAGAGAGAGAGTGCTCCCAGGGCAGTGTTCCTGGGTTGAGCTCCATGCCATAATGGGAAAATAAAGAGGAGAAAACCTCCACGTCGTCTCTGTGTCTTCTTGACTGGCTGCTGTCCCTTGGTTCCTGCCCGTATCACCATCTGCCTGTCTTCACCTGCACACCCCTTACCCCTCCACACCATCACATTGACAAGATTTGATCATCTTCGGGAAAAGGGGGGGGGGGGGGGGGGGGGGGGGGGGGGTTACTGTTGCGTTAAAGTCGAGATGGGTCGCAGAAGGAGAAAAAACAACGAAGTGAATGCTTTTGTGGACTAGAAAAACGTAATTACGTCAGTAAGTATATAGTTCAACGTATGAGGAACAAGGGTTCCACTTTAACGTAATGAGGAAACAGCTCCGGAATTTAATAACTTACAGACAACTGTATTCGTATCGAGATGCAGAACATTGTGAGATGCCAGATTCGATAATACACTTGCCAACGTTAACTGAAGATCAGATAACGACTTTGGAGATAAAATCATTTCGGAAAAAAAAGCAAAAAAAAAAAAAAGCCGGAGTTGCTCTTAAATATAATACGAAATGAACGATGGCTTCACAACAGAGTGTTCCTTTTATTTTGTCTGGCTGTAACTTGGTCCATACGTTGCGAGAGCGCTCAATGATGGATGTGATAGAAACTGTCATCGACACAAAAAGAAGGCATTATATATGAATTGCAAAGGGAGACAAGCCCAAAGACCAAATAAAAAACAACAACAAAGCTCGAGACCAATTTTGTTGTTGAATATTGTATACAAAACAGGATCTGCTTGTATAGTTAACTGGCTCAAACATATGCTTCCCTTTATCATCAGCGAGAATCAGGCATGTTTTATTCCTAGCAGGTATTTAGGAGATAATATTTACGACATATTTGACATGATAACAAACAAAACAAAAACAAACAAAAAAACCAGGGTTATTTCTTTTTCTAGACTTTAAAAATGCGTATCAGCGTGTAAGATATGATTTCATGATTTTATGGTATTGCATGCCTGTAGGTTTGGTCCAAGCTTCTGTCAATAGATATAAACTTCTCATACAAGTATCAAGTCAACTGCGTCTGTGAACGGACAATTGGCCGGATGGTTCCATGCTGAGAGGGGATGCAATCATACTGGCCCAATCTGTCCGTATTTACTAGACATTGGTGTTGAACGTTTTTAGCAAATGCAAAGGTGCAAAATTAATTAAGTAATCAATACTGAAACATAAATCACAGTACGCAGATGATACTGAACTATTGTTAGAAGGCGACCGAAAATCATTCCTGGGATCTATAAACACAATCGAAAATTTTTGAAGAGTGTCTGGACTCTTATCAAATACAGAAAACAACAACAAACGCAGTATATTTGTATAGTAAACGATGTAAAAAACAAAACAAAACAACTATTGCATTGGTCAGCAAGATGATCATTTGAAAGGGAATTTCGAACGAGCAAATGTAACCTACTTAATGCTTCAAAAACTTACATATACGTGGGAGAGTGGTAGTGGCGAAAGAAAAAGAGTGTGCAGATTGCTGTTCGAATTTGTGAGAGAAAGGAAAGAATACAAGTCGGGAAAACAACTGATTAATTATGGTTTTACATTATGAATTCAGCAAAGCATTGAATATCGTCACGTAGGCCATATAAGCGATGTAGCAGAACTCATTTGATCACAAGGTGTTTTGCTGTTGCAAGCTTGGCGTTACCGTTTCAGCATAAACAGCAATCCTTTAAACAAAAAAGTACAGAAAACAAGTTTTGCTTACCTCTTGATGGTCCCTGCTGGTTGAGTCGTGATGAGCAGGAAGTTAAACCATGTACTAACTCACAACTAGAAAAAGACTGAGACCTGCAAACAACTTTAAACTCGGAGAAGCATTAACGTTTTGCAAACATCTA
>CM065729.1:4815179-4822679 GCA_033310375.1 Conus canariensis
AATGTTTGCAGCTGATACATCTATTCTTTCAAGTGAAACCGAAACCGGAATTAAACTTCAAAGTTATATCTAAAGACTTGTGGATCGTACCAGCTAAAGTGTATATAGTCACACATACCTGGAAACCGAAGTGAATGTTTGAATGTGCAATTAAAAAACAAAAAACAAAAAACAAAGAGACAACAACAATAAAAAACCTGTCCATTTTCTACGTTCAAGATCTATCTTGCTTGTGTCCCTTTGTAGACTTGTCCAGTCTGTCCATATGGGAATAGTAGCTTGTCCAGTCTGGTCCATATGGGAATAGTAGCTTGTCCAGTCTGGTCCATATGGGAATAGTAGTTGCCCAGTTGGTCCTATGGAAAGTAGCTTGTCAGTCTGGTCCATATGGGAATAGTAGCTTGTCCAGTCTGGTCCATATGGGAATAGTAGCTTGTCCAGTCGGGATCCATATGGGAATAGTAGCTTGTCCAGTCTGGTCCATATGGGAATAGTAGCTTGTCCAGTCTGGTCCATATGGGAATAGTAGCTTGTCCAGTCTGGTCCATATGGGAATAGTAGCTTGTCCAGTCTGGTCCATATGGGAATAGTAGCTTGTCCAGTCTGGTCCATATGGGAATAGTAGCTTGTCCAGTCTGATCCATATGGGAATAGTAGCTTGTCCAGTCTGATCCATATGGGAATAGTAGCTTGTCCAGTCTGATCCATATGGGAATAGTAGCTTGTCCAGTCTGATCCATATGGAATAGTAGCTTGTCAGTCTGATCCATATGGGAATAGTAGCTTGTCCAATCTGAAACTGGTAGATTAGACGTGATAGGGGCATTGCCTGATTAAAAAATGCAACATAGTCATACATTTTCATCCGACTTGTATTGCTCTTTTCAGCCCCCAGTTTCTACGTTCAAGATATGTTTGCTGTTCGTTAGTAGCTTGCTCAGTCTGATCTATAGTGGAATAGTAGCTTGCTCAGTCTGATCCATAGCGGATTGAAAACAGATGCAGCACAAAGAATGCCTGATCACAGTGTACTTTCACGACTATTGTCAAAAAACAAACAAGCAAAGAAACAAAAAAAATGCATGCCCTTAAAGAATTGCTTAACACTTCTCATCTGTCTCGATTACGCTGCAATAGAGAACACATGCTTGGATGTCTGTCAACAGTATGAGGCTTACATGTGTTTAGTCATTTAAATCCCTGTTTAGCTTAATGCATTTGTTTAAGATAGGCCCGTGTATCCAAAGAGTTAAAGTCTAGAATGGTGGGCATCCAAATTCGACCAGAATATTTATCTAACAATTTTAGATCAGACGTACAGGAAACTGAAAGACAACCACAAGAGGTCCCAAGAAATAAACAATAAAAACAGAAATCAGAGAACATTCAAGAAAAGATATACAGCAAATAATAAAACCAGCACCGACCTTGATCTTCAACAGGGCGGTACGCCACGTACACGATGTGATGAGTTGAGAAAGAAAGAGTGCATCTGTAGAAATCCCACGACTGACAGAAGCGGCTCAACACATAACAGATATGCCCATCTGATCTGTTGTGGCATGCGATAACGCGCCACCTACCAACGTGGCATGCGATAAAGCGCCACCTACCAACGTGGCATGCGATAAAGCGCCACCTACCAACGTGGCATGCGATAAAGCGCCACCTACCAACGTGGCATGCGATAAAGCGCCACCTACCAACGTGGCATGCGATAAAGCGCCACCTACCAACGTGGCATGCGATAAAGCACCACCTACCAACGTGGCATGCGATAAAGCACCACCTACCAACGTGGCATGCGATAAAGCGCCACCTACCAACGTGGCATGCGATAAAGCGCCACCTACCAACGTGGCATGCGATAAAGTGCCACCTACCAACGTGGCATGTATTGCAGCGCCACCTATCGAAACATCCGCAAGGCTTTGTATAATCAGATGTTTTCTAGTGTACACTCATGAATGTCCCAGGTGGCAGAGTCTCAGTGAGTGTCAAAGCAAACACTGATGCACAACAACCGCGGCTGGTGTTTAGCCATGAATGATGTTTCAGATAACAAAATAAAATGTCAAGCTACATGAATGCTATCCTGTTCAAGTTTAATGATGGTTTAATTTTACGCAGAATATGGTTTGGGCGATTCTTCTTCCTCGTTCGCCTCCCGTTAGATGAGCAGCCGGTGTCCTCGATGAAGGCTGCCGTCCACCGCAGCTCCTCCAGGGTGCCGTACAGCTTGGCTTCCACTGCTGTCGGTGTTGGCCAGTACTTTCTCCTGGATGCTGCATGCGTTGTACGTATGGAAGATAAAAGATAAGATAAATATACACACTGAGAGCAGTTGATAATAGTGTACTATCTTGTGCAGTACCCACACTTAAATGGAGTCTCTGTGCTGACGAAACACACCGATCAGGGCTTTCCCAGACACAGGAACAGAGACACTGGGGATATGTGGGTGAAGCGAGAGAGGCCAGGATTTACTACTACAAATAATAATGAGCACAACTTCTATAGCGCCCATCCTAGGAATGTAGGCTGCAGGGCGCTTTACAAGTTTTAACAAATCAATATCTGAGATGTACACAGGACACACACACACACACACACACACACACACACACACACACACACACACACACGCGCGCGCGCGCGCGCACACTCACACTGGGACAAAATGTCGCATACAAAAACAGATACATTACATTTTAACACGGTGAACAGCTCATTCATACACGAGCAAAGTGTGCAAATGACATGTAGTAATTAAGCAATATTTCAGATGGTATCTGCAACTAGCGTATAAACAGATAAGTATCAAGTGCAGACTTGAAAGTCGGGAAGGAAGGGGTATGACGTAGATGGAACGGTAGCGAATTCCAGACTATTGCCGCAGAACGACAAAATGCTCTAGAACCGTGCTGCTTTCGGATTTACGATGGAATTCGAAGAATGAAGGGAACGTGTTGGAATATACTGCACGTACTTATCCGATGAAATGGTGTATAGAACTGTTCCGTGAAACAGTGATGATATATTTTGTTGACTGATGTTGATAAATGACCATTGGGATCGTTTTGTGTTTAAGGTTTAGGCCTCCTTTTGAAAGCACATGGATCAGCTGAGTCTGAAGTTGTTATATACTGAAAAGCAAACAAAAATCCCAAAACAGACAACAACAGCAACAAAAACAACAACAACAAAAATAAAAACAAAACGATTTCCCACCGTTGCTGGTTTGAAATGTCTTAAATCATAAAGGGCAAGCCTATCGTTTAAGGTCTGTCAACGCCGTTTTTACATCCATGGTTGACGCATCTCCTTTACACGGAATGGTCAGTTTATCTTTTTGATCAGCCTGAACAGTAATTGACGACAAGAATGACCCCATGGACAGTGCTTGCTGTGTGTATGTCGTCTGACTCACCGGAACAGTGATTTCTTCCCCAGCCTTCACCTTGTCCTTCCAACCCTCCTCCCAGACAGTCTTCGGTTATGCCTGCTGATCTGTTTCGTGATTGTCATCCAGTTTCTTTTCCTAACTTAATCACACCCCCCCCCCCCCCCCCCCCATCCCTAATCGTCCTGTCAGGTGTGAGAAAGTACCTAACGTACGTCTCCAGATTGTCACCTGTCCATTAACTAAACACTTACTTACGTTATGGGCGAGAGCTGCTATATGTCTGATGACCACCATCGGGTTGCTTGTTATTTATCTCGACACAAGTCCCGTCCTCCACGTGCGTATAATAACAATATTCTACTTAATATACGGCAGTGCCTGCTCTGTGTTTTCTGAGTGTTCGGCTCGATTTCGTCCTCGGTTCTATTTTGTTGAACCTTTTCAATCTAAAAAGAGCACAAAATTCGCTCTTGCTGTCTCTAGAGCAGCATCAACATTTTCATTTGGTTTGAACTGTCAAACAAGTGGCTAGGTTGGTATCTCCAACTTCAGGCCGCCTCTGTTGTAGCATTTCAATAACAAAACGAAAGAACAGTACACATTATATGCGGAGATTTCGTCAAACGAGGGCATTGATTCCACTTATATCGTCTGTTCATTGGCTGTGTGTGTTGTTGTTCTTTGATTTAACGTCTGTTCACCCAAAGGTGATATTAGACAAATTAAATAAATATCAAATAAAATAATAGTAGAGTAAAATAAAATAAATTAAATGAATGAAATAAATTGATTAAAACAAAATAATAGATAGATAAACTAAATAGGATAGAATAATAAAGAAATGTGTGTGTGTGTGTGGGGGGGGGGGGTGGAGGGGGGGAAGGGTAGGTATGTGTCACTGGATGGGTTTGTATTTTTTGTGGTGATGGTGTATAGTGTCCTTTAGTAATAGTGGAATAATCTGTCCTTCACCCTTTCGTTCTGTCCTTCACGTATTAATCTATTCTATTAGTACATTGACAGATCTGATACATTATAAAGTATCTAGAGATTTGGACTGCAAATCAATTCAAGTTATGCGGTCCACAGTCCAGCCAATCATGAAAGCCATCCCAGGATTGCCACCGTGTAAAAGTTCGATCCTGTAATCTCGAGTTATGGTTAGAAAAATTGACTTGCATACTGCATAGAATATTCAGATTGTTTTAAATATCTTAAATCTAAAAGTAATAAATTCCCAATGTGTCCTACTATCTTAACAATTAACAGATATAATTTAATAACGCAGGAAAGAACAACAATAAATCAACAAATCAAAGAAAAATACCAACAGGACTGGAATGCAAAATTTGTGAAAAAATTTTAAGAAGCTGAAAGTCATTTACAATTTTTTCAATGGATAATGGCTCATAAGGTAGCAGCACGCCCCCTAAAGTTTTAGTAATGAGTGCTTTAATTTCAGAACAGTGTAGGAGTAAATGCTTTATAGTAATCTGGTTTCCACATATACAATTTACATCTTTAGAAAATTTTGTTCTAAGAGCATTTAGACGAAGTTTAAACATCAAAGCTATAATATGTCTGGATTTTGTATTACTAAGATATGTCAAGAGTAACTTTGAATCTGCGATAGGTTCATTTAATCCTTTAATACAATTTTGTGAATATTGACTGTTTGATGTCATCAGAATATTATCAAATTCATCTTTAGATATTTTGTCAATATGTTTATAGCATTCATGTAAATCTAACTTTATATTCAGCTGTATTGTTCCTTCAACATTACGCGCTGCTCTTTTAGCTGCTCGGTCAACCACTTCATTATAATATATCCCATAATGTGAAGGTACCCAATAAAAAGTGATACTGATGTTTTTAGCTGATAACTGATGTATTGCATGTTTTATTTCTAGTATCATTTCGAGACGCGTTTTAACATTTTGACATTTGATAGCTTGTAGTGCAGATTTCGAATCGACACATAATAACACTTCACGTTTGGGCCAGTTTGTTGGAAGATCTATGATATGCTGTACCGCCTTTAATATTGCTACCAATTCAGCAGTAAAAATGGAGTAATGATTACCGATATGATACTGTTTCACTAGGTTTAGTGAAGGAATTACAAATGCTGCCCCTGTCTTGCCATTCTCGAGGACAGATCCGTCTGTATATATTTTAATATGATCATTATAATGACTCTCCATGTGTAAATTAATCACATTTTTTAATATATTCGGTGACTGATCTTTGTTCATATCCATATGGTCTATATCAAAATTAGGTTTAACTTGTTCCCATGATGGAACTGGCGAGAAAGAAGGCTTCATGGCAACCTCTTTATCTTTTAAATCTGCAGAGTTAATCATATCCGAGACATATGTATTTATTGGTTGTAGAGAATGTATATATTTTGCTCTTTTAACAAAATCATGTTGCGAGTCCAGATTTACTTCTTTTTTACTAAAGGTATCATATGCAGATGATTTTAATACATATTTCGACGCACAAACTTTTCTGTGGTTATCAAGTGGTAGAACACCCGCTTCCTTGTAAGTCCCTAAATTTGAAGCATGAGATGGTACCCCAAGGGCTAATTTATAAGCTTTACAATCTATACTTTGTAGTTTGTTTAACAAATGCTTTGGAGCACTAAAAAATATTTCCTGAGCATAAGTTAACCGTGAACGCACAAGAGAATTTGCAAGGGATACAAGCGCTCTAGTATCTTGGCCCCAGTGTTGTTTACTTATAATTTTGAGAAAATTTAAAGCTTTCCTTGCCTTGTTTAGTATGTAATCTATATGTTGAGTCCATGAGAGTTTTGACGAAAGATAAACTCCCAGAAATTTTACAGTTTGTGTATAATTAATGACAGTTCCATTGATTGTGAAAGTAGGGAGTTTTTCTGGGTTGCACCCAGAGTTAAATAGTACTATATTTTTTTTTCCAATGATAGATTTAAGCCATTCTCTGTCATAAACATATTGATTTTATCTAGTTCACGTTGATATACTTTTTTTGTATAGTTTAATACTCTAGCTGGGGTGTTACGTTTTATTGTTACCTTCATCCACATACAGATGTCGTCTGCATACTGAGCCAAAACTGTGTCTTTAGATAGATTATTTGGTAAATCTGCTATTAATATATTAAACAAAATAGGTGAAATAACAGAGCCTTGAGGAAGACCCATGTGAAGTTTTCTGGGTTTTGAATACGTGTTTCCAACTCTTACTTGTATGAATCGTTCTGATAAAAAATTCGCTATGTACTTGTACATGTTACCTAATATATTCCAATTTTTAAGTTTTTGTAGAAGTTTGTTATGCCATACTTGGTCATAAGCTTTTTTAACATCGAAAAAGGTTGCAAGAATATTTTTTCGCCTGGCAAACTGTTGCTTTACTTGTGTCGTTAGTTTTACCAGATGATCAATGGTAGATCGACCTTTTCGAAAGCCTGCTTGATTTATAGGTATAATGCCTTGTTTTTCACAGAAATGAACTAATCTATTTAAAACGATCTTTTCCATGAATTTACATGCATGAGATGTTAACGCAATAGGGCGATAGCTACTTTTATCTGTTCTAAGTTTTCCTTGTTTATGTATAGGGATAACAACTGAATGTTTCCAGATTCGAGGAATTTCGCCAGTCGACCAACATTTTTGTAGAAGTACATATAAAAAATTGATGACATTGTTTGGTAAATGCCTTAGCATTTCATTCGATATCCCGTCTAGTCCTACAGATGTTTTCTTTTTGCTAAGCTTGAAAATGTTTTCTTTAACTTCATCCAGTGTAATATCGGCATTTACATAACTGTTTCTTGTAGGCATACTGCTGTCATCATTTGTTGTGGATTTGTTTTTCTCTTGATTTTCTCTATATTGTCTACCTTCAGCTGATAAACCTGTAATTCTACTATGGTTTGCAAACATATCAGCAAATGCTTCTGCTTTTTCTCCGTTACAAGGTAGATCTGAAGTTTCCAGTTTTATTGGACATTGTGGTAAATATATTCCATTTTTCATAGTTTTCATTTTTTCCCATACTTTTTGTGTGTATGTGCGCGCGCGTGTATGTGTGTGT
>CM065729.1:4825179-4830179 GCA_033310375.1 Conus canariensis
TGTACACCTGTACCAATCAGAATAACTGCATTTGTCACGTACACAAGCCAATACATTATTGTATGTACCTCTTAGGGTTTTAGAGAATTCATCTTTCACACCCAAAGTAAATCCCCGTTTACTGAATCGAATGAGTTATTAAAATGAAGAAAAACAACATTTCTTAAGTATTCAAAAACAAAAACAAAAACAAAACAAAAGAACCCCCCCCCCCCTCCACACACACACACACACACACCAGAACAATTGCATACAAGGTGAAAATATTGATGGTATTGTAACCAGCTCTAAAACCTATATGTTCTACTATATTCTGGTGTTTTTGTTCTGCCCGTTTAGTAGACCTATATGTGTATTTACTTTATGGACAATACTTGCTAACTCTATTTCCCCTTTGCTAAAGCTAGTTGATTTACGTCTCCTTTCCTGTGTGGAAGTGCCATGACTTGCATTTGTGGCGATGCAAGACTGATTTACACCAATTTGTTGGGAAATCTCTAAAAATCAAGCGGTCTATTAGAGTAGCGAACGAGGAAAGAAAATCTGAAACATCAAAATTTAAAGAAAAATTGCTACCAATTTCGTCAGGCCATTCACTGTTTTCCAGCTTTGACTTTATCTGTACTGACAAGAATCTTCCGCCTGGTCATTGGCAGTTAAACATTACACCTGGGGTACTGCCATGAGTATCGTCTGTAATATCAATTGCCTCAGTCTCTCCTACACGATCCGTATCATGAAATACACTGAAGAAATGTTCATGCCACTGTGCTGGAGTGGTTGCATTACAAATGGCTTATTTTTTGGTTACTGCTCTGATTGTTTGTCAAAATAATTTAGAATCATTGAAGGACTGCTTCAGTTTTGCTAGTTTCGCCCGATCGTTTTTTTATTTGATAAATAATGTTTGTTTGCTTTGTCTTTGTGAACATAAGTTTCTTTCTCTTCATATCAAGATTTCTTTGATCGTGTAAAATCTACTCAAGAAATGTTTAACCTTTCTCTTTCTTCCAATCATAGTCTTCTTCAAACAAGTTGCTTTTCTGTTCCCCTGTCCATACTGCTCTGATCATACGCACAGCAGCACTGAATTGTGATCTTGTAGACATACAACTTTTATTGCCTACAGTGAGTTCTGTATGGGCATTTTGTAAGCATTGATTAAAATGCAGTTTTCATTACGAAGCGTAGTCTTCAGATTATATATTGCAATTTTTTAAGTATCAGTTTCAATGACACAGTCTTTAATGATATACATTTCTGCGCAGACATTCTTCCATTTAAAGCCCACATCTTAATGCCATGGATCAAATATTATATCACTGATACATATATTGTAAGAGTGTTGAAAACATGTCTTCTGAAACAATCACATTATCTAACACGTTACAGCCATGTGATAAAATGTAACGAAACTCACCATTACCATCACTACGAGATGGGGGGGGGGGGGGGGGGGGGGGGGGGGGGGGAAGGAAGAGGGGAGGAGTTTTAAGATGGAGAAACTGGGAACATGAAATTAAGAAAATATATTACAGATATGAAAACTCTTCATTAGCTGCATAAGGGAACCATCGCAATCCCTTTTGAAAGCAGATATGTTTGTATTGCCTGCTCCGAGGCCTTTCGTCTGCTGGATCGGAACTCATCAGGGAGACACGGCTGGTTGTGTCTGCACTCATGGCGTCAAATACAGACACACCACAGTCCATAATACCGTGGTATTCTCACCACCAAGGGTGCAATAAAGAATCCAACAGCACCCCCAAAGCAGCCAGTGAAGGGTAGCAAATGAAACCAAACGAAAGTGTGGGGAGGAAAAAAGTTGCTGAAAAACTAAAGACATTATGCAATTAGTATGAAATGTAGGGGACAATCTTTGAGTCTACGCCTGAGGATCCATCCAAGGATGCAAGGGAGATCAAAAGACAAACACACAGACGGACAGAAACAAATACAAATAACCTCAGTTTAATCGAAACGAAATCGGAAATGAAATGAGGCAGGGAACAGTAAACAAGTGGGGTAACTTCTGCTCCCATAAGAAAACCTAACACAGAGTAACTTTTATTCAAGACTGGCACTGCCTTTTAAACTTGAATAAAGTCAGACAAATACATAGACGAACAATCTAATAGTGGGGGAAAAACAAGCTCAGGCCAACAACTCAATTGTCTTCATAGTAATGACTTGGCAGAGATTTGGACTTCAGGAGCTGGGGGGGGGGGGGGGGGGGGAGGAGTTTGAAGATGGAGAAACTGGGAACATGAAATTAAGAAAATATATTACAGATATGAAAACTCTTCACTAGCTGCATAAGGGAACCATCACAGTCCCTTTTGAAAGCAGATATGTTTGTATTGCCTGCTCCGAGGCCTTTCGTCCGCTGGATCGGAACTCATCAGGGAGACACGGCTGGTTGTGTCTGCGCTCATGGCGTCAAATAGAGATACACCACAGTCCATAATACCGTGGTGTTATCACCACCAAGGGTGCAAAAAAGAATCCAATAGCACCCCCAAAGCAGCCAGTGAAGGGTAGTAAATGAAACCAAACGAAAGTGTGGGGAGGAAAAAAGTTGCTGAAAAACTAAAGACGTTATGCAATTAGTATAAAATGTAGGGGACAATCTTTGAGCCTACACCTGAAGATCCACCCAAGGATGCAAGGGAGATCAAAAGACAAACACACAGACGGACAGAAACAAATACAAATAACCTCAGTTTAATCGAAACGAAATTGGAAATGAAATGAGGCAGGGAACAGTAAACAATAAACAAGTGGGGTAACTTTTGCTCCCATAAGAAAACCTAACACAGAGTAACTTTTATTCAAGACTGGCACAGCCTTTTAAACTTGAATAAAGTCAGACAAATACATAGACGAACAATCTAATTGTGGGGGAAAAAACAAGCGCAGGCCAACAACTCAATTGTCTTCATAGTAATAACTTGGCAGAGATTTGGACTTAAGGAGGGGAGGGGGGGGGGGGGGGGGGGGGGGGAAGGGGAAGAGTTTGAAGATGGAGAAACTGGGAACATGAAATTAAGAAAATATATTACAGATATGAAAACTCTTCACTAGCTGCATAAGGGAACCATCACAATCCCTTTTGAAAGCAGATATGTTTATATTGCCTGCTCCGAGGCCTTTCGTCCGCTGGATCGGAACTCATCAGGGAGACACGGCTGCTTGTGTGAGGTTATTTGTATTTGTTTCTGTCCGTCTGTGTGTTTGTCTTTTTATCTCCCTTGCATCCTTGGGTGGATCCTCAGGCGTAGGCTCAAAGAATGTCCCCTACATTTTATACTAATTGCATAACGTCTTTAGTTTTTCAGCAACTTTTTTCCTCCCCACACTTTTGTTTGGTTTCATTAACTACCCTTCACTGGCTGCTTTGGGGGTGCTATTGGATTCTTTTTTGCACCCTTGGTGGTGAGAACACCACGGTATTATGGACTGTGGTGTGTCTGTATTTGACGCCATGAGCGCAGACACAACCAGCCGTGTCTCCCTGATGAGTTCCGATCCAGCAGACGAAAGGCCTCGGAGCAGGCAATACAAACATATCTGCTTTCAAAAGGGATTGTGATGGTTCCCTTATGCAGCTAGTGAAGAGTTTTCATATCTGTAATATATTTTCTTAATTTCATGTTCCCAGTTTCTCCATCTTCAAACTCCTCCCACACCCTCTCTCTCTCTCTCTCTCCCCCCCCCCCTCCTGAAGTCCAAATCTCTGCCAAGTCGTTACTATGAAGACAATTGAGTTGTTGGCCTGAGCTTGTCTTTCCCCCACTATTAGATTGTTCGTCTATGTATTTGTCTGACTTTATTCAAGTTTAAAAGGCTGTGCCAGTCTTGAATAAAAGTTACTCTGTGTTAGGTTTTCTTATGGGAGCAAAAGTTATCCCACTTGTTTATTGTTTACTGTTCCCTGCCTCATTTCATTTCCAATTTCTACTTGTTTATTGTTGACTTCCTCATTTCATTTTCAATTTCGTTTCAATTAAACCGAGGTTACTTGTATTTGTTTCCATCTGTCTTTGTGTTTGTCTTTTGATTTCTCTTGCATCATTGGGTGGATCCTCAGGCATAGGCTCAAAGATTGTCCCCTACATTTTATACTAATTGCATAATGCCTTTAATTTTTCAGCAACTTTTTTCCTCCCCACACTTTCGTTTTGTTTCATTTACTACCCTTCACTGGCTGCATTGGGTCCTGTTGGATTCTTTTTTGAACCTTTGGTGGTGAGAACACCACAGTATTATGGACAACTGTGGTGTGTCTCTATTTGACGCCAAGAGCACAGACACAACTAGCCGTGTCTTCCTGATGAGTCTGATCCAGCAGACGAAAGGCCTAGGTGCAGGCAATACAAACAGATCTGCTTTCGAAGGGGATTACGATGGTTCCCTCATGCAGCTAATGAAGAGTTTTCATATTTATGATATATTTTCTTAATTTCATGTTCCCATTTTCTTCATCTGCACCCCCCCCCCCCCCCCTTAAGTCTAAATCTTTACCAAGTCATACTGTGATGACAGAGGGGTTGTCGGCCTGCACGTGTTTTCCCCCACTATTAGATTGTCTTTGCATTTGTCTGACTTTATTCAAGTTTAAAAGGCTGTGCCAGTCTTGAATAAAAGTTACTCTGTGTTACGTTTTCTTATGGGAGCAAGAGTTACCCTACTTTTTTTTTTATCGTTTTTTTATCCCGCCATCAAGGCAGCCATACTCTAACTGCAACTTCGGGGAAGGTGCATGCTATGTGTAACGTGTCATCAATACCAACGGCCAAACTGACTTTCTCTTCTGAAAGATGGTAATGGGATTTGACGTGTATGCAAGATGTTATGCGTGCGTTCACACACAGAACCTCGGTTTTTAGTCTCATTCGAAGGACTGTATGGAAAATGGAGTCAGAGACAATGTTATCTCCGACGGAAGAATCCTCTAGTACTGGAAAGGCCCAGCGGGGATTCGAACATACAACCTTGGT